>CM032335.1:35457301-35972301 GCA_019022515.1 Quercus aquifolioides | reverse complement strand
TTCTTTCTTAGAATTTCCTTCTCTCTGTTTTCTTTCTTCCGATTCTTTTCTCTCTGTTTTCTCCTTTCGTTTCTTTTCTCTTTGTTTTTTGATCACCTTTTGTTTCCTCCCTTGCACACAGCCACGGGTCCCTTATATAAGGCCTGTCGTGGCCGATTTTACTGTTCTAGCCTTTCTATGGCCCTATTCTGTTATGGTAGCCTTTTGGCGACCGCTTACCGAGCCAATGGTTCTGATAACCACCATTGACCCGTGGCTTTTAGACAACGAAGGTTCATTCTCTACTTCGTCCAGTGTGTTCCCTCTCTCTCTCGGTCTCTCATGGCATGCACCTAGTGGTTCTTACCCACCCTTGCCTCTTTTGGTAACGTGTCATCCCAGCAGGACTGTGCTTACCAAAAGAGTCTGGGTAAGAAACACGGAATGGGTTTCCGCTCCTCTCCCCACCGCCAGACCATGCCCTCACCCATGACGTCACCCTTTCCCATAGTGGCTGGGTATAGGCTAGTGATGCCTAGGTCGTTCGCATGCATTACCGTATTGATGTTTCATTCGTTTGCCGAGGTCTGAAAATGGGTGCGCATATCCTGCCGTGCGCTTTTTGGCATTTTCTGATGTGGATTGTTTTTCCGGCAGGCCAACGCCCATGTGTTGTCCCTTTCTTTGGAGGGTTGAGCTCTGTAGTGGGCTTCCCTTTAGTTTGGGCGTTTCGCTTCGTGGCTTTGCGCCTCCTGCCATGCCAGGTTTGCTATTTCTGCTGCTCATCTCAATCCTGCTGGGCTCTTTCGAACCTGCTGTGTACTTTCCTTCTCAGTAGCCTAGTATGCTTGCTGGGCTTCTTTTTCATTTCTTGCGGGCTCCAATGTCCCTTGTTTTTCTTGTGGGCATCCCTGACCCATTTTGGTTTTGTTTCACACATGGATTTTTGCTAACTCACTTTGGGCTTTCTTGGCCCAATTTTCTCTATAAACTTTATCCTTTGGGCTCATGGTTCTCCATTTGCCTGTTACTTTCTTTTTTCTTATTGCAGTGGGTCTGCTGTGGCCCATTCTTTCTTTTCCCTCATTCTTTTCATGGATTTTGTTTCTTTTCTATTTCCGGGCCTATTCAAGCCCATTTGCTTCTTCTGGACCCATCTCATGGACCCTTGAGCCATTCATATGCCTTTTTTTTTTTTTTTTTGTTTCTTTCAGTTCGCCCGCAACTCTGGGCCTTGGGCCTGCTGGGCTTCATAAAAAATGAGCCTCAACAACTAGAAAGTAGAAGCTAGGAGATACCTAGGGAAAAAGCTGCTGCCACCGCATTAAATGCCTTACAGCTAACTTTCTGACCCCATTTATATGAAAAAGACTCCTGAACAATGCTGCCTTGACTACCACAACTCACAGAAAGGCAAAGAGGGTGTATGATGGAACAGGCACTCAAGTAATGGCTTGGATGATCAACAAATGGAAGATCAAGATCATTAGGAGGGAGATATATAATGTAAGAGACCACTAAAGGAAGAGGGATCGGAAAATCAGAAAAAGAAACACTGTAGCAATCTAGAACTAGACTTGTAATCAAACTTCGAAATCAATCTCCTTGGGCTCCGTCGAGGACCTTTTTTCCCTAGTAAAAGCTTGTTATTTTCCTTTTTTGTCATCAAGATCTGTTTATTTGTTGCTTAACTTATTAAAACCCAGTTTTCCAACTCATTCTCTACAGATTTATTATTTTGGACTTTTTGGACCTAAGTCCATATACTTTTTGAGTTAGGAGTTCAAACCAGGTCCTTACAGAAGTAAAGAGAATTATGTGATTGAACTTAGGAAAACTTACTCAGGAAGTTCTTAATGTTAGAATATTTATTATTCACAATTTTATTATTTAGAACTGTTGTTTTATAGTAAACCCTAATTAGTGTATACATAAAAGGAAAATACTAATAATATTATAAATTTATTACATAATATTAATAGGCTACGTTAGAATTGTATGGTTAAATAGTTAAACAATTAAATTTATCATATCTTAATAGTTTAAGTTTTTGAAATAATTAGTAGTTTAAACTTTAAACACAGTAAATATATATTTAATTTTTTTATGATAGGTGACATATTTTACATATATACACACACATCATTTTAAAGCAAAATTTATAAAACTAAATTTGATATACAATATACACTAACAAACTTTTCGGCAGAAGCACATCATATGTTGGCTCAATTAGCCAAGAGGCTGAATTTTTTATTTTTTATTTTTATGAAAATGTCAAACGCTAAAGTTAGCATAAGAAAAGTTGTGAAAGAAACAGTAATACTTTAAGATGTTATTAATATTATTTTTCTGTACACTATCTATAATTATAATAAACTGTATCAATCGTGATGATTTCATTAATTAGGAGTGCTGTGACTGGGTCTATACTCTATATCCTCTAATTTGCAACAAAAAAGAAAGTTGATTTTTGATAGCAGATCCCAAGGAGAAATAAACTTAGAGCTGTTAGAAACAAGAAGCGGAGAAGACGACAGAGATGGAGAGGAGCTCGAACAAGAATATTTTAAGCCATAACTCTTTGAGGTTATTGAAAATAGAATAATAGACTTTATTGAAGAGTTTGATAATTCCTTGATAAGTTCACCGGTTTGCCTTATCTTTTTTCAATATTTTTACAACAAATCATAAGTGATTAATTGTTATTAATTCAAATTCGAACCTACCACGTACTGAAATTAAGTTTTTGTTCCACCAATAACAACCTGTAATAACTTGCCATTTAGAATTTATTGTGAAAAGTGCAACTTCTACAATATTTTCACTATAGATTCTAGAGGCTTAATTGAATTATACTGCAATATAAAAAACATAAAAGATAAATTTTTTGTGACCTAGAAGCAGAAATCTCTCACCCTCTCTCTTTTTCTTTCAACAAATCAACAAAATATAAAAATTCAAAAAAAAAAAAAAAATTGCAAACATCTTTTTTTTTGTTAATATCGCTAAAAATTTTTGGTTTTTTTTTTTAAATATTTATCTTAGGCCCCAAAATGCATAGAGCCACCCCTACTCTCTCACAATATATAAACCCCACATTTATGTGAGACTTGCATGTTATGATAGAGATTATACACATACTGGGTGCAAGTTATAAATGCTAATGTAAGTCTCCAATTGAAAATATTTATTCTTGGGTAAGCCTTTATCAGTGGAGCCCACATGTTATGAGAGAGATTATGTATATATTTTGATATCAATGATATTGTGTAATCCCTATTCCCATACACACCATATATTATAAGAAAGAATCACAAAGAATTATCTAATGAGCTTAAATTAGAATTCTTAAAACATATTGTAGCTAAGGGCAGCTCCACATTGAAGCCAAAGTGGTTAAAGGACTATCCTGCCCTAGAAAAAAAAATTATTATTATATATAAATTTTAGAACTGTTTTTATTTTATTTTACATTAAAAAATTTGTGACTACTATTTTAGGTCCATCATAATTAAATTTTGGTAACAAGCTTGGTTGTTATCTAAGACTACAACTCCATTTAATATTTTTTTATTTATTGGATGTGAATTTTGACAAATTCACCATTGGATTACATTTTCTTCTTATATCCTACACGCTTTGAAAATTTCAATAAAACAAAAGATCGTTTAACTATATCATCAATCAAATGTTTAAATTTTGAATTTTTGTACTCTAAAATTCTACATAAGAAATACGTTAATGGATTGAATAGTAAATAACATCCAATTGACATGAAATTTGACATTTAATTGGCATAAAATTTGACATATATATTTTTTTAAATTTAAAGAACGTGTAATTCGATAGTTAGATTTTCAAAATATGTATCCATGTTAATTTGTCCTTAAACTTTGGTTCATCAATATATTAGGCCCTTACAAACAAAAAGGAAAAGCTCAAAAAAAAAAAAAAAAATTGAACTAAAATTTTGAAAGTGATGTAACTTGCAAATACGGATAATGATAATATCATGTAATGATTTCAAAATAAAACTTGTGGAAGGAAATTGTAAAATTTTTATGTATTTATGTGTGTATCTATTTGTGTGTTTTTTTTTTTTTTTTTTTGGTCCATATATAAAGTTCTCTTTCTATTTGATTTTGTATAATTTAAATTTCATAATTACCATTTTGGAAAAAATTTCTGTAACTGCCACTAATTGTAGGGAGGAATCTTTTTGAGGTGGCTTTAAGATGCTAATTTGAATACCTCATAGATCACATCAGGCTTTAGGAAACATTAGATAAACCGGTTGAGAAGGTCTAACTCATAATATTGAAGATAAAACCTAAAAAGTGAAAAAAAAATAAAATAAAATAAAAACCCTTATATAATTATGGTACTTAGTAGTGTCACAAACATTTGGAGTAGGCTCTTCCGTTGTTAGGCATTAACTGAGTTGAATTTGTTATTATACCGTATAAAGTAAAGTGGGTGACCATTAGTTTGAATAGTCAAATTTAGGTGCAATTTGTAATCTTTGATAACATTGGAGAGATGATTATAAGTTTTAATAATTTGGGGTGTGATTATAGATTCACTCGTGCCTCTAATTTGGGGTTTAATAGATGTGTAGCGTGAAAAGTGAAAACAAATCCAGTCCAATAAAATTGCACATCAAGAGAGACTCGCGTAGTTAACCGGTCTTCTCTCTGTTTTTTTTGTTTTTTTATATTTTATCTAGAACGAGTCTTCTCTTTTGGGAAATCATTAGGTCCGGTACGACCTAAAATTTTCCCCTTTTCTTTACTTCTGCCTTTAAAAAGTCCCAGCATGTTTATGAAGCTGATACACACACCAAGACATAATAATCTTAGATACTCTTCTGGGAAAATAGTGGAGCTATGGGTTTCCATAGTAAGCTTGTTCAAGTCATCAGGGTTGGTGTGATATTATCAGCAATAATGGCAGCCGCAATGACAGTTGTGGAAATGTAAAAATTCCATATCCCTTTGGCACAACTGAAGGTTGTTACCTCAATGATACTGCTAATATTGATGATGGGTATTATTTTATCAATTGTACTAGCAACGCCCAAGGCCAACCTCAACCAATGATTTGGAACCTCAACGTTACAAGCATTTCCATGGAATTAGGTGAGATTGACATCCAGATGTATAACTCCATTGACTGTTACGACGAGTATGGTACGCCACTGCCGAATAACAACCCATGGCTCAGGGTCCCCGGTTTCACAGTTTCTGTCACCAAAAACAAGTTCGTGGCAGTTGGGTGTGACACTTACGCATACCTTAATGGTATTCTGAACGGTCAACCCTTCTCCGTCGGCTGCCTGTCCGTATGTAATAACCCACGGAGTATAGTCAATGGGACTTGCTCTGGGATTGGGTGTTGCCAAATCGATTTTCCTCGAGATTTGACAGATGTTAATTTTAAAGCCTATAGCTTTAAAAATCACACACAAGTCTGGAAGTTCAATCCATGCAGCTTTGCCTTTATCATCCAAGAAGACAAGTTTAGTTTCTCGTCAGATTATCTTATCAGTCTACGAAACAATGAAACTCTTCCCATGGCTCTGGATTGGGCGATTGGTAATGAGACGTGTGAAGTTGCTCGGAACAATGCGAATTACGTATGCGGAGGGAATAGCACGTTTATTGATCTCAATCCCAACAACGGATCTGGGTACCGTTGCAATTGCATGGTCGGTTACGGTGGGAACCCATACCTCAAAGACGGTTGCCTAGGCATGTTCAATTTACCTACGTATCTACAACAATTTTTCAATTAAAGAAAGTAAATTAATTAAACACATTTTCAACGAATTTCTAATATATATTATGAGGTAGTATGTTTCGGGCTTCATTTTCGTTTCAATAGTTTGTGATTGCTTTTGATTCTGGTACTTCAAAGTTACTTAAAAATGGTTTTTTTTTTTTTTTTTCACAGACATTAACTAATGTGATGTTAAAGAGCTCAATAACTGCACAAGCACTCAATTTTGTGTTAATGACGTCGGATCATATCATTGTTTGTGTATCGAGGGGTACAATCTAGACGGGGAGGCATGTGTCCCCAATCAACCTGCTCCTAAATTATCACTAGCCATTAGCCTCACTATTGGTAAGTACATTTAGTTGTTCTTTGGCAAACTTTTTGTTTCAGTTTGTTTTTTGTTTTTTTTTTTTTTTTTTTTCTTAATTTAACAGAAATAACTTTTTTGAAAATTAATTAGCTTTTAATATTTTGGCACACATTTAGCAAAAAAGAAAATATAAAAATATATATATATATATATATATAACCTCTATATGAATAAGTTACTAGAAATTCGGATAGATTGAGTGTTAACTTTTAATTGTAAGATCATATATAGAATGACTTGCAATCATTGTTCCAAAAAACAAAAAGAGCCATTGTTGGTTTGGAGAAAATAATGAAATTTTAAAGCATGTTTGGTACACTGTAATGTTGATTATAATATAATAAGAATAAGTATTACAATTCTTATTAAAAAAATAAAAAGAATAAGTATTACAATGAATAAAAAGAAGACGGAATGGAATAATAATTCATATTCAACCATTTGGTGATAACACATGAATAAGGTAGTGGAATGATATCATATTTAGTCAAATTTTCCAAAACACCCTTTTTACAAAATTATATATTTACACATTGAATTATGTTTTGAATTAATTTTCAATTTGTTATGACATCAAAATAGATATAATCAATAAAACAAACTGGAGTTTCTCAATTTAATAATATCAAACTTAAAAAAAAATAAAAAAATAAAAAAATAAAAAAAGGAAAAAAAGCACCTAGCTTTAATCTCATGTTTGCATTAGAGAAAGAAAGCAATGCTGGGAATAGTTGAGTATTTTATCCTTCTTGTATTAGTTAAAAATGATATAATTAATAGAAATAAAAAAAAATGAAAACTATCAATAAAGAATTGGGTGTCACTCTGGACAGCCAGAAAATAAAGTTAGGTCTCTTCCTTGGGCACTGGAAGGAACAACATGAAATTAAGACAAGAAATCTCATCAATTAAGAACAAAGCCAAGAAAGATTATGTACAGCATAGAGAATAAATGAGTTACAAAAAAAAAAAAAAAATCAATCGTATTTGCATAGAGAGAGAGAGAGAGAGAGAGAGAGAGAGAGTACTTGGTAGGGAAGAGTGTGGGCTTTTTTGGAACTTATATTTATACTAGTCGTTAACCCGTGCGATGCACGGGAAAACACAAAGAATATCTACAAAATCCACATAACATTATAGTTATATTTGTTAGGTTCAAACACCCTCTTCTTGAATTCTCAAATTATTAAAAATATTAACCTTCTTCTTCACTTTTTACTCAAACTTGTTTTCATTGCTCATACTTAAAAAATCGCAGCAGATAATTTTCTATTTATAGTAAAATTTGTGTAAAGATAAATTACAATTTCATGTAAAGTGTACATACCCATACTCTATACCTCTAAGGAAGGAAACATCACAAACCCTTTACATATGTAGGTTAGATTTAAAACAAACTACATATATTCCGAGTCTGATAAGCCAACTTAATGGTAGAAAAATGTTCTTTATAAAATTAAATAGTAACATATTTTACAAAAGGGGGCAACTTTTTTTAACTCTATCTTGCTACTCATATTTTGCAGTATACAACAAAGTGATTTATTTATCTAGATACAATGGGCAATAGCATTGGTTGTTCTTAAGCACAATTCATTATAGACAAATGATAGAGGAAAAAAAAAAGTAACATAACAAATACAAAAAGTACCACTGTTCCAGCCCTCCTCAACTCCATAAACAGAACCCTTTCCTAGCTCAAAAATACAAAAAGATCCCTCCTTTCCCACAAACCTGAGAAGGCCGAGACCACCAACAACTCTCCATAGCAGTCATACCAACCCCAAAAAGAAACCGAAGGAAAGCATGACCAAAAACATATAAAGCTTCTGTTAGGACATATGTGTTTCACATGCTAAGAACATATGTCTTACTTATTTATGTAAATTGGCTAATCCTTTGACAAAACGCACTCTACTTGTAATTGGGTAGATCTAGGTGTTTTTAATACTTTAAGAAACTATGTTTCAAGGTCAAGTGTTGAAGTCATCAAGTCTGTCCAAGAGAAAGCAAGTTGAAGTGCAGAATTTTTAAAGCTCGACACCTCTCGATAGCTACCTCGACACCTGCTATCTGTCGAGATTTAAAAAGTCAGAATTCCAAATCTGATTTTCTTGGGATCCGTGAATATGTTTTTGGGACTTCTTTTCTTCTAACCCTAAACATATAAAAGGATTATTTTAAGAGCCGTTTTGGGTGACACAAGTTGTATTATCATTGAGCAATCTCTGTTTATGCAAATTGTGATCAACAGACGAAGTTCTTGACCTAGTTCATCCTTCATCAAGAAGTTGCTGTGTCTTTGCACCATAGGGTTTTGTAACCAAGCATCTTCCTGCTATTCATCACGTGGATGAACTGAAGAACTTTGCAGCCAACCATTCTTCCTCAAGTTGGTGTTCTGAAGTCGCGTACTGGGATCCGCGCATTGGTTAGTCACGTACTTGGGAGCCGTGCATCAAAGGTGGAAATTGTCACTACAGATCAAGTCCAATTGGGTATTGGGGTAAGGGTTCAACTGTAGGTTGGTAAGGTACTTGGGATTCCTTTCTTGTAACCGCTTGATTTGATAATAGTGGAGTTTCGGGAGTGGTGACCTGAAAATCACCCGATGGGGTTTTTGCCGTTAGGGTTTTCCCCATTCGTAAACAAATCACCGTGTTATTTACTTTCCGCTGCATATTTAGTATTTGGTGATTTGTTTGTGCTTCCACGCAATTGCATGCTTAATTGATTAATTAACAACTTGGCTAATTAATTAATTAATTAGGGTTTATCACAAGGGGTCATTCAGATTGTGACCTAACAAGTGGTATCAGAGCGGGCACACTCTGATTAGGATTTAATCTTTGCTGTGTTGATCCATTGACCCCTGTTTGTCATGGATAGAGGACAATCCTTAATTATACCTCCTTTATTTGATGGCACTAACTATGCATACTGGAAAGTACGCATGAGAGCTTTCTTGCAGTCTTTAGATGAAAAGTGTGGCAAGCTGTAGAGATTGGCTGGACTAAGCCAACAGAACAACCGGCCGAGTGGGATGATGCTAAGATCAAGGCGGCCAACTTCAACAGCAGAGCGCTGAATGCTCTTTTTAGCGCAGTCACCAATGAGGAGTTCAAGAAGATATCCTCAACTGAAACTGCTAAGGAGGCTTGAACCATTCTCCAGACAACCTATGAAGGCACAAAGGCTGTCAAAGACTCAAAGCTTCAAAGGCTGACAACAAGCTTTGAAGAAATAAAGATGGAGGAGGATGAGTCGTTTGATGAGTTCTATGCCAAGCTCAAGGACATAGTGAACTCAGCCTTCAATCTTGGGGAAACCATCCCTGAACCCAAGATTGTAAGGAAGGTGCTCAGATCTCTACCTGAGAGATTTCATGCCAAGATTACGGCGATTGAGGAATCAAAGGATATAGACAAGATTCCTTTGACTGAGCTGGTTGGAAACTTGCAGACCTATGAGATAGGTTTATCTAGGATTGGCAAGACCAATAAAGGCAAAAGCATGGCCTTGAAGGCGAAGAGCAGTGATACAGATGAATCTTCCGATGATGAAGATTCTAAGATGAAGTCCTACATTACTCGGCAGTTCAAAAAGTTCATGAAGAATGCCAATGGAAGGAGCTTCGACAAGGACCGCAGGCAGTTCAGTTCTTCTCAATTCAAAAGCCAAGACAAAGGGAAGAAGGATGCTAGGGAGGCCGGTCAGTATACTGTTCCCGCAAGACCAAAGTGCTTTGGTTGTCATGGGTTCGGACACATGAAACATGAGTGTCCTACATATCTGAAGAGCATTGGGAAAAGCAAGGCCCTTGCTGCAACTCTAAGTGACACTGAGCCTGAAGATGATTCCGACACTGAGGATGACGGAATCTTAAATGCCTTCACTGCCACAGTCAATCCTACTGAAGGGATTGTTGAAGAAGTGGATGAAGAAGAGTTGGTGGAGTCAAAATTTGAGAAGATGGATGATCAAGATGACATCCATTCAGCCTATGAGAAGCTTTACAAGCTATCTGAAAAGCATGAGAAATTGTATAGGCTGGCCACCAAGAAGCTCAGTGAAGTGGAACTCGATCGTGAAGAGCTGTCCACAAAGTTTGATGAGGCGAATCAAACTATTGGAGCACTGAGATTTGAGAACAATTTTTTGGCTGAGAAGACCAAGAAGCTTGAAGTGGAGCTGTTTCAAGTCAGAGCTCAACTGGAGAGGACCTCAAGTGCAAAGCTTGATGAGATGCTTAGCAATCAAAAACCTGCTTCGGATCGAACTGGTTTGGGGTATGGTATTTCTTTCTCTAATACTGCTTCTACTAGCAATACTGTTTTTGTTCCTACTGCTAATAACATTGAAATTGAGAACACTAATGTTAAAACTGAATTAGCTAGTGAGAACTTAGACAAGGGAAAATCTATCTTAGGAGCACCCCTAAGCTAGACAAGAAAGATGCTAAGAACCCTAGGGCTAAGAAGGCTAACTCTCAAAAACCCAAACAAAAGAAGCAGCATCTTTGTCATTATTGTGGAGCTGCCGGTCACACTCGACCAAATTGCTATAAGTGGCTAGCCACTCAACAGAGCAATGGCATGATAGCATCTGGAAGCCAATCTCAGCTTCAATCCTCTCTTGCTCCTCTTGGAGATCTTCTGAAAGCCCTCATGTTCCTTTCGAACTTGAACGGTCTAAATTCTTCCCCCTCACCACCTGTTCAAGGATTCAATCAAAGGAAAGGTTTTTCCAAGGCATGGAAGAAAAAGGACTCTAAGTGATTTCATCACTTTCTTTTCCCTTCTTGTTTTTCTGTTAGTTGCATTGCTTGTGTGTTTTATTTTTCTGCTGAGTCAGTCTAGTTTTTGCTTTGCTTTGCTTAACATGTTTTTGTTTGTTTATTTTCAGTTTTTGTTCATTTTGTTTTTAATATAAAAATAAAAAAAAAATTGAAAAATCAGAAAAATACAAAAACAGTGTGTGTTTGTGTACTTTGGTATTTGTGTACCTTGGATGGCCATTGAAACAAAGTTTCTAAACTTTGTATCTTTTGTAGCTTAGATGAGCATCTCTATGCACAACTAAGCAAGTGAGCTTTGTGGCTCTTGTTTGTGATGAGTAAGATTAGGTTATCTCTTAAAACTTAACACTCATATCACTCTTTTTGACGGGTAGGACTAGAAAATCCTAAGAGAAAGGCATAAATAACCATCTCACCACTGTTACCCGCCAATCATAGTATGACACCTGTATGCTTCGGCATAGCAAAAGTGCAGTGTCATAGACACCTGTATGCTTCGGCATAGCAAAAGTGCAGTGTCAAAGACATTCGTATGCTTCGGCATAGCAAAAATGCGATGTCAAATGCTTAACATCTTGGGTATTTCTTTTCTCTCTTTTTATGCCCATGCATGATATGCTTAAAAGAAAAATATGCAAAGAAAATATAAAGCAAAAAGATTAAAGATGCTTTAAATATGATTGCAAGCGTGTTTTCTAGGAGATGTGGGAGTTATAGGATGTACCTTGAAGGTGATAGTCCCCATCAAACAGTTATGATTGTGTGTGAGTTAAAAGTTATTTACTCATATCTCAGATCGTCATAACATGTATACACATATGCAATCTTGCGATGTTTTTCACACACAACACGCAATATTCTTTGCTACTTTTGATACATGTGCAGGTACAATGTGACTTGGCCATCACAAGTGTTTACATATGCTAGTGTATGCTCACTAAACTGTCATAACTTGTTTTTGAAATATAAAATTGGTTAGACTTGTTTAGTGTGTGTGTGTGTTTTGCATGATCTTTGTGCTTAATTTCTTGTTGAGAGATGTTTTGAGAGGTTTATATGTTGAGTGGATCCTTGTTAGAGATGTGTGTTGGATTGCATTCATGTCTGTGTTTTTCCCTTCTTGAAAAACTGCTCTTTTTCTGTGTCTCGACACCTTCCTCGACACCTTCTCGATACCTGAGCATCTGTCGAGCCTCTCAAGCTTTTCTTATCGCAATCTCGACACTTCCCTCGACACTTGGTGGATCGATCGAGAAAGTCTCTGTCCTCTCGATAGATTCTCGACACCTGTTGGATCGATCGAGATTCGCATATCTGAAATTCTTCTTGCATCTCGATACCTCTCGATACCTGCATCTGTCGAAGGCTTATTCCTCGATACCTTTCTCGACAGATACCTCGATACCTCTCGACACCTCAGCTGTCGAGAATTACTGAGGTGCCTATTTAAGTGCAGATCGCGATTCTGAACTCATTTTCTCGATTTCTCTCGATCTCTCCGTGGCTGTTCATCTCCTTTTTCACTCTCCTTTCACTCAAAACCTCCAACCCTCTTGGATCTTGCTCATTTCTTGCTCAAATCACTTGGTAAGATCTCTTTTCTCTTCCATTTTCATGCATTTCATGTTTTGAAAACCTAGTTTTGGGATTTTTCATAAAAATTTGGGGTTTTTCAAAATTGCTGAGTTTTTATTGAAATTTTGGGTTGGGTTTGGAATTAAATGATTTCAAAATGTCATACATTGCATTTCATGTGCATTATAATGATATTTTCATACATTTAGATGTGAGTACTTTGTTTATATGCTGTTAGGAATGGATTGGGCTGAGCCCATGATGATATTTCTGTTTTGCATGTCACATGTTCATGCATTCCCATGCATACGTACTCTTTGTTCATTTATCTGTCATATTTGAACTGATTTGGGAATTTTCTGTTTGTCTCCCTCTCTATCTCTTTCTCATTTGTTTACGTTAGTAGTGTCTATGGCACCCAAACGTAAATCTACTCCTGCTCGGAACCCTCTGCGTTCTAGAGCATCTTCATCTTCTGATTCTGCTCCTTTTAACATTCGGTTCCGTGATGGAGATGCCTCAAAGGCATTTACTGAGAACTTTTCTAGACGAGGTGTTCATTCGGAACGCCAAGTCATTCTGGCGGACTTCGCCGATACTGACCTTCCTTTTGTCATTCACAGTAGGGGATGGGGGTCACTGTGTGACATCCCGGTCACTTGCCCTCTCGTGCTGATACAGGAGTTCTACTCCAACATCCACGGGATTGATCTTTCAGTACCTCATTTTTCCACTCGCGTTCGAGGTATGCGCATTCCTGTCACACCGCAACTTGTTGCGGATGTGCTTAGGGTACCTAGGATAGAGTTTCCAGATTACCCCTCTTATGAGCGTCTGAGGACTGTGTCCAAAGAAGAGCTCATTTCTGCTTTTTGTGAGCGCCCTGCTGATTGGGGTGAGCATCAGTTCACATCATGTAGGCCTTTTGCTAAAGGTCCTAGATTCATGAACATGGTGATGACTTTTGTTCTTCATCCTCTGTCTCACTATAACTCTATCATAGAGCCTCGTGCTCGATTTTTGCTCTCTCTACTTGAGCACTTGACCATAGACTTCCCTTCTCACTTCATCCGGTCTATCTTAGAGGTTTATCTTGATTCGGCGTCCCGTGATAAGCTCATCTTTCCTTCTGCTATCACGCGGATTCTACGCCATTTTTCCGTTCCTTTCCCTGTGTCCGACCACTTCACACACATATCTGCCATAGATGCCGCTACCGTAAAACGTAGTGAGGCACAGTTTAGGTCGAGACAGCCTGGTGCCACTCCTCCCTCCCGTTCAGCACCATCCAGATCAGCTCCATCTACATCTGCTCCTTCTTCCTCTTCGAGCGATGTATCCCTTGGTGATATCATGGCGCAGCTGCAGCGCATGGACACTCGTCTTGATACACTCTCTGCTGAGTTGTATCAAGTGAATGTTCGTGTGGGTCGTATTGCACGACGGCAGGCGACCATGGGTGGTTTTGCTCCAGAGGCTACACCTACTCTAGTAGCTTCAGATTCTGAGGATGATGATGATGATGATGTTAATGATGATGATGATGGAGATGCTAGCTCTGCCGATGAGATGTCTACATGACACTCTACCCTTTGTCACTCGTGACAAAAAGGGGGAGTAGTTTTGGGTTATGAGAGTAGTCATCTTAGGGGGAGAGTTAGTATAGGACATTTTTGATAGGGGGAGTGTTGATACTTTTGAGGGATGTAGTAAGGGTTGATGTATCTTTTCTTTTCTTATCTTTTTAGATACATTGTTCTTGTATATGAGGTCTTGTGACCAGTTTTACATACATGGTACTTATTCTCTTATATATGTGGATGTATGTTTCTTTCACCTCTCTCTTCATGTGTTGTTTCTTTTCTATCTTTATACACATTTTCTTTTATTGTATGCAATCTATTTATTTCTGTTTCACACAAGATGCCTTGATGAGTTTTGTTTAAAGTGTTTCAGAAATACAGGTTGTCAAAGTCTACTTATCATAAGCTCTCTTCTTGCAAAGTTTTTCAAGAGTTTGTGTTAGGATAGATTTTATTGTATTCAACAAGTGAATATGAGTTGAGTGATTTATGACTTCTCTCATATGCTCATTTGTTTGTTGTGGTTTTGTCACGGATTGCCAAAGGGGGAGATTGTTAGGACATATGTGTTTCACATGCTAAGAACATATGTCTTACTTATTTATGTAAATTGGCTAATCCTTTGACAAAACGCACTCTACTTGTAATTGGGTAGATCTAGGTGTTTTTAATACTTTAAGAAACTATGTTTCAAGGTCAAGTGTTGAAGTCATCAAGTCTGTCCAAGAGAAAGCAAGTTGAAGTGCAGAATTTTTAAAGCTCGACACCTCTCGATAGCTACCTCGACACCTGCTATCTGTCGAGATTTAAAAAGTCAGAATTCCAAATCTGATTTTCTTGGGATCCGTGAATATGTTTTTGGGACTTCTTTTCTTCTAATCCTAAACATATAAAAGGATTATTTTAAGAGCCGTTTTGGGTGACACAAGTTGTATTATCATTGAGCAATCTCTGTTTATGCAAATTGTGATCAACAGACGAAGTTCTTGACCTAGTTCATCCTTCATCAAGAAGTTGCTATGTCTTTGCACCATAGGGTTTTGTAACCAAGCATCTTCCTGTTATTCATCACGTGGATGAACTGAAGAACTTTGCAGCCAACCATTCTTCCTCAAGTTGGTGTTCTGAAGTCGCGTACTGGGATCCGCGCATTGGTTAGTCACGTACTTGGGAGCCGTGCATCAAAGGTGGAAATTGTCACTACAGATCAAGTCCAATTGGGTATTGGGGTAAGGGTTCAACTGTAGGTTGGTAAGGTACTTGGGATTCCTTTCTTGTAACCGCTTGATTTGATAATAGTGGAGTTTCGGGAGTGGTGACCTGAAAATCACCCGGTGGGGTTTTTGCCGTTAGGGTTTTCCCCATTCATAAACAAATCACCGTGTTATTTATTTTCCGCTGCATATTTAGTATTTGGTGATTTGTTTGTGCTTCCACGCAATTGCATGCTTAATTGATTAATTAACAACTTGGCTAATTAATTAATTAATTAGGGTTTATCACAAGGGGTCATTCAGATTGTGACCTAACAGCTTCCTCCTTTTTCTTATTGAACCCAAGGTTTTTAAACCTAGACCGGACCAGACGGTCCGAACGGAAAAACTTCAAACCGCTCAGAATTACAGTTCGTTTAACATCAAAAACCGCTCCATGCAAAAAAAAAGATCCGTACGAACCGCGGTCCGACCGCCCGATTTTGTGAACCGTGAGCGGTTCTGGCGGTTCAAATTAGAGCTATTTTTATTATTAAAAAAAAAAAATTACAGACTCACAGCACCAAATCACCATTGTTGAAGCTTCAACCATAACATTCTGTCAAACGTTGAACTCGCATCAATGTTCTAGATAGTTTCAGGCAAAAATTTCTTTTCGGCAAAGAGAGCTTCTGTGAAATTTTTTTTGACCAAAAAAAAAGAAAAAAAAAAAGAAAAGAAGAAGAAAGGAGCAGCCACTGCACGGTGACAATGTAATGTTCTGCAAGAGCTTTTGACAAAAAAAAAAAAAAAAACCATGATTGTTTTCATGAGTGAAACTGAGAAGGAGGCAGAGGAAGAGTTTTTGTGAAGAAGAAAGAGTGAAGAGGTTAGAGGGCTCATCAAAAAAGAGAAAGTCAGAAAGATGGAACATTGAAGAAGAAACATGTAGGCAACTAGGCATTGGGAAAGTAAAATTTTTAAATGGGTGGATGAGAAAAATTTAAGATATTAGTAAAAAAATAAAAGAAAAAAGAAATAGATAAAGATGTAGAACTATAAATGGTGGAAGAGATAAATAAATCAATAAATCAAATGGTGGAGAAAAAATAAAAGAAATAGAAAAAGGAAAAATGTGTACTTAGGGAATTTGAAAAGGTGAAGTGTTACGTCCACAATATTTTTACAACAAATTATGGATGGTTAGTTATTATTGGTTCAAATTTAAATTTAGTACTAAAATTACTTTTTTTAATTCAATAATAACAACCAGTAACAACCTGTCACATAGAATTTGTTGTAAAAATGTTGTGGACATATCATTTCTCTTTGAAAAGTATAAAAAAATTTAAAAGAGAAATAAAATGTCCACAATATTTTCATAACAATATTATAGTGGATGATATAATGAGTATAAAACTTTTATACTCTTTATATCATCCACTGTAATATTGTTATATACTTATTTATTTGTTTATTTATTAGGTTTGCTGAAGATTTAATATTTTTATGTGTCTTATGAAAATTATGATATGAAAGATATATTTGAAAGATAAATCTCATATTTATTTGGAGACTATTTTAGCTAATTTTTCTATTTTTACTAAATTAATGTATTTATTTATATTTAAAATAATTATGACGTCATCACGGTTCGACTCCGGTTCGACCTCAAAAACCTTGAACCTCTCCCTTTTACGGTTCAATGAACGGTCCGGATTTCAAAACCTTGATTGAACCAAGAAACCCACCAAAGGCAGCTCCTTTTCCCATTCAACCAACAGCAAGAACATATACAACAAAGCAAGCAGCAAGGCATGGGAGCAAAAAACAGAAAATAACTCTATCTCTACCTTTCCCAACATCCTTAATTGTAGGGCCTTACTTCCTCTTTGCTTCTGCTTTAACATATATAGCATTAGATTAGATATTGATTTGAAATCACATGAAAAAATTTCTAGTTTTCCATCATTCTTTGGACAATATTCTCCCCCCTCCTTGCAATAGGATTTCAGAAAGAGCAATTAAGAATTTTGATTGGATGATTAAATTTATTAGTTTCTAACCATTTACGATTTTTAGATAAGTGGTAATTTATTTATAGTATCAAGGTAGATGGAATTAAGTATGAAATATCTTAAAATTTAAAGTCACACCATTGCCTGAAGGAAAAATGTTATACAAGTCTTGCGTAATGAACTTATTTACTTCTTTGGATTACCAAAGCATGGTTGAAAAGAAATAATATTCATGATGGCTTATACGGTCTTAAAAGATAAATAACCTAAAATAACCTAAAGAGATGAGATTAAAAGGCTTAATTATACTATAAATTTCAATACCAGAAGACTTGAAAAAATAACCTAAAAAAATTAGCAAGGGAGAGAATCTTTCCAAACTTAGAATTTAAAAGTTTAGGGAACTGGAGGTAGAAAGCTCTAGTATGGATTTAGGAACTAATTTATGTGGGAAACAGATCATGCCATATGAACACTATTTAGGAATTCTATCAAACTCTTGTGAGAAGCCAATAACAAATTCGGAAAAGACTTCCAGTTTGAATTCTTTCAAACTCAGGTTTATTTGCCTCCATCTAAAACAACCTTTCTAACAAAGAATGCTTAAAATCACTAAAATGAGACAACATACACTATATATTGATTACTATCTTAGGCATTAAGCTAATCAGTGCTTTCAATATAACAAACTTAGCAGTCTCAATTTTCAAAAGAGAAAAAAATACTTATCCCAATGAAGACAAACAAATACTAATCACCCTAATGTCAGTTAATTATTGTTGGGTTCTATTTGTTGTTATATTTCAAACTTAACCCCACACCCTCAGCACACCAAACCCATGAAATTTATTCTACAATTTGACATCCAATTCTCTTTTAATGACATCCAATTATTCATTGTATATTAATAATTGACAAAATTTTTTAAATAATAATAATTTATATCAATACCTGTAAGCTCCTTTAACAAAATCACCAAGCAAGTCCAATTGCTTCCACTAACAGTACTGAATAGAGCCTATAAAACTATATAGAAACACATAAAAGAACTGAACAAAATTTATAAGCCAACAAATAACAAAAAATAACTCTATCTCTACCTTTCAACAACAACCATCATAAAAGGATTGAAGAAAAAAGAATTAAAAGTAAACTACAATAGTAGATAGTCAGTTGAATGAATTAAACCCTTAAAAAAGGTGTGTACGCAACATGTATTCCTCCTCCTCCTCATTCATAAATGGATTTCTTTAATGTCCACATGCAATTAATTACATGACCCAGCCAGCAGCAAGAATTATTTCTAATAGTACTGAATAGACAATCACTTTTAAGTGAATGCATTAACACAACTCACAATTTTACATGAAATTTATATCAATACCTGTAAGCTCCTTCAGCAAAACCTGACATTTATCAAAATTCATCATCTACCACTATAAATTGATGCAAGAAGGTCACTCCTAAAAATAAATGATTTCTAAACATCATAACATAATGAAAATGATAAATGTAAGAGTCTATAGAATAACACATAGGAATGTAATGAAAACAATAGTGTGAACCGTGAATCAAATTTTAAAGTATATTTACATATGGTTTATCATATTTGTGGTTTTCTTACTAAGTCTTAGTGATACCCATTGAGAAGCTTCAAACAGGGCAAAAAAAAATCCTTTTACAAACCTTTTCTTTTAAAGATATATAGATAATAGGTCATACAATATCAATTGATTTGTGGTAAATTATGATGAAATAAGCTTCAAGGCCCCAATATTTATAATTCACTTAAGTCATAAAATAAATTCCCAAAGTCATAATCTATTTATTCTAAAGACAACCACACAAAAAGACATGTAAACACTATTAAAACTTAGAGAAATAAAAATTGAAAGAAGAAGATGAAGAATAATAAATATTAGAAGAAATTCTTACCCCAAAATTCTCAGCCGCAAGTTCATGTTGTCTTTCCCACCATGCCTCTTGCTTTTGCACATCCTTTACAAAACTCACTCTAACTTGAAACACCTAAGCAATCCCAACCAAAATGAAAATATCACCCATTGAAAAGCCATAAAAGAGTCAAACTTTACACATATAAATAGAGAAAAAAGACAAACTTTACACACATACACATATACATGGAGAAAGATAGAGACCTTGCAGGTAGTGTAGATATCAATGGCTTGAACTGAAAATTGAAAGGGGTTGTACAAAGGTCCGAAATAGGTGGACAACCTAGGTGCTTTGGTTGGGATATTGAACAGTGTTTTATTTTGACTTCACTCAGACAATTGTAAAGCACATCGGGTGATGCTATGATAGGGTTGGCCTATCTTCAAAAATCTTTTGTCTCAATGACTCTTATGTAAAGGTCTAGAATTTTGAAGAAAGGACACCATGCAATTCAGCTTGATCCAAAATCTACCAACTAAAAAGGGCAACTGATGATTTAAACTATACAATATGTTTAAATAACAAATCACAACACAGATAGGAACATAAAAATTCAATGCGTCCAATAATTTGAATTATCTAAACCCTCTACATCTAAACACATCAATCTATGAATTCAATTATAATTCACCCATGATCCAATTCTACGCATCACGTATGAAAATAATAATAATAGCAAAGATAATGTAAATCTAGAACCAATAACCAAAAATTAAAGAAAGAATCTTCCAACTCTAGAGGAAGAAGCCCAAGTTTGAAAACCCACTAAAGTGTTCGACTTCTACCACAATAAGATATAAAGCAAAAGAAACCATAGCCCCTAAAGTAAGTACAATTAAATTTTTTTTGGAAAACCCTTTTTAAGGCTGGCGAACTAAAGGCCAATCATTCAGCCATAGCAACCCAAAACACCAAAAGTAAATAATAATAGGGTAGGTAGGTTTTCAATTGAAAGAGAATCAGAATTCTTACCTGGGGTCCAGATTTTGCTCTTCAGAGAAGGTTGGCTTTAGTTGCAGATTCTTTGAATTTGATGGTGGCAAGGAAACTGTATATGTACATAAAAACGCTACACATACAAAACAAAGAAAGATTTGGTAGCATTACACACATAAAACAAAGTTCTAAAAGATAAAGGTCTAGGATTTTGGTTTCAATTAGTCAAAATATAATCCAAGAACCAAGATAACATTAATTACATCCTAACCTCTTTGTTTTCTTGCAGAACACAGAGAGCAAACCGTCCCAAAAAAAAAAAAAAAAACCCTTTTCATTTCAAGCTTCGCTTCAAGATTAGCCAAGTTTTCTCATCTATGTGAATTGTGGACCATTGCATTAATCAACCAAATTTCGGTTCACAATTTGCAAAATTTAGGCGAAAATTCATCGAAGATCATTGAATAAACGAAGAGTCATAACACATTGATAGATTTAACAGTAATAAACAATTAGAGTGAAAGATTTACAAATAAAACAGCAAAGATCATAATGTACCTCAGCGGAGCAACCACAAACCTCGCAGAGAATGACCTCAGGGAAGCCATTGATGTTCGTCATCTTCTCTCTCTCTCTCGCTCGCCTTTTCTTTTTTCCTGATTGTGGAATAGTTAAGAGAATGAATCATATTAGGTAGGGACGGCAGGATATTAAAATCGAAATAATAAAGAGGAAACGGCTGAACTTGTCGAAGGAGAAGGAAAAGCAAAATAGGAAGGGAAGAGAGAGCATCTGAACTTTGAATGCGTAAGGTTTGAAAGAGAGGAGTCGGGTTAAGCTAGGTTTTTATTTATTTTATTTTTTTTAAGATAAGTATCCGGTAAAACAGTTTTTATTTTTATTTTTTATTTTTTTAAATATTGTGCTGATGTGGAAAATTATGGGAGTTTCAAAAGTTTCGGTTATATATATATATATATATATATATAGATAAGTTAAGGAATAACAATTATGTACTCCTTTTTATAAAGAATAGTTATTCTTCATTTTAAATAATAGTTATTCCTAAAGAATAACAACTCATTGTAGGGATGAACCCATGATTTTGATTTAGGGGGGGCCAGAGTATAACTACAAAAAAAAAAAAAAAAAAAATCATGAAATTTCAAATAAGTATCTATTTAGTATTTACATTAACAAAGATATATACACAAAATTATTGTTTTGTAATACGTTATAATACAATTATCTACTAACAAAGACAAAAACAAAAAACACCATTGTTTCTTACTGCATTAGAGCATTTGCATTAGCCCATGCAAACATTTCAGTCTATTTTAGCATAATAATACTCCATCCGTCCCACTTTTTTTGTCCTCTATTCCATTTTGAGACGTCCCAAAATATTTTCCTATTTCTAAAAATAAAAGTCATTAATTTACTAATGTTCATATTATATCCCTATTAATTTACTAATTCAATTTTTTTCATATATATATAAATTTACTAATGTTCATTAATTGACTTTTCAAACAGGACAAAAAAAATGGGACGGAGGGAGTATTATATATATATATATATATATATATATATGTTCAAGTTACACCTGGTGTAACTCCATAAGAGTTACAAGTTTTTTAAGCCATAAATTTCTAAAAGATCAAACGGTTAAAAGAAAACACTATTATTCATTGATGAAGTTCAAATTCGTCAGTCTTAAGTGAATGCATCCAGATGGAACCAAGACGTCGCCTTTGTGATTGCAGAAATGGTTGATCAACTTCCTTAGAGTGGTCACCGGTGTGGTGCCTGCCACAACGCCTCCAATGCCAAAGTCAGTATAAAGAAATATTTTGGAAAAGAGTAATGCAATGTAATAGAGCAAAAAATGTCTCAATGTGTGTCCGTACCTTGTGTTGGTGCTTGGAGTGCTATATATACATTCTCTTCGTTCCTAGCCATTGTGGCTATTATGGTGGTTTTAATACTCCTTTGGGTAACGTCTCATCCCCAATAATTTGATCTTTAATGGGCCTCCAATGGTCTGTATAGCTGGCCTTGTAACCGCCCGGATTATTCATTGACTTCATTTAATGGCTTCTCTGCCTCGTCAGTGGTGCGGTTAGATCGTCAGGAACGTTTCGTCAGTATAAAAGGATTCGTCATGGGAAGTCCATCTTCTGAGGATGCCATCTGAGGTGCTCGTCGTCCCTTCCAGGTGCTCAACTTCTGAGGTGCTCGTCGTCCCTTCTTCTAAGGACGCCATCTTCGTGACTTCGTCTGCTACCATATTTTGGCTCCTGGGGATCTGTGCAAATTCTACTTTATCAAACTCCTGAATCAGATGTTTCGTTAGCCTGAGGTATTTCTGCATTCTCTCCTCCTTTGCTTCATATTCTTCCTTGATTTGCCCAATTATCAGCTTTGAATCACTCTAGACTGACAGGTTCTTAGCTCCGAGTGCCCTTCTGAGTCTCAACCCCATTAGTATTCCTTCATACTCGGCCTCGTTATTGGTGGCTGGAAATTTCAGTTAAACTCTGTATTTGAGCACTTCTCTGTTAGGGGTGATTATGACGACCCCTACTCCCCCTCTCTGCTAGGCTGACGAACCATCGGTTTGTATCGTCCATTGTTTTGTCTGGTTGGGGAGACTGCCCTCTTTTGGAAGGGTGAATTCAGCGATGAAGTCCGCCAAAGCTTGTGCTTTAATGGCTGTCCTGGGGTGGTATTCAATGTCAAATTGGCTGAGTTCAATTGCCCATTGGACCATTCTCACAGATGTCTCAGGTTTGTTCATGGACTTTTTAATGGGTTGGTCCATCATCACCAAGATAGGGTTTGCTTGAAAATACTGTCGTAATTTGCACAAGGCTACTATCAACATGAATGCAATCTTTTCAATCCTTGGATACCTGGCCTCAGCACCTTGAAAAGCTTGGCTAACGTAGTAAACTGGGAGTTGTCTTTTGCCCTTTTCTCGGATCAGGGCTGCACTCATAGCTGTGGCCGATACTACCAAGTACAAATATAAATTTTCCCATTCTTTGGACAGACTTAAGAGGGGTGGATTACTCAGGTAATGTTTGAGATCTTGAAACGCTGCCTCACATTCTTCGGTCTAGGTAAAAGCCTGCTTCAAGGTCTTGAAGAAAGGTAAGCATCTGTCCGTCGCTCGAGAGACGAACCTATTGAGAGCTGCAATCCTTCCTGTGAGCTTCTGAACTTCCTTGATGGTCTTGGGCGAAGCCATGTTGATTATGGCTTGTACCTTCTCCGGGTTTTCTTCTATTCCTCTCTAGGACACCACGAATCCTAAGAATTTCCCTGAAGCTACACTAAAAACACACTTATTAGGATTTAACTTCATCTAGTATTGTTTGAGGGTGGTGAGCGTCTCCTTCAGATCGCCCAGATGGGCAAGTTCTTCTTTACTCTTGACGAGCATGTCATCCACGTATACTTCCATATTCCTGCCTATCTGTTTGCTAAATATTTTGTTCACTAACCACTGATAAGTAGCTCCTGCATTTTTTAGTCCGAAGGGTATTACCTTGTAGCAATAAAGCCCTTGACTAGTGATGAAAACCGTTTTCTCCTGATCTTCATCAACCATTTTTATCTGGTTGTATCCTGAGAAAGCATCCATAAACGTTAGCAACTTGTGCCCAGCTGTAGAATCTACAAGCTGGTCTATTCTTGGTAGAGGGAAACTATCCTTTGGGCACGCCTTGTTAAAGTTCGTGAAGTCCACGCACATTCTCCACTTCCCATTTGCTTTCTTCACCAGGACGACGTTTGCAAGCCAGTCAGGATAGTATACTTCCCAGATGAAGCCTGCAGTCAGGAGTTTGTTAACTTCGTCAGCAATCGCTTGGTCTCGTTCACGGGTGAAGATTCTTCATTTTTGCTAGACGGGTTTTCTCTCCGGGTCCACATTCAACTTGTACTGAATGACTTCTGGAGATATGCCTGGCATGTCCTTGTGACTCCAAGCGAAGACGTCTAGGTTTTCTTTAAGGAATTGGACAAGCCTTGTTCTCATCTCGGGACTTAGCGTCATTCCTATTCTGGTCGTCTTGGTTGCCTCTCTTTCGACCAGTTCCACCATTTCCAGGGCTTTCCCCTTTTCTTCCTCCTTTTCTTCAATCATCCATGTATGGTTCTCCTTTGCAACCAAGACGGCCTGGTAGCACTCTCTAGCTAAGACTTGATCTCCTTTAACTTCGCCAACACCGTTTTCCGTTGGGAACTTTACCTTCAGGCAATAGGTGGACGTGGTTGCCTTCCACCGGTTGAGTGTGGGCCTTCCAATAATCACATTGTAAGATGAAGGGCAGTCTACCACCAAAAAGTCTAATTGACAGGTCAACTGCCTCGGGTAGGTCCCTACTGTTATCGTTAACGTCACTATGCCCTTGGGATATACCCTATCTCCACTGAAACTAACAAGGGGGGAATCAAAGGGACGTAGTCTTTTTAGATCTAGTTTCAATTGCTGGAACGCAGGAAGGTAGATGATATCAGCAGAGCTACCATTGTCTACGAGGATCCTTTTGGTGTTGAATCCTTCTATAGTGAGCATTATGACCAAGGGGTCGTTGTGAGGCTGCTTCACTCCCCTAACATCTCCTTCGTTGAAAGACATGTCTTAATCAGTCCATTTCTGCTTACGGGGGTGTCATGTGGACGCTGTTCACCTGCCATTGACATGCTTTCCTGAGGGATTTGAATGACCCACCTGTGAATGGTCCCCCTCCGATCGTCTTTATCTCCCCTATCACATTTTATGGAGGCAGGGACGTGTTGTCTTCGTCTTTAGACAGGGAATCACGCTGGCTCTTGTTACTATCCCTGAACCTGCTTAACTCCCCTTTCTTCACATACTTCTGCAGTTTCCCTTTCCGTACTGCTCCTTTAGGTCCCAACAATCTTCTGTGTAGTGGCCATGGTCCTTGTGAAACCGGCAGTACATATTCTTGTCTTGGACGTTTGGGGATGAATGTAATGGTCTTGGCCATTTAAGGTAGTGCTCGTCCTTAATCTGCGTTAAAATTTTGTCAACAAGCATAGCTAGATGGGTAAATTTTACCATTCGAGGAGTTTTTTCATCTTTCCTTTTTCCCCCGTCACTGAATCGACGATCTGGACCCTCCCTTTTCTATCCTCTACGTCCGTCCTCCTTCCTTCCTTTGTCCCCTGGTTTCTCCATGTCCCTTATGGCAGCTAATGCATCTTCAGCGTTCAAGAGCATCTCCGCCATCGTTTTTGGAGGATTCCCACGAACTCTCTAGACCTCAGTCCCATCTTAAAGGTCGTCAGCTACACCTTATCGTCAGCTTCATGCACCTCTAGGGTTTCCCGAGTGAAGCGTTTCACATACGACCTCAGGGTTTCTTATTTTCCTTGTCTAATGGTGAGTAAATGGTTCGCCGGCCTCTTAAGGCGTTGTCCTCCAATGAAATGGCGTAAAAAGGCATTACTCAGCTGTTCGAAGCTATCGATGAACGATGTTGGCAACTTGGTGAACCATTCTCTTGCTGCTCCTTTGAGAGTGGTGGGGAAGGAATGGCACATTATCTCGTCAGGTGGCTGTTGAAAGCCCAGCGTCGTCTTGAAGGTGTTGAGGTGATCTTGGGGATCCTTAAGCCCGTCAAACGGCTCAAGTTGAGGCAGCCGAAATTTCGACGGTACTGGACATTCCAGGACCGCTGCTGTGAAAGGCAAGTCTGTTGCCCTTACCATTCTACCCACGCTCTGGTTTGTCTTCTCCTTGATGGCATTTCTTAACTCGTCCATCTCCTTCCTCATCTCTCTCGAAGATCTAAATTTTTTTCGTCTGAAGTAGTTGGTCCTCGGTGATTACTTCTTCTATGGCTATCTCCCTCATCCTCCGGGTTGCCTTTGGACCAATTCTTCTCCTATTGAAGTCGTAGCTTCATTTCTTGATTTTGCCTAGTAAGCTTCTCGACGGTGGCCGCAAGAGCCTAGACTTGCTGAGCTAAGGTTGTGGAATCTTGATTGGACTCCATCTGAATATAGAACTTGTTGGAAACTACGTTTTCGAATACGAATGAGAAAATCTAGTTCCCACAGATGGCACCAAACTGATGAAGTTCAAATTCGTTAGTCTTAAGTGAATGCGTCTAGATGGAACCAAGACGTCGCCTCTGTGATTGCAAAAATGGTTGATCAACTTCCTTAGAATGGTCACCGATGTGGTGCCTGCCACAATGCTTCCGATGCCAAAGTCAGTATAAAGAAATTTTTTGGAAAAGAGTAATGCAATGTAACAAAGCAAAAAATGTATCAATGCATGTCCGTACCTTGTGTTGGTGCTTGGAGTGCTATATATACATTCTCTTCGTTCCTAGCCGTTGTGGCTATTATGGTGGTTTTAATACTCCTTTGGGTAACGTCTCATCCCCAATAATATGATCTTTAATGAGCCTCCAACGGTCTGTATAGCTGGCCTTGTAACCTCCCGGATTATTCATTGACTTCATTTAATGGCTTCTCTACCTCGTCAGTGGTGTGGTTAGATCGTCGGGAACGTTTGGTTGTTTCGTCCGTCAAGACGGTTTCGTCAGCATAAAAGGATTCGTCATGCGAAGTCCATCTTGTCAGTCCCATCATTCATCATTATATCATTAAATACTTACCAAATTAATAGCATCCTCATTATCTCTTTTCTTATTAATTGCTAATTGTTCCCCCCCCCCCCCCCCCCCCCCCTCTCTTTAGTCTTTATTAAGTCCTTTCACTGTAATCTTTTTTTTTTTTCCCTTCTCTTGCAATTCATCAAACGTTTCTACCCTCTTCATCTTTCTAACATTTCCTTACTTTAGTAAGTTTCTTACTCCCCTAAATAAAACCTCTATCACTTTCCTCGTCATTTTTAACAAAATGTTTAAGACCACGAATTCTTGAAAATAACTTCTAATTATTTTTAGTTTAGGTTCCTTGTATCTTATGTTCCAATTTTATTTACTTGATTTTTTAAAATCTTTTTTAAATGTTTGTTGATTTGCAAACAACCTCATCACCTAAGATACAATCTGATTATCTTATCACTAAGGATAGACTTCTATAGACTTAGGACTTGTATTTGGTGTGGTTGCCGGAGTGTGATATATGGATATAAACAATTTTTCTTTTTTGGTTAGATTGCATTGAAGCGGCTAGTGAAGGTAGAAGGTCTACCTTTCAATTGCTTGTTGACGAAATGGTAGGTTTGATTGTTTAGTGTATGCTAGGCTCAGATTTTTGAAGTTTTTATTTTTTTTATTTTTTTTATTTCCTTTATTTATTTATTTTAAGGAGCAAATTGAAAGTTATTTGACTCTTGTTTTGGGTAGTTTTGTGAAATCAATGAAAATGAGATTATTTTTGCAATTGTCTTTTGTTAGATTGTGTTGAAGAAAATATTATCTAGTGGAAAACAATAAATAAGGAGAGAGAGAGAGAGAGAGAGAGAGAGAGAGAGAGAGAGAGAGAGAGAGAGAATGCTAGTATTAATTAGGTGATAAGGTGGAAAATAATAGCATTTAATGATTTTTTTTAACCGTTAGATTTCTTAGAAATCTACGGTGTAAAAAATGTGTAAGTTTATAAGAGTTACACCAGGTGTAACTTGAACCCATCTCAATTACACACACACACACACTTTTCAAAATACCCTATATCAAATTATTTATTTACACTACATTTTATAAGAATACTGTTTCCTTATAAATTTTTTATTATTATCTCAAATCATCTCTCTCTTCCTCAACCAAAAACCACTGCCCCCAATTTAAATAATTTCTAAAACATTCATTTGCATAGCTACAATAATTGTGTAAGTTTTCCCAATCAACTCAAAAATACACCCACATCAGTCTATGTATCATTATACAAAAATATATTTGTGCTATAGTAATTGTGTAACTTTACACAGTTATTATAGCACAAATGTATTTTTGCACAATGATACTTAGACTGATGTGAGTGTATTTTGGAGTTAATTAGACAAATTTAGGGCCTTATGTTATTTTAAAACTAATGCAAATGTTATTACAATAAAATCTGAAAGGTCGAATTTGTGTGAAAACACAAGAGCTATTTAGACCCCCAAATTAAAATAACGGCTCAGTTGATTTTACTCTAACTTAAACTAAGTGCAGAATAGAGTAAATGCGAGCGAACAAACAATATAACTACTCTAAGCCATATTCATCAAATCACAGCTGTAAAATAAAGCTAAAAGAGTAGGGAAGAAGAATGCAAGCACAATATAACACGCCAATGTGTTATCGAAGAGGAAACCAAAGAACTCGGTGAAAAACCTCTCCGCTGCCCTCCAAGCCTAGTCTACCCCATGTACTCGAGCCCTCCAAGCTCCTGCTACCAACTGACTTAATGAAGCGTTATCTTCTCTAACTTTTCGGATCATGCAATTCAGCCCGAATGCATCCATCAAACAAATGGCTTCTTCCAATGCTTCCCAGCAGCACCAAAACCTCACTTTACTCTCAGGATGGGTGTGGTAAGTGTTTGGGCTATCAACCTCTCAAGGATTTGGAAATGGAGAAGTAGGAGTTGAGGAAAACCATAATGGATTGTGTAGAGAATTGTGAGTATGAAAATCTCTCACTCTCAAGGGTAATGACTAGGGTTTTCTCTCTGAAAGCGTTCCTCAACATATGTGGGTAATGTGGGTACATATAGTGTGGGTAAAGACCTGGTGAATTAGATATAACAAATTGGCAAAACAGAATGTTTCGCGGGTATCTCGTGGGAAGGCCTTACTAGCGAGACACTCGCGAAAACCAACTATCACCATCTATCATGACTCTTCGCATTCCAGTCATGTGCTAAGCACATGCTTCACTTCGCGGGAAGGCTTCTCGCGAGCTACCCTCGAAAACTTCTTTGATCTTCGATTTGCCTTGAGTCTTCACACTCTCTCTCACACACAACCCTTACAATGAACTCCCACATAAAATACAGGGTATAAAAGATTAAACAAAATTACAATCAAATTTAGCACGGAATTAATGCCAACACAAATTAGTTGTAAATCACAACTTTACAAAATCAATGTAAAATTGTGGGGGAAGGAGCCTAAATTTTTTGAATGAAGGGGCCCAAATATAAAATTGTAAAAAAATATACCTATATATATATACATATATATTTTGCTTCTTAAGACCAGGGTGCGGGGTCCCTTCATCCCTTGGGCATCCACCTATTTCCGTTTCTGATTCATTATAATAAAAAACACAAACAAACAATTGAATAATTATTCCTAAAAAATAGCCATTCCATTACCAGCTTTGTTACAATCTACCAAACGTACACTTAAACTTTTTCTAGTCTCCATTCTCCACATTGTTAATTGAGACTATCAATTCAACGTTACAGAAAGTCCACTGAATAAATTTATTGAAAAAAAAAATAAAATAAAAATTCCACAACTTGATTGCATTGTGGATTTTTAAAAAATAAATAAATTTTGAGAAGGCCCTGTGGAATATTAAATAATGTAGAAAATGTATCTAATGTAATTAACCTTCAACTTGATTGTCGTCGTGGGATGGTCCTGAGTCTTAAAATAGTATGTCATATAGTCAGTTATTAATAGGAAAAAGTTAATGAATACTTTAAGGGTATTTGTTAGTGAACTACTTTTAAAAAGTTTTTACGAGGAAAAAAAAAATATTTTTTTGGCAATTTATCTATTTTTCATAAAAGTAATATAAATTTTTTTTATAAAATGACTCATTAACGCATACCCTAGAGTAGGGATGGACCCAAAATTTCAAGTTAAAGGGGGTTGGAGTACAAGAAGAAAAAGAACTCCAAACAGACATCCATATAGTGCTAACAAATTATAAATACAAAAAATCGTTGTTTTTTAATACATTAAGAAAAAAAAAACAAAAAATAACAAAATAATGTTTTTTTTTTTTTTTTAATATTAAGCTGGCTAGGATTTTTTTTTTTCTTTATTTTTTTTTAAGTTAGAGTTTACAGTAGCAGTGCTAAAAAATTTAGCTTTTAGCATCTCAAAAAGTTACTTTATCTATTTTACCATCTCGCATTATAATACACCCAACATCAAATGTTCTATCTTTTACCACTTCATTTAAAATAATATAAACAACTCATTAAAATAATAAAGGAAGAGAGAGAAGTTGAGTTTTTTAATTGAAGGTAGAGAGATAATCTTAATAAAATACTATGGTTTATTTTTAACAACTTGCTACAATCAACTGATATTTATACCAATTTACTATAGTTGCAAAAAATTTAGCTTTTGCTTCTCCAAAAACACACGATATTTTGGTTCTTTGGTGGTAAAATAGTTTTTTTTTTTTTTTTGCTAGAATACTATCACCATTGTGAATAGTTGCTAGTTGGGCTAGGCTAGATAGGTTGATTGAGGAAGAGGGAGACTTAAGGTTTTGGAAGGGGGCCAATTATAAAAATAAAATATATAATAAGTAAAAAAAAAAAATTGGGCCAGGGATGCTTGGCCCCTACCTAGGTCTGTCCCTGCCCTAAGGATACCCGTTACCTAGACATTTATTAATATTCTATTACTTTCAATTGTAGGTACTGGCATTGGCTTGATAGTCATGCTTGTTTGTTGCTCTTGGCTGTACCTGATAGTGAAGCAAAGAAAGCTGATCAAACTAAAAGAGAAGTTCTTCATGGAAAATGGTGGTACAATTTTACAACAACAACTTTCTGGACAAGAAATTCAACAGAGACTGCCAAAATCTTCACCATAGAAGGGCTCAAGAAAGCTACCAACAACTATGATGAAACTCTAATTATTGGTCGAGGAGGTTTTGGTACTGTTTATAAAGGATTTTTATCAGGTAATAGGATTGTGGCCATCAAGAAGGCCAAAATAGTGGATCAAAGTCTAAACGGTTTTAGACCTCTTAAAACAACAATTGGATTAACCTAGTTTATTAGCCAAGTGATTAACTTAGTAGAATTATGCAATTCTAGGTTAAAACAATCAAACAATCATATCAAAAAATATAAAGCAGCGGAATAATAAATAAGACAAGATATGATCACCCAGGAAACCACAAGGTAAAAACCTGAGAAGGATTTGACCTAGCTATCCTCAAGGTAAACTTGAATCCACTATCTTGAAAGAATCGAAGTTCATACAAAAGGACTTACAAGCTCCTCGCTTGACTTCCTAATGCTACCCACGAGTAGAACTTACTGACACAACCACGTGCAAGCTCCGAATCCACAGACTCCTTCTTTCTTGGATTCTCCAATCAGCTACAAGCACCCACGCTTGTTATTCTTTAAGCTCCAATGGCAGCAACCGAGTTGATCATCAAGACGTTGATATTATCTCTACCTTGAAAACCCTAAGTTTATGTGAAGGAAAGCTCCTCAAGGATCTCAAAAGAGATTCACACAAACCGCAAAGTATGAGCAACAATACAACAAGAGCAACTCTAAAAAACGTGGCTAGGGTTTTGCCTTTTATACTTAGGGTAAAAATAGAAAACCCAAAACGTTTAATGAGTTAGGATTGAGTTGGAAAATTTTGCAAAAAAACATTCTGGCCGATTTTCGATCGATCGAGTCTAACTTTCGATCGATCGAGTCAGGCCGAAATGCACCAATGCATCTGCAGCCTCTCGATTCCAACTTTACATAAAATATATAACTTTGAGCAAGCCTAAACAAGACTGAACATATTGTTTTGATCATAGTTTGCCAACATTAAACATTAGAGTTATAAATACATAAATTCGTAAATCTTTAGAACCTAACAAACTCCCCCTTAGGCAATCCGTGACAAAACACAAATTAAAAGCTCAAAGTTTACATGTAAAAGCCCTTTACAAAAATAATGCTCATAAACTCAAATTCAATTCTAACTACTATCCATCAGCTGCAAGTGTAGACAGCAGCTCAATTGAATCAACCTGTATATTCCTGAAACACTCAACAAACGCATAAATGCATGTGTGACAGAAAACAGTAAATAAACAGGTATAACATTCTTGTATGATTCACACAACACATAATAAAGGCCTATATCAATGAATAGCTCATAAATATAAATCAATAAACAGTGAATCACAAGAACCAAGAATCATGTATATATCATGTATATCAAAAACAATGTTACTCCCCCCTAACATGAATAGCCCCAAAGAAAAGATATACAAGATGAAGCACCTAGATACAATCTCATATCTCCACTAGCTCCTCAAAACAAAAAAAATACTCCCCCTAACTACAAAAACTCCTCTACAAGTGTTAAAACTCTACTCCCCCTTTTTGTGACGGAATGCCAAAGGACATTCACAAGCCATCATCAAAAGGAGGTGGTGAGGGTGAACGAAGATGTGCTAAGTCGGCTCGCAGAGCACGAATCTCGTCAAGCAAGTCCACCAAACTCTGACTATGAGTCGCCTGAACGGTCATAACAATCTCCAAGGTACGACGAATATCAAAGTCATCCAAAGAAGGTGGAGGAACATCAGCAGCAACAGCATCACCAACAAGATCAAGAACATCTTCACCAGTAGGACCTGTAGAAGTAGAGGGAGGAGGTGCGGTACCAGAAGGCTCAGACCTAGGGTGTTTAGAGCCAACTCGAAGATGAGTAGCCCTCTATCTAAGAAAAGACGCACCTATGGGAGCAATAACATGAACGGGCTCAGAAGAAAGGAAACCACCAAGATCAAGATAAAGCAAAATCCTATGAATAAAAATAGGATGGACAAGAGCATGAGAAGAAGATGAACTCCTATAAACATCGTTCAAAGAACGAAGTAACAAATGAGGAAAGCTAATAGGAGCATCAGTAACTAGAGCGTACAAAAAGACACACCGCTCGAGAGGAATGGTGTGAAGATGAGAAATGGGCCAAATAGAATGACAGGCTATCCTAAAGAAGAGATAGTGCAACTCAGATAGCTCAGCAGAGGTGATCCTAGGATCAGAACCCCACTGGATAGAAGACCCAGTGATGTAAGACATGACATCACTCAACAAAGGAGACTCATCATAAGGGTAGACTGGATGCTGGACCAAAGGTACCCCTAGAGCATCAGCCACTACCGTAGGAGTAATGATGTACTCTACGCCTCGTATCCAACTCTTTACCAAAGTGTTGGAATCATAGACGCGAATAGAGATGTTCGAAAAGAACTCTCTAATCAGGGTAGCTGGAGGAGGAGGATCAAAAACATCTAACAAAGGTAACCAACCCCGACGCTCAAAATTTTCCCTAATGGTAGGATCAAGCTCATCTAAAAGAACAGTTTGCTCAGACCAAATCTTTCTCCTAAGGTTCAGCTTATCATAAATCTCTTGATTTTTCTCACTTGGAAACTTCTCTCGGTCAAAAGAAGGTGGGGAAGGAGTAGGTGAGGGAATAGACCTACAAGCCCTAGTCTTCCTAGGCATAGTGCTAAGGAAAGGACAAAGACACAGAGAAAGAACAAAGAGAAAAAAAAAAAAAAAAAAACAAAAAAAAAAAAAAACAAAACAAAACCCAAGGGCAGACTGCAAGTTAGCACAAAAAAAAAAAAATAGAACAAAAATCTATATGATGTATGGACAATATTAGTGACATGATGCATGTTCTAATGCAGTTACAACTAGTTTAATTGAAGTTCAATTGCACAAAATTGGCTTGAACACAGAGTTTCAAAAAAAAACCCCAAAATTGAAAATAACTTGAAATATTTTTAACAAAATTGACAAATTGATCATCACATAGGCTAGAAAACACAATATAATGATCAATTATATCAATTTATCAGGCCAATTTCATCAATTTCTATCCAATTGAACAAAAACCCCAAATCGGTTCAATTACAAGCCCTAGAATTTTCAATTTTCCACAAAACCTCAAATTGATCAAAATAACCATCATAGATCATAAATATATCCATATAGCAACAAAACCCATTGATCAATTTCACAAAATACAGCTTGATTTAACAAAAAATACAAATTAAGCATAGTCCGAAAATTTACCCATAAACCATGAAAATAATGCATGAAACATGAAAAACAATGCAAAAGGAAGGGTAATATGGACATACCGGCTTAAGGAGAGAGAAACCTTGCAAAAAATTTGGAAGAAAACGACAAAAAATTCGTTGTGGAGCCTTGCCGAGTCGGAGAGAGAGAAAAAAGTTTGAAAAGTTTTGAAAAAGTGACTTTGAAAAAGTCAGATCTGAGTTTTAAAAAACTTGATTCACGATATTCGATTGATCGAAAATTACATTCGATCGATCGAATCAATCCGAGAATTCTAAAAGAATTTCAAGCAAATTTCGATTGATCGAAAAACATATTGGATCGATCAAAACAGGCAGCGGCTCACAACATTTTGAGAAAAATTATAGTTTTGAAAAACAACAACTACATTTTGAAAACAACTCCTCAAAGCATTAAAATTGATGAACCAAAATGCATGAGTATGAGATGGAATGCTTTTTCAAAAACCCAAGTTTTAGTCCCAGTTTCTCCAAAGAAAATTTCAGCCATTCTCCCTTTATATTCTTAAGCAAAAAAAAATGTTTTGCATAATACTCAAGCTATTTTCAAACTTGGTTGGTCAGACCAAAAATACACACAATAACATGTACAGTGTTTAGCAAAGAGTAACTTGTGTAGTGTGTGCAACTAGCAAAAACTTGAGATACATGTGAGGTGATATGTGAATAGCAATCAATCACAAAGTCTACAAAATCCATCACATAGAATTCAAAAGAGACTATCACCTAAAGAGTTACATCATATAACTCTCACATCTCCTAGAACATAAGCTTGCAATCATGTAAGTTTCTTGAATTTTGCCCCATAATTAGATGAATTTGGCATCAAGCCTAATAGTACACACCAGTTTTAATTATTAAGCAATTAACCGAGGCTACGCCTTATGTTCTTTTTGTGCATGTGCTACACTTTCTCGAGCACAAAATCTTATGATATGCACTAAGGTGTTCATGATTGGCTAGTGAACAGTGGTGAGATGGTTATTTATGCCTTTCTCAAAAGGATCAAGTCCGACAGTCAAATAACATGTGACTTCAAGATTAAGACAAAGTGATAAAAACAATAAACATCTTTCCCACACAACATGCACTACAAAGATTCAACTAGTAAAGTGCAGTAAATAAGCTCATCAAAGCTAAACAAGGTACACAAGACATGTTATGTGTAAATAAATTGACCAACCTTGTTTTCAAAGACCAAGAAAAATAGTGCCTAACACAATTTTCTTTTTTCTTTTTTTTTATAAAAAAAAAAAAAAAAAAAAATGAGAAAACAAATAAATCCTAGAATGAAATGCATGAATGTTATGCAATGCAAATCCTATAAAAAAAAAAAAAAACACAAAAACCAAAAAACAATGGTCACAAAGGAATGAGCAATAAAGCACAAGGACCATGCCAGAAAGATTCAATTAGATCGAGTCTTTTGCATCCAAAACTTTTTAGATGCACCACGAGCATTGGAGTTCCTATTCACATTCGAGTGATTTCCAACTCCAGGATTGAAATAAAGGTTCAACATCTTTACCAATTCCAAAGGCACTTTTGGTTTGTTTTCTCTCTTAGCAGCTTGAAGCTTGTAACAGTTAGGACGAATGTGTCCAGACTTTCCACAAAAATGACAAACCCAAGCAAGTTTACCATGTATCTTGTCCTTAGAAAGGGTAGATTCCTTAAGTTTAGACTCTCCTAGATCAACCTTAATCTTCCTAGGGGGTGAAACTTCTACAGGTTTGACAACCTCACTCACAGGGGGTTTGACAGTTTCATTCACAACCTCACTCAAGGAAGGTTCAGAAGAAGATGAAGGAACAAAGTTTGTGGAATGTGGTGTAGACACAGAGATGCTTTCAACATAACCTAAACCAGATTTGTCAGAAGGATACTTTTGAACATTCAGCATTTGATCAAGTTTAGAACTAGCAGATCTAGCAACAGATAAATCATGTTCCAAAGTTTTAACTTTATCAAGCAAGAGCATGTTCTCAGATTTCACATGGTTCAAAAGATCATTAGCATCAAATAATTTAACAAGCAAATTTTTCTTTTCAAGCTCAAGAGAATCAATTTTCTTCAGGCCAAGTTCAACATTCATAGCATCCTTTGCAGCAACTTTGCAAAGTTTATTATAGGCTTCTTAAAGATCTGCATCCTCAGAGAGTTCCCCATCAGAAGGGTTCTCTTCAACAGATACACTTTCATTGACTACTGCAGTAGCAGTGAAAGCAATGAAGTTTCCATCTCGTCACATCCAGACTCATCATCAGAAACCTCATTATCACTGAGGGTTACAGCCATAGCTTTACCCTTAGACCTCAAGAATGTAGGACATTCAGATTTAACATGACCATACCCCTGACATCCAAAACACTGAGCACCCATAGAATTGTTTGAAGATCGACCAACTTTTTCTCTAGGTTTTTCAAAGTTATTAACCTTAGTGGGATCATTCTTCCTAAAGTTTCTAGGTTCAGCAGTGTTTGTACCTCTTGCCTTTCTGTTGTTATTCCTAAGAAAGTTTCTAAAGTTCTTGGTAAGGTACGCAATCTCTGTAGCAGAGAGCTCATCATCAAATCCACCAACATCAACATCATCAACTGACTTAAGAGCCATTGATTTGGATTTGTTTGCTTTGGGTAGGTCTGACTCATAGGACTGAAGAGATCCTACAAGCTCATCAACAGGGATAGAGTCCATATCCTTGCTCTCAGTAATGGCAGTCACTTTGGGTCTAAAGTCTTCAGTTAAAGATCTAAGAATCTTCCTAACAATTTTAGGTTGATCATAGATTTCACCCAAATTAAATGCAGAATTAACAATATCATTCAATTTAGCATAGAATTCATCAAAAGATTCATCATCAAACATTCTAATGCTTTCAAATCTAGAAGTTAATTGTTGCAATTTATTGATCTTAACTGCCTTTGTGCCTTCATGCACAGTCTGGAGGATTTTCCAAGCAATATGAGCAACCTCAACATTTGAGATTCTCTTAAATTCCTCCATAGAAACAACATTAAAGATGGCATTCATAGCTTTGCTATTGAACCCAGCTGCTTCTTTTTGAGAAGTTTGCCACTCACTCACAGGAGTAGTGGGCTTCTCCCATCCGTACTCAACGGAATTCCAAACCCTCTCATCAATAGATTTCAGGAATGCTTTCATCCTTACTTTCCAATAAGCATAGTTATTCCCATCAAAGTGAGGAGGAACAACAAGAGAGTGTCCATGTTCCATGACAACAGGGGTCAAGGATCAGCTCAAAGATCAAAAAATCTCAAACAAGAGAGCTACCCGCTCTGATACCACTTGAACGGTTTTAGACCCCTTAAAACAACAATTGGATTAACCTAGTTTATTAGCCAAGTGATTAACTTAGTCAAATTATGCAATTCTAGGTTAAAACAATCAAACAATCATATCAAAAATATAAAGCAGCGGAATAATAAATAACACAAGATATGATCACCCAGGAAACCACACGGTAAAAACCTGAGGAGGATTTGACCTAGCTATCCTCAAGGTAAACTTGAATCCATTATCTTGAAAGAATCGGAGTTCATACAAAAGGACTTACAAGCTTTCTGCTTGACTTCCTAATGCTACCCACCAGTAGAACTTACTGACACAACCACGTGCAAGCTCCGAATCCATGGACTCCTTCTTTCTTGGATTCTCCAATCAGCTACAAGCACCCACGCTTGTTATTTTTTAAGCTTCAATGGCAGCAACCGAGTTGATCATCAAGATGTTGATATTATCTCTACCTTGAAAACCCTAAGTTTATGTGAAGGAAAGCTCCTCAAGGATCTCACAAGAGATTCACACAAACAGCAAAGTATGAGCAATAATACACTCAGAGTAACTTTAAAAACGTGGCTAGGGTTTTGTCTTTTATACCTAGGGTAAAAACAGAAAACCCAAAACGTTTAATGAGTTAAGGCTGAGTTGGAAAATTCTGCAGAAAAGCATTTTGGCCAAATTTCGATCGATCGAGTCTAACTTTCGATCGATTGAGCCAGGCCGAAATGCACCAATGCATCTGCAGCCTCTCGATTCCAACTTTACGTAAAAATATATAACTTTGAGCAAGCCTAAACAAGACTAAACATATTGTTTTGATCATGGTTTGCCAATATTACACATTAGAGTTCTAAATACACAAATTCCTAAATCTTTAGAACCTAACAAAGTCAAATTGAGCAATTCATCAATGAGGTAGTTGTACTTTCCCAAATTAATCATAGGAATGTGGTTAAACTACTAGGTTGTTGTTTGGAGGCATCAGTTCCTTTATTAGTTTATGAATTCATACCTAATGGTACCCTCTTTGAGTACATACATAATGAAAAGAAAGTGTCCACCATATCATGGGAAACTTGTATTAGGATAGTTACTGAAATAGCAGAAGCACTATCATACCTACACTCTGCAACTTCTACACCTATAATCCATAGAGATGTGAAGTCTTCAAACATATTGCTAGATAGTAGTTACACAGCAAAGGTATCAGATTTTGGAGCTTCGAGTTTGGTTCCACTAGACCAAACAGAGGTAGCAACAATGGTGCAAGGAACTATTGGATACTTAGACCCTGAATACTTGCACACAAGTCAATTGACTGAGAAAAGTGATGTTTATAGTTTTGGAGTGGTCCTTATAGAGCTATTGACTGGGAGAAAGGCAGTATTATTTAACAAGCCTAAGATGAGAAGCCTTGTTACATATTTTCTCATTTCTTTGGAAGAGAATAGATTGTTTGATGTTCTTGAGAAAGATATAGCAACTGAAGGCAATGTTGACCAATTGAAGGAAGTGTCAAATCTTGCAAAGAAGTGCTTAAGTTTGAAACGAGAGGATAGGCCTACTATGAAGGAAGTAGCAACGGAATTGGAGGGCTTAAGAAAGATGGAGAAGCATTCTTGGATCAATGTTAATTCCAACTCCGAAGAAACTGAACACTTGCTCACTACGACATCAGATTCTAGCAATTATGATGTGAGGAATAAAAGTACTGAGGTATATGATAGCATGAAGGACCATGTGATGTTGGACTTCGATGATGGGAGATAATCTTAGCTTGATGACATATTTTTAGTAGTGGTAATTAATGTGTTACACAATTTGTGTAGTTTCCCGTCTTTACACTTGTCATGTTCATTTTTTCCTTTTATTTATTAGGAGATTTATCCTAAAGCGAAAGTGGTGGAAGATTCCATAAAATAAAAGAAAATAAAAAAAGAATAATAACATTGTAAATAAATATCATACAGATTTTCATTCATATCTTCCTTTTATATATATATATATATATATATATATGAGTAATTCTATTGTAACCCCCTTTTTTGGGGGGTACGGTACCTACTAGTAGACAATCTACTATAACAGGTTACCAAATCCTCACATTTGACGGTTCTATCCTCACATTTTGTAGTTTCAACATCACATGTGACAATTCTTTTGTCACATTTGGTGGTTCCCTCATTTTTTCTCACATTTGATGGTTTCATCTTCACATTATGCAATTTCAACATCACATTTAATAGTACCTTTGTCACATTTGGTGGTTCCCTTATTTTTTCTCACATCTGACAGTTCCATCTTCACATTATGCAGTTCCAACATTACATTTGATAGTACCTTTGTCACATTTGGTGGTTCCCTTATTTTTTTTCTTACATTTGACGGTTTCAACCTCACATTGTGCAGTTCCAACATCACATGTGACAGTTCTTTTGTCACATTTGATGGTTCTCTTATTTTTTCTCACATTTGATAGTTTCATCCTCACATTGTACAATTTCAACATCACATTTGACAGTACTTTTGTCACATTTGGTGGTTCTCTTATTTTTTTTTTCTCACATTTGACGATTTCATCCTCACATTGTGCAGTTTCAACTTCACATGTAATAGTTCGTTTGTCACATTTGGTGGTTCCCTTATTTTTTTTTTTTCTCACATTTGATGGTTCCGTCCTTACAATGTGCAATTTCAACGTCACATGTGATGGTTCTTTTGTCACATTTGGTAGTTCCCTTATTTTTTCTCAAATTTGACAGTTTCATCCTCACATTATGCAGTTCCAACATCACATTTGACAGTATTTTTTTCACAATTGGTGGTCCCCTTATTTTTTTTCACACATTTGATGGTTCCATTTTCACACGAAGTGGTACCAACATCATTTTTGGGATACCCTTAAAAACTAGAAAATGACCGAAATACCCTTAGAACCTATAAAATGACCGAAACAACTCTAAAACCTAAAAGATGATTGAAATACCCTCTAAACCTAAAAAAATGACCGAAATACCCTTAGGACCTAAAAAAAGACATAAATGACCCTGAAACCTAAAATATAATTGAAATAACCTTATAACTTAAAAAGTGACTCAAATACCCTTAGAATCTGAAAAATGACCGTAAAGCACCTGAAACCTAAAAAATGACTGAAATGACCCTGAAACCTAGAAAATGACTCAAATGACCTTGTAATGTAAAAAGTGACTGAAATACTATTAGGGGGCATTTGGTTCGCTATGATGTGTCATTGATGTAATTCACATTACGATGATGTAATACTAAGGTTTTTGATTTATTTTATTTTTTCTAATATTACCATAATTTAAAATTAAAAAACATATCACATCATCTAAATCTCATTACCTTCCTAATTAATGTAACGTTGTATTGAGATTACAATAACGTAACATTATGGCGTAATGTAATATCACGGCGAACCAAACACCCCCTTAGGACCTAAAAATTTACCATAATGCACTTAAAACCTAAAAAATGACCGAAATACCCTCGAAACCTAAAAAATGACCAAAATACCCCCAAACCCCTCTAAAATGACCGAAATACCCTTAGAACCTAAAAAATTATCAAAATGCCCTTAGAACTTAAAAAAAATGACTGAAATAACCCTGAAATCTAAAAAATGACCAAAAATACCTTGAAACATTAAAAAAAATGACCAAAATATCCTTATTCTTTTTCACATTTGGTGGCATCCTTTTATTTATTTATTTATTTTTTTATCTCACATTTGACAATTCTATTGTAGTATCAACATCACATGTGACCGTACTTTTACCACATTTGATGTCTCCCTTATCTTTTTTCTCACATTTGATGGTTCCATTATTATATTAAGCAGTACCAACATCACATCTGACTGAAGAGAAAAACTGAAGAATTCGGCGTAAAAACCTCTCTGTCACTAGTGTTGAGAGCGGCCAGAATTGAAATACCTTGTTTTTTCTTTTGTGGATCTTGCTTAGGGTTTTGTTTAGTAGTCGTGGCTTTGGAAGAGAAGAAGTTTACAGAGAGAAGAAGCGTAGAGACCATAGAGACAGAACCGTAGAGAGAGTTAGAGACTAATTCGTAGGGATTATTTATTTTTTTTATAATGAGCTTGAAGGGAAAATGGTTCAAAATATGTTTCAACATTCTATTTCAAAAAAATGTCCTTAAGCAAACATGAGAAATTAAATTAATATGATATAGAAAATGATTCACGATCTCGCACAACTTTTAAGTGCAACGGGCTTTGATGAAATCACTCATAAACTTTCAATATGTGCTTAAATGCTTGCCAAAAACACTTTATATATGGTATGATTCTTTGGGAACTAAATATAAAGAAACTAAGAACCAAACATTCTAATACTTGGTTTTTTTAGTAATAATTAAAATTTTAACAATGAATCATCCCAAAATAAGCACAAACCTTAAAATTTACAAAAATACCATGGAAATTACAGATGTTCAAAAATAGTCCTAAAATCTATGAAATGAAAAAAAAAAAAAAATACCACAAAGCCTTGAATATGACCAAAATTCCCTCATTAACATATAAAATGACTGAAAAATTATCAAACTATCTCTTAAACCTTGAAATAACAGAAATACTCATAAAAGCTTAAATTTAAAAAAAAAAATTACTCAAATACATTTTTTAACTTCCAAAATTAATAATAAAAAACATAAAGATGTAACAACTTGCTAAGTGATTCGATTATACAATAGCAACAATAAAATGCAAAAACAATGTTATGGCTATACAATAGCAACAACGTTTTGGTTTAACATTGGAATTGAAAACAGTTATTAATTAGATATGGTGTAGGCAGGATTGTGATAGTTTGGGTTTGGCGGGGCACAATCCAATGGAAGAGCTCCTTGACTTGTCGTTCCATGGGTCCAATAGAGGCATGGTGCATTTTTCGATCTGACAAATCACCCTTACGACTGCACAACATGCATATAAATAGTTTAACATCACTTCAAAATTTATAACATATAATTTCACAAGTATTTTCTATGCATTTCCAAAAGCAGCATTAGAATAAAATATATTTAAGATTATAAACACTCCAAGGTTAAATCAAAATCAAGCAATTCAAAGCTTCACAGCAAGCACACAAGATTCTATAAAACAATGTTACTTTGCGTTTACATAATAATGTTTAAAAACTTAACAATACAAATTTGAATGTGCAAAGCTAATAATCAACATGTCTGATGATGCCAAAAATTGTCAGTGAGCCAGACGGTCCTCACATACTCTAGATAGAACCTACAAAATAGAAACAAAGAAGACATTGCAGAGAGTACTGGTGTGGTACCGGCCAAATACCATCCGAAGGTTAAGTTAGAGAACTTTCACAACTCTAGAGTGCCAGAGCTGGGGTAAAATTATGCCTACCTTGATTTGTGGGCTTTTGGGGGTTTTTATAGTAGTGTGGAGTTGACATCCGTTTCTTGGTAGAGAGAGTCTTTCCTTGTAAGGAAGATCCTCATTAATACGCGTATTTTACAGGATCCTTTCCTTGTAGGAATCCTCTTGATTAGGTTTAATCATGGAGTGCAAGATGTTTCCTTATATACACATTCGTGGAGGCCAAGCAAGGCCACGTTGTATCCGTCAAAAGTCTCTTTCTCCCCATCAACTTCCTTGTCGTCTCACATAGACATCGTCGGGTATTGAGATGGAGTCGTCAGCTTGTGATATCGTTGTTTTCATCTCTCTAAATGCACAACAAAAGCTGACGGGTTCATTGGGACCGTTGGCTTCCTCATACATGGACGAGTATATCCTTCTTCCAAAATTACCCTTATCAATGTCCAGAATTTCCAGCCATCACCCCGAACGCACACTTGCTCGGATTGAGTTTCATGTTGTTAGAGCAGAAGGTGTTGAAGGTCTCATTTGAGATCGTGCAAATGGCCATCCTCCCTTTGGCTTTTCACTAACATGTCGTCAATGTAGACTTGGAAATTTCTTCCGATCTAATGTGTAAACATCTTGTTCATGAGCTTCTGATATGTTACGCCCGCGTTCTTGAGGCCAAACGACATTACTTTGTAGCAAAAAAGGCCTTAGCTGGTGACAAACAAAGTCTTCTCCTCATCAACTTCATCCAATTTTATCTGGTTGTAGTCAGAAAAGGCATCCATGAAACTTAGCAACTAGTGTCGAGCTATAGAGTCTACTAGGACGTCAACCTGTGGGAGAGGGTAGCTATCCTTGGGGCACACCTTATTCAGGTCCGTAAAGTCTACGCACATCCTCTACTTCCCGTTGGTTTTCTTGACCATCACCACGTTGGCTAGCCAGTCGAGGTAGTAAACTTCTCTGATGAAGTCTGCATCTTGCAACTTGAGGGCTTCTTTCGCTATGGCTTGGTCTTGTTCTTGGGCGAACACTCGCTTCTTCTGATAGATAGGGGGAAAATGGGTGACACATTAAACCTATGCACCATGACTGAAGGGTCGATCCCGAGCATGTCTTCATGGCTCCAGGCAAAGACGTCCTGGTTTTATTTTAGAAACGTGGTGAGCGCCTGACAGATTGGTGGACTAGTGAGAGTGCCGATTCTAATCGTTTGTTCAGGCCTTGAGTTATCGAGGAGTATCTCTTCCAACCCCTCGACGGGTTTTGCGACCGTTCGTTACTCTTCTATGCTTATGGTTTGTAAATGGTCATCCATCTCTAGCATTGTTATGTAGCACTCATGTGTTGCCACCTAGTCCTCGCGTACCTCTTCTACTCCGTATTTAGTGGGGAATTTGATCATCAAATGGTAGGTCGAAGTCACGACCTTCCATGAGTTGAGGGTAGGTCGACCCAAGATGGCATTGTAGGCAGATGAGCAATCGACAAGGAATGTAACATCCTTAGTGATCTGCTGAGGGTAATCACCAACCGTTACAGGCAATGTGACCATGCTGAGAGGGTATACTCTTGTTAATCCGAACCCCACAAGCAGGGCGTTGGTTGGAATCAACCATTCTCTCTCAATTCTCATCTGCTGGAATACCGTGTAATAGAGGATGTCAGCAAAGCTCTCATTGTCAATTAAGACTCGATGAGTGTTGTAGTCCCCTACCGTATGCTAACAACGAGCGCATCATCGTGTGGGTGGTGGCATCGTCGGGCATCTTCCTCCGTGAACCCGATTACAGGGTTGTCGATCTGTGCCATCTTTAGGACGAAACCCGTCAGCTGGAAATTCTGCACCATCTGTAGGTAGGTTTTGCGTGCCTTCTTGGACGAACTGGAAGTTGTGGTTCCCCCTACAATCATCCTTATTTCTCCTAGGGGGGCCTAGGACGCTCGTTTTCCCTTCGGATCGCTTGCGCTTGTGGTGTATTCATCATCTCCTTGCTGACGAACCTTTGCAGCTTTCCTTGTCTGATAAGAGCTTCTATATGCTGCTTTAAGTCGTAGCAGTTGGACGTATCGTGACCGTGATAACGGTGAAAATAGTAGTACTTGTCTCTGGACCTCTTACTAGGATCTCTTTCAGCTTGCTAGGAAATGTCAAGGCTCTTTTGTCCTTGATCTACACCAAGATTTGGTCAATTGGGGCAGTTAGCAAGGTGAAGCTTATGAAACTCTCAGTGGGGGGTTTGGAGCGCTTGTCCTCCTATCGGTCTCCGGTCCTAGCCATCTTCTGCCTCCTATCTTGCCGTGCATCCTCTCATCTTTCCCTCTTTTTGGGCTTCTCTTCTCGGGCCAGCAGTGCATCTTTTCCGTTCATGTACTTAGTAGCCATGTAAAGTACATCTGACATGGTTTCTGGGTCATTCTTGTATAAGGAAAATAGAAACTTCCCCTTTCGTAACCCATTGGTAAATGCTGCCACTAGTATCTTGTCGTTAGCTTCATTAATCGAGAAGGCTTCCTTGTTAAAACGAGTTATGTAAGATCTCAGCGTCTCATCCTCCCGTTGTTTGATATTCATTATGCATGTAGTGAACTTCTCATACTTGTGCCCCCCGATAAAGTGCGAGGTGAATTATGCGCTCAACTCCTTGAAGGTGTAGATGGAGTTTGCGTTAGCCTACTGAATCATACTCTTGCGGGACCCTTCAGTGTAGTTGGAAAGGCTCGACACATGATCACATCCGCCACACCTTGCAAGTGCATCAAGGTTTTGAAAGACTCCAGGTGATCTAAGGGATCCTTAGATCCATTGTAGGCCTCTACTTGTGGCATGCAAAACTTCGGTGGAAGGGGAAATGAAGTGACGGATGCAGTGAAGGGTGAATCCGTCCGATGGACCAATTCGTCAAGATCGTTAGACACCCGTCCCCTGAGGGCGTTCATTATGAAATCCATCCGTTCCTTCATCATTTGCATCTCCGCGACCATGTATGGTGGAGCCATATTTGCGGCGGATGGATAGCTTGTATCCTGTCGCACTTGTCTGCTTGAAGCGTTGCTGCCCTTTGGCCCTTCTTGGTCCCTTCTCTCAGCACTGGTACCTTCTTAGTCCTCCTCTTGAGTGTTAAGCCCTGCTTTCTTTTGGTGCAGTTGCTCTTCTAGGTCATGGTTTTGCTTTGTGAGGCGTTCCACGGCCGCGGCAAGAGTCTAAACCTGTCTCTCGAGGGCAGTGGTATGTGGTTCGTCTCCTTGATTATTGTTGGTGGTCGCCATCGAGCGAGTAACTACCATACAACTCTTTGTCTGGGAAGTGGTAGTATGACTTATAAGTTGATTTCCCACAAACGGCGGTAACTGATAATGCCAAAAATCGTCAGTAAGCCGCATGGTCCTCATATACTCTACACAGAACCTGTGAAACAGAAACAAAGAAGACCTTTAAGAAAGTACCGATGAGGTACTGGTCAAATACCCTCTAAAGGTTAAGTTAGAGAACTTTCACAACTCTAGAGTACTAGAGTTGCGGTAAAATTATGCGTACCTTGATTCATGGGGGTTTTGGGGTTTTTATAGTATTGTGGAGTTGACATCCGTTTCTTGGCAGAGAGGGTCTTTCCTTGTAGGGAAGATCCTCATTAATACGCGTATTTGTTAGGATCCTTTCCTTGTAGGAATCCTCTTGATTAGGGTTAATTGTGGAGTGCAAGACGTTTCCTTATATACACATTCGTGAAGGCCAAGGAAGGCCACGTTGGACCTTTCAAAAGCCTCTTTCTCCCTATCAGCTTCCTTGTTGTCTCACACAGACGTTGTCGAGCGTTGAGATGGAGTCATCAGCTTATGATATCGTTGTTTTTGTCTCTCTGGATACACAACAAAAGCTGATGGGTTTGTTGGGACCGTCGGCTTTTTCATACATGGACAAGTTTATCCTTCTTCCAAAATTACCCTTATCAATGTCCACTTGCAAGTTAACAAAATTAATAGTAAAATTACATGAATGACTCAATGAAATAATCAAGCAGCTACGACATAGTAATAAGGTATTCAGTCCCCTAAAAGAGTTACAATTCTCACATCCCCAAGTTCAACACCCTCTTGATGGCTAATGCTAAGATATTTATGCCACTCTAGTAACCTGAAGCCATGATAACTCCCATGCTTGCCATTGCTAGCACCTACGACATAGTAGAGGTGTATCTGATAAACATGACAACAGGAATAAGAGCATATACATAAATTTGTGGACTTAAACTTAAGGGCTACATTCCAATGGCTGATGTGACCTTTTTGACCAATCTAACATAAAGAAGCCATGAAAAAAATAGCATACATTTAACTAATGCAATTTAAATGACAGGAATAGAATCAAGTAAGGTCAGGTCCTTGCTTAAATGATATTTTGTTTGTTTTTTAATCATTAAAAACGATTGCTGGTGGGGAATAGTTTTTGATGACTATGACTCATCATAATCAATGAACTAAAGGATGTTGTCGCTTTGGCAGCAATAGCTTGAGCTTGATTTGTATTGTTATATAATTTATTTTCATAAGTATGATTTGTACAGCTAAATAATTAAATCAGACAGCATATAGAAATTGGCTAAATGTGATGCATGTCAACTTCCTAGTACTTAGAGTTCAAATAGATCCCAAAAAAATATGAAGTCCAATAATACAATTAACAGGACTCCAATTGTTGAAGGCATAGATGATTCATCAAGACGTGATATTTCTTCTCAATTTGTCAAATTGATACAGCCACAAAAATTAATGACAAAAGCTCACAAGGGAACCTTGTATCATGATTATGAACCAAATGCGTATGCTGGAAAAAACAACAAATTCTTTTTCTTTTTGTTCCTGAGAAATGTTTGGATTTTATGGAAAAAGCACAATTACAAAGCCAATTACATCAAACAGAAGCTGCTAGCTAAAGACCAATTGGTGAAGACTATCACAAAGCCATGTTTGTGGAAATTAAAAGCAGATAAGGTGAGATGGGTCCATTCCTTATTGAATTTCGTATCAAAACGTTTGAAATGGGTGTTCTTATGAATTATGTATACTCTACTAGTAACAAGGAGAGAAAATGTCATACTCTAAGATATTCAACTCAAGAAAATTCAACCCCATTATCCAAAACATAAAACAGAGACTAAGACGCAATTAAAAAATTTCTCATTTCTTTTCCTCCTCTTTCCCCTCCAATTTCTCTGCAAACAAATAGACCCAAATGCAGAAAAAATAAAATAAAATAAAATAAAAAAACCAACACAATTTATCAATTCATCAAACAGTTACCTTGGACAAAGACTGCAGGAGCTTCCTTCGCTTAACAAATCCCAAAAGCAACTCACGAAATCAAACCTAAATTTTTGATCCACGACCGACAATGTGTCCGGTGAGACCTTCTTAAACACCTGATTCACCTGATTAACAGGCCTAATTCTCACCACAACCTATCCAAAAATAGAAATAAATATAAATTTTAAGAATAAAAATAAAAATCAGAAAATTTATTTACAAACACAAACCCTAACTCAGAAAATTTAAGGCTAAGCTCAGAAATCATGTACCTTCACCGGTGGATCTGGAGGTGCCGATACTTCACATGGACCGTCCGATCTGATAATCTGAATGAATGTGATTATTATGTATCCATGAATGTGATATTTTTAGTGATAAAAAGAAAATGACAACTGAGAAACTGTACCTATGGTTTCGACGGTGGAGATTTGATGGTGGTGGAAAGGGATGTTGGAATCGGAGGGCGGAGTGTTCTCGGCGTTGAAGAAGAGAAAGCCTGTGAGAAACGAAAAACTGGAGAATTTAGCAAGTGAACAACAAAAACTAGGTTTAAATTTACCTGTGGGGAGTGAGAGTGACAAATGTGCGATGTGTGATGGGTAAGGGCTTGAGATCGGAGAGATGGACAGTGAGGGCTTGAGATCAAAGATGGAGGGTGAGGGCTTGAGAGTGATAGATGGAGGGTGAGGCTTGAGATCGGAGAGATGGAGGGTGAGGGTTGAGATCAGAGAGATGGAGGGTGAGGGCTTGAGATCGGAGAGATGGATGGTGAGGGTTGAGATCGGAGATGGAGGGTAAGGGCTTGAGAGATGGAGGCTGATGTGTGATAGGAGATAGGGCTGAAAATTTTTTAAGTATGCTATTTATACAAAGCCTAAAGCCGCATTTTTAACCTGTGGCTATAGGCAAAGCTGAAGCCACGTGTAAGAAACGCGTCCACTTCCTAAACTAAAGCCGCGTTTTATAAACAAGGCTACAGACAAAGTTTATAGCCGCGTCTATAAAACGCGGCTATAGGGAAGGTAAAGCCGCATTTTTCAAACGCAGCCATAGTTTAGATTAAAAAAAATAATAATAATAAATAAATAGAAAGGTAATATAGCCGCGTGTTTAAAACACGGCAATAATTCCAAACCAAAAAATGTGGCAATAGAACTAAAAAATGTGGTTGTAGACATATTCTATAACCGCATGTTTAAGACGCGACTATTGTTCAATACTTTAAGCTGTGTTTTCTAAAAACGCGACTATAGCCCGCCTGTAGCCGCGTTTTTGCAAACGTGGTTAAAAAAAAATGCAGCTATAGCTCGCATGTTTTGTAGTGGACCCAAGCACTTTGTGCATGAGAAGATGCCAATTAAGCTACTTGGCTCTTGGCATATAGAGATAGTTTCGAAAGTTAGTAAAGTTAGTGATGATTTGGAAGCTAAAAAAAAACATATGGGAAAGTTAGTAGAAGCATTTGATTGATTAATATAGTTGGTAGTGGGGTAAGAGTTGGTGTGGCCATGCGGGACTGAATAATTAAACAAAAACATAGACAAAGATAATTGCTTCAAACATCACTTAAACTTAACTAAATTAAATTGTGATACCTACTCACATTATTGATTCATAAGGTTTTGGCCTACCTCAAGTACTTTTTTAAATGAATCTCCTTTGGTTTTAATGAGATAATGCCACATCACCTAGTAACTAAATAAAAGGTGGGAATTAAAACTCACTATTGTATATATAGGTATATACAAGGGTAGGTTGTAATAATGATGTTTGAGTTTGGAGTATATGGTTTCATAAAGTGAAAATTCAAGTTCTGAAATTTTCTAAGTGAAAATTCAAAAATCAGTATTTTCGATTGGTTGAAGCTTTGGCTCGATCAATTGAAAATGGTAAAGAAAAAATCCTAGAGTTTCTAGATGTCTTGATCGCTGTTCAATTCCTGGAGTTTCTGGTTTCAAGCCTTGTTAACGGTTTTATGAAACATTTTAGCTCTCCATACGTGCCTTTTGATGAAACATAACCCTATGAGTATAAATAGAGGCGTATGTTCACTTGAAAAAATAGTAAGTTTGAGAGAAACACAAGAAATCTTATGGTCATTCTCTAGAATTGCTATCTGTAGAACCCAATATCTTTGTTGTATTCTGGGGACAAATTTGCAATAACCCTTTAGCAACAATAGTGTGTGTGTGTGTGTGTGTGTGTGTGAGGGGGGGAGGCAAATATTGTCTAAGGAAAATGATATAGTTCGTACAAGTTATCTATTTTTTGTTTGTCTTTTGTGTTAACCTTGTTCTTTCGTTATTACTTTGTGTAATATCCCCAACACTCACTACCACTTGCTATTATATATTTAAAACAAAATGACATATCCAGTTAAAAATGTACTGGAGGTAAGCCAAATCTTATTCATAATATTATAAATACCTAAGAAATTGATAATATATAAATTTAGAAACTGAAAGATAATTAATTATAAATTAATAAGTAATGAATTTATATCTTTAGAAAAGTACAAAATTTGTAATAAAAGTACAAAATTTGTAATAAATGCATTATGCATATTGGTTACATTCTTATATTCATCTTTACTTAGTAGTAATAATAATTATTCCTAACTAAATAATTAATCATTTTTTAGATTTAAAAGAATGTCAAGTTTTGATTCTTAAAAAAAAAAATAGAATGTCAAGTTCCCTTTTCACTAAATAATTGAAATGTAACGTTTAAAAAAAAAGGTGATATTTTGTGGTTTTGTGTTTTCTAGGCTAGATGGCAGATGCATTTACAAATGCTACTATAAGTTTTACAAACACTACTATAGGAAACCTGTCACACACTAAATTCCAGCTTGTTATTTGTTGCATGCAACAAATAACAAGCTGAAATTTTCTCAAATATCAAGCTAGAATTTTCTTAAACCTGTCATAATGTTGATTCAATCAATTTTTAAGGAATATGGGAAATTATCAATCTTTAAGGAATATGGAGTTCAATACATAAACAAAATTGAGGAAAGTTTAGGGTACATTTGACACAAAAAGATGTAGCAAGCCTCAACTCATGATTTTGAGATACCTCAACTACAAACATTGGGTATGCATGACTGTCCCTAGCCTTCCTATGGCTATATCGGATGCTTCTAGGGGTGCCTTCCCATCTCCAAGCTCTTGTCTGCAAGTGGGGCATTAGTTTTGTACCCTTGTTTTACAGATAGAACACAGTGTATGTCCATTATGGCACTGCGAAAATATAAAGGTAGTAGTCAGCTATTTTGAACCAAGCAGAGAACTAAGAAGAACATAAGTTACGACACTATCCAAAATTATCCCCTAACAATAACCACAAGTTTTTTTTTTTTTTAATCAAAAGCTTCTTCTTCTTCTTTTTTTTTTTTTTTGTTGTTGTCGTCTAAATGTTAGAAGCCACACATTTACACTTGAATCTTGAGAGATATCAGTTATTAGTACTACTTACTAGTTCTATTCTTTGTCATGAATACTGCATACTAGTGGAGAGAAGGGAGGGCTAGCTAGGAGACGATGACAGAGACTAGTGTGTGGAGTTGTATGTGGCAGGGATTGGTGTTAGTAGAGTGGAGATGTGGACAGAAGCCAGAGTTGGAGCTCTTGATTGAGCAAGAAAATTTTGGTTGAAAAATGGTCAGGGTATTGTGATTGTTTTGTTGGTATTTGGGTTGTTTAGACCAGATGTATGATCTTTTTTATGTAGATTTGTGCTTCATTTGATTGGTTTTTAGGTTTTGGCTAAAGGTTTTTCAAATTATTCTTATGGCAATTGGGCGAAAAGGAAGGTCAGACAAATATTACAATATATTTTGGGGTGAAATATATAAAAGTCAATTTTCCAAAAACTTTAGATGGGCCATTGCCCCCCAATGCCAAAACATAGTTTCATTCCTGCTAGCCATGGAGGCAAACACCAACACCAACACTGCCATTTATTCAAACTTAGCCACACCCACAACAAAACACGTTCCAAAAAACACTTAAATAAAAATAAAAAATAAAAAATCCTCTCCAATGCTAAAATATAATCCAAAAAAAAACACAAATTTACAATAATCTCAAAGCACACTTCCAACAACCCACCCCACCCCCCACAAAAATATTCATGTAAAAAAATCCAATTTTCCCCACATTATAAGTAAGCCAAGTAGCATTACTCCAATTCCGAATATACTAAAGCTTCTCTAAGTTGTCAATAAATTTAGGAAAACAAAAACAGAGAATAAAAACTAGATAAACAAAAGTAATAAAAAAAAAGTAGAAAATGTTGTGTCTATAACTTTTCTTATGAAAGTGAAGTTGATTTTTTTCCTCCACGCACCACGCCCACCTACCATGCATATAAAGTCAGTTCTTCCTTGCACCCATTGTCATTTTCCCTAGGCACCTTGTTATTTGTATAAATGGTCCAAAGATAGAACAAGGTTCCCTGGCTTACAAACTAGGCAATAATATGAAAACAAAATCCCTCCATATCTAATGCCGTATATATGAAGAAAGGATAATCTTACATATGATTTAAAGCAGTATATGGACTATGGATATGGAGTCATATGGACCCTCTTTTTTCCAGTGATCTAGTCACATGTTTTGAACGGTCAATTAATTTCTTACACCTTTTAAGTTCTCATAAGTCATACCAATATGATTTTTGTTCTTTCTACGTTTCTTTTTAATTGTAGGCATTACAGCTACTATAGACCAATAGGTGAAGACTCACAAAGCCATGTTTCTGGAGATTACAAGTAGGTAAGGTGAGATGGGTCCACTCCTTATTGAATTTTGTTTCAAAACGTTTGAAATGGGTGTTCTTATGAATTATGTATACTCTACTAGTACCAAGGAGAGAAAATATCATACTCTAAGATATTAAACCCAAGAAAATTCAACCCTATTATCCAAAACATAAAACAGAGACTAAGATGCAATTAAAAAATTTCCCCTCCAATTTATCTGCAAACAAACAGACCCAAATGCGGGAAAAATAAAAATCAAAAACCAACACAATCTATCAATTCATCAAACAGTTACCTTGGACGAAGACTGCAAGAGCTTCCTTCGCTTAGCAAATCCCAAAAGCAACTCACGAAATCAAAGCTAAATTTCCGATCCATAACCGACAATGTGTCCGGTGAGACCTTCTTAAACACCTGATTAACAGGCCTAATTCTCACCACAACCTATCCAAAAACAGAAATAAATATAAATTTTTAAAATGAAAAAAAAAAGTCAGAAAATTTATTTACAAACACAAACCCTAACTCAAAAAATTTAAGGCTAAGCTCAGAAATCATGTACCTTTACCGATGGATCTGGAGGCGCGATACTTCACACGAACCGTCCGATCTGATAATCTGAATGAATGTGATTATTATATATCAATGAATGTGATATTTTTAGTGATAAAAAGAAAGTGAGAACTAAGAAACTATACCTGTGGTTTGGACAGTGGAGATTTGACGGTGGTGGAAAAGGACGATGGAATCGAAGGGCGAAGTGTTCTTGGCATTGAAGAAGAGAAAGCCAGTGAGAAACAAAAAACTGGATAAATTTAGCAAGTGATCAACAAAAACTGGGTTTAAATTTACCTGTGGGGAGTGAGAGTGACAGATGTGCGATGGGTGAGGGCTTGAGATCGGAGATGGAGGGTAAGCACTTGAGATCGGAAAGATGGAGAGTGAGGGCTTAAGGGTGATAGATGGAGGGTGTGGGCTTGAGATCAGAGAGATGGGGGGTGAGGGTTGGGTTGAGATCGGAGATGGAGGGTGAGGGCTTGAGAGATGGAGGCTGATGTGCGATGGGAGATAGGGCTGAAAATTTTTTAAGTATGCTATTTATACAAGGCCTAAAGCTGCATTTTTAACCTGTGGCTATAGGCAAAGCTGAAGCCGCGTGTAAGAAATGCGGCCACTTCCTAAACTAAAGCTGCGTTTTATAAACATGGCTACAGACTAAGTTTATAGCCACGTCTATAAAACGCAGCTATAGGGAAGGTAGAGCCGCATTTTTCAAACGCGGCCATAGTTCAGATTAAAAAAAAAAAAAAATAGAAATGTACTATAGCCGCATGTTTAAAACGTGGCTATAGCTCCAAACTAAAAAAATGCGGCTATAGCACTAAAAAATGCGGTTGTAGATATATTCTATAGCCGCATGTTTAAGACGCGGCTATTGTTCAATCCTTTAAGCCGCGTTTTTGGTTGTAGCCATATTCTATAGCTGCATGTTTAAGATGCGGCTATTGTTCAATACTTTAAGCCACGTTTTCTAAAAACGGGGCTATAGCCCGCCTTTAGCCACGTTTGCAAAAACGTGGATAAAAAAAACATGGCTATAGCTTGCGTGTTTTGTAGTGGACCCAAGCACTTTATGAATGAGAAGATGCCAATTAAACTGCATGGCTCTTAGCATATAGAGATAGTTACGAAAGTTAGTAAAGTTAGTGATGATTTGGAAGCTAAAAAAAAACATAGTGGAAAGTTAGTAGAAGCATTTGATTGATTAATATTGTTGGTTGTGGGGTAAAAGTTGGTGTGGCCATGCGGGACTGAATAATTAAACAAAAACAAAGACAAACATAATTGCTTCAAACGTCACTTAAACTTAACTAAATTAAATTGTGATACCTACTCACATTATTGATTTATAAGGTTTTGGCCTACCTCTAGTACTTTTTTAAAAGGAATCTCCTTTTGTTTTAATGAGATAATGTCACATCACCTAGTAACTAAATAAAAGGTGGGGATTAAAACTCACTGTTGTATATATAGGTATATACAAGAATAGGTTGTAAGAATGATGTTTGAGTTCTAGAATTCTAAGTGAAAATTCGAAAATCAGTATTTTCTATTGGTTGAAACTTTGGGTCGATCGATTGAAAATGGTAAAGAAAAAAACCTGGAGTCTCTGGATGTCTCAATCGCTACTTGATTCCTGTTCGACCGATCGAAAAGAGCACTCGATCGATCGAAAGTAATTTTCGACAGATCGAAAATCATGAAATAGGATTTTCTGCAAAATTTGCTGGTGATTGTTCAGAAAGGTTGAAGAGGTTTCAAGCCTTGTTAACAGTTTTATGAAACATTTTAAACTCTCCATACATGCCTTTTGATGAAGCATAACCTTATGGGTATAAATAGAGGCTTATGTTCACTTGAAAAAATTGTAAGTTTGAAAGAAATACAAGAAATTGTGGTTATTCTCCAAAATTGCTATCTGTAAAACCCAACATCTTGGTTGTATTCTGGGGACAAATTTGTGATGACCTTTTAGCAACAATAGTGTGGGGGGACAAATATTGTCCAAGGAAAACGATATAATGCTTCCAAGTTATCTATTTTTTGTTTGACTTTTGTGTTAACCTTGTTCTTCCATTATTACTTTGTGTAATATCATCAACACTCACTACCACTTGCTATTATATATTTAATACAAAACGACATATCCAGTTAAAAATGTACTTGAGGTAAGCCAAACTCGATTCATAATGTTATAAATAGCTAAGAAATTGATAATATATAAATTTAGGAACTGAAAGATAATTAATTATAAATTAATAAGTAATGAATTTATATCTTTAGAAAAGTACAAAATTTATAATAAATGCATTATGCATATTGGTTACATTCTTATATTCATCTTTACTTAGTAGTAATAATAATTATTCCTAATTCAATAATTGATAATTTTTTAGATTTAAAATAATGTCAAGTTTTGGTTCTTAAAAAAAAAAATATATATATCAAGTTCCCTCTTCACTAAATGACTGAAATGTAACATATAAAAAAAGTGATTTTGTGGTTTTGTGTTTTTGTATCTATTGATATTTTGTTTATGCTAAATAAATGCTTATTTTGATTGTTATTGATGATGCCAAAATCGTCAGTTGGATCACTCGTCCAATCCGAAGCTTTAGACGATCTTGAAAGACCTGCAAGATAAAGAGAACTGATCGAAGAGACCACCGGATTGTGCCCACTGGAGGAGCCTCCGATGCTTAAGTTAGTATCAGCCCATATCTTTTCTACTATAGATAGTATTTTGTAGTGGTTTTTGACATACTTCAGCTAGTGAGACAGATTGTCCTTTTTATAGGTGACTTAGGTAGTTGTTGTACATAAATTAGGGTGATTATTACCTTGATTGTAACATTCTTTGTCTTGATGAGATTTTATAACTTTTGATGGTTGTTATTGAATGTGTTGAGCGGTTATCTTTGATGGCCTACTAATGATGCATGGTTGTCCATATTAATGGATGACCTTAATGATTTTTCTGGACTCATCAGTTGCCCCCCATTCCCGAGTCTGATTATGCTTTATGCTAGTCAGGCTTAGGGAATATTCTTGACTTGTTTAGATTTAGGCTTCTTTATCTTTAACTAATTTCTTCTTCAGGAATGTTAGTATTTCTGTGACAACTTCTTAGTATCTACCTTTTGAAGGTTTTTTTAGACGTTCGAGGGATCATAGCTTGATCTTGAAAGTGAGCTAATTTCTTTGGACAATCATTTTTTATCACTGCTGAAGAGCAAGCTAATTTCTTTGGACGACCATTTTTGATCACTTCGATGCTTCTTCTTTTATTCATTTTCTAGTTGTCACGTTTGATATTCTTGATTTGCATGTGGCTTGCATTTGTGTGAGAATCATTGTCTGCTTACACTCGTCTAAGGGTATTTAGTCACTTAGCCACTTTTGGGTGATTTATATCCAGTTACGAGGCTTCATCATTTAGACTTCGTCAGTGATTTACATCGATCTAGCGGAATCTTGTCCATATATATTTTTTTTTTTTGGTGACGTACATCCATTTAAGGAACCTTGTCACTTAGGCTTCGTCAGTGATTTACATCCGTCTTGGTGGAATCTTATCACTTAGCCATTTTTTGGTGACCTACATCCATTTAAGGAATTTTGTCACTTAGGCTTCGTCAGTGATTTACATCCGTCTTGGCGGAATCTTATCGCTTAGCCATTTTTTGGTGACTTACATCCATTTAAGGAATCTTGTTATTTAGGTTTCGTCAGTGATTTACATCCATCTTGGCAGAATCTTATCACTTAGCCATTTTTTGGTGACTTACATCCATTTAAGGAATCTTGTCACTTGTTGCTGGAAAGATTCCTTGACGCTATGTCGTTTTGGACCTTCTTGAGGCCATGTTGATATTTGCATTAAGTAGCACATGCACTTGCCAAGACTTAGTTAAACAAGAATTTTAGAACAATTCATATATAAATAGTAAATTAGCAATAGCCTAGGTGAACTTTTTTCTTATTCCCTTGTAATCCTAGAGTTTTACCTCTTTTGTGATCTGTCTTAAATGACGACATTATTTTGTCACATACCTCGATCTTTTTATTGTTGGGATCTTCTTGATAAGCTCTTCTCTTTTTTAGATGACGAGCTCTTCTCTTTTCAAGATTTTTTAAGTTCAACATGATACTTCATGTCTAAGGTCTAGATCTCTTTTGCTTCAATTTTTTTTTTTTTTTTTCCGAAGTGCATTCTATACGAATCATAGAGAAGTATAAAAATTGAAGTTATTTGACTGTATGCTTCTTTAAGCTGGTCTTTGTTAGGTGCTTGCACCGTGTATAATCTTTAAAGCAATTTAAAAATATTTTGGTGAGTTGACGGAGATAGTGGAAATTTATTGACACTTAAACTCATGACCATATTGTGAACACGATCATCTAGCATTTTAAGTTTAGGAGACTTGATAGAACTTCTCAGATTCTTGACGATGAAACATATGCTACTAATAATATAGTCATATTGATTGTGATGATTGTAACAATTTTATAGCAATATTTTCAACATGTTCTACATACACATTTGTAATAATCATGTAAGCTTGATATTTATTTAGTTTCAATAAAATAATCTCATGGATAATTTAAAAAGAAAGAAAGAAATGAGTTACCTCAACAGAAGACCTTAAATCTCGATACTACTTTGTAAATACCTCGATCTTTTCATTGTTGTAGTCTTCTTGACGAACTCCTTGTTGTTGAACTCTTACTTATACAGCTCTTCTTTGTTGGATTTGTACAACTCCATAATTTACAGGAGTTGAACTCAACATTTGTGATGTAGATGGAATTTTCACAACTTTTAGATATATCTCTATTTTCTTCGTCAAATTATGACATCCCCTTCGAAATTTCTTTTTATGTATGAAGCGCATGCTCTATAGGTAGTTCAACCATTTCCACTTTTTTCTTTGTTTAGGCAATAGAAGAATAGCAAAAGAAATGGACGAACTTAAGATCATTTGATCAGCCAGAGATCAAAAGTCTAAAATAGGTTACACTAGCTAGAACAAATATTACTAGTCAAGCCTTTTAACTTTAGCAAGAAATTATCTAGCCTTTTGTTTCAATTGTGCATGTTTGTACTAATCTTGTAATTTAGCAATTTGCCTTTCCAACAATCATTTTCATAACTAGTACCATATTCTCGTGCAACTAAATAACACTTGGCAAAGTGTTTTAAAGAGTGTTGGATTCGGTGTAAACAAATAATAGAATAAATTATTGTATATATTCCAGCCCATATGACATGCATGTGCAAATTGGTTGCCAAGTTTTGTAGCAATAAAGCAAGCAGAAATAGCCTACCGTCTCATTTGCTTTCTTTTTATGAAATATGTTCCCTTTATCAGTTGACTATGAAATCTGTCAACAACTGTTTAACCACATAGGCACATAGCATACAATTGTTCAACCCTTGGCCCTTAACATAGAAATTATCTAGACAATAGCAACTACGGAGGGGAAATAGCTTACCCATAAATAAAGTTGCTAAAAGGAGGGCGTAATATCTTTCCCTCATATTGTGGTTTGAATACTTTTAGAATTTTCTCTATTCTAAGTAAAGCAAGTTATAATATAAATAAGAGGAAATTCAAGTATAGGGACCTAACCTGCTAGGAAAACATCTACAATATTCTCAACAATTATTGCAGGTCCATGTCCATGACCTTTTTCTGCTGGAAGATTTATTTCATGTCGAGCTTTTTGTTGATCCATTTTTTTTTTTTTTTTGAGCTTTACTTGCTTCATTTTGCTCCAAAAAAATACTAACAAATAAATAATTTCGATTGTTCTCAAATGATAAGCTTAATATAGAGTACATGTCATTCAGATCAAAATATATATTTGGCCAACTATTTTAAGGTGCATTCACATGGTCCTTAACTAATTTCCGTCTAATGGAATCATGTGGAAACAATTTGACACTATTTAGTACTTAAAGATAGTAAGCTCTGCTTGTATATCACATATGTAAGTAAGTATTTACTCTGGTGATGTCACAAGTGTGAGCATAAAATAAAAACATCGTACCTGTAGAGCAGCTTCTATTGAATCATACATGTCGATTGTGACACTGTAAGAATCCCACATTTTTCCCTTTGAATGCTCGAAGGCATGGTCGTGTATAGATCGAACCATTTAAATTCTCCATTCTCAAAGTCAGAGCAACATATATTTATACATGGAAAAGTTTGAATAGAAAAAAAAAATTTCGTTCTATTGTGGAACATTTCAACGTAAAAAAATTTCATAATATTTTGAAAATGATTTTTGCTTAACTATTGCAGTTTTTCTATAAGGACTGAAGTTTGTAATTCTTTGGGCCTTTCAACCCTAGTCCCACCTTGCATTCACTTTGAAAATTATTCTGTACGCAAGGCCAAATAGGCCATTCATGCATTTTATTTCTTAAGATTTCTTTTAAATCTTTTTGGATTTTTTTTTTTTTTTTTTTTAGTAATGCATTAGTTAGTTGATGAACTAATAACTCGATCATAACTGTAGAGAGTATACTTTTTCTATTTCTACACTTTCGTCTTTTACTGTTGTTATCAATAAATACAAATATAAATTTGGGGGATGGCCCTATGACACAGCGTTGCTACCCGTGAATATCAAGTTATCAACCAAGGTATTATCCTTTTGTTGTGTATCATTTATATTCCTTCTTTAGCATAGCATTAATTTGACACATAAAAGGGCACAAACGGATTGTTTTAGTTATTGTAGAAAATGTAATAAAACCCTTTTAATGGCCATAATTAGGATATTAAGGCCACAATATATGACTTATATTTGGCTTTAATGACAAAGATTTCAAAGAGATCATCCTAACTTCTTAGCCATTGACCTTCTTTGAAGTGTGTAGGCTGTAGCAATTAAGGTATTCTTTACTATTTTAATGCCTATATTTAAGATCGTAATTTTGGTAAAAAAAGTTTCGGCTTCATTTTTCTTAAATGCCGAAAGTTATGATACATTATCTTGCGCAATAATATTTGACTTCTTTATTTCCAATCTTATCAAAATGCATTAGGAAAGAAAAGGCCCTGCTAGGTTGCGTAAATAGTAGATATTGAAACATGACAAGAGAGTTTAATGGACATACCTGCTATGCTTTGCTGCTTCTTTCACCGTTGAGTAATAATTTCTTTGCAGCCCAAATTTTTTCTACTTAGTGTAAATTACACAGCTTTATCAGTGGTTGGTTGTTGAACTAGTCTTCCTTGTGGAAATAAAAGTCCACGAAGCATCAACTGTAGGAGGCAATATGTGTGTTTTGGACCTTTCTAAGAGCTTTTGTTGATTGACCTGAAGGATTACACTCAATGGATGGATTAGTGGGTTAGCCCATGGAATGCATCCATTTAACACCCACTTATAAGAAGGTTTTTTTTTTTTTTTTTTTTTACATGCATCATTCACCAGCAAAACGACGAAGGTGCTCCAGTAGTGTATTAGAGATTCAGATGGGAGGATTCCTTGATTGGAGTGTTATTTTGGGTTATTTGGTACTATACTTTAGCGTCCATTACTCCAAATTGAAAAAGAGTAACCCTTTGTTGCAGGAAGAGCTTAATGACTAATCTTTTCCCACAGACGGCGCCAAACTGATGATGCCAAAATCGTCAGTTGGATCACTCGTCCAATCTGAAGCTTTAGACGATCTTGAACGACCTGCAAGATAAAGAGAGCTGATCGAAGAGACCACCGGATTGTGCCCGGTGGAGGAGCCTCCGATGCTTAAGTTAATATCAGCCCATATCTTTTCTACTATAGATAGCATTTTGTAGTGGTTTTTGACATACTTCATCTAGTGAGACAAATTGTCTTTTTCATAGATGACTTAGGTAGTTGTTGTAGATAAATTAAGGTGATTATTACCTTGATTGTAACATTCTTTGTCTTGATGAGAGTTTATAACTTTTGATGGTTGTTATTGAATGTGTTGAGTGGTTATCTTTGATGACCTACTAATGATGCATGGTCGTCCATATTAATGGATGACCTTAATGATTTTTCTGGACTCATCAGTTAGGATTTCTTTTTTTTTTTTAAACTCCGCCCACCCCACATCTAGGAATCCTGACTAGGAGGGATGGATTCTACATCTTAGCTTCGTGGAATAAATAGAGACGACTTAAAGCAAGAGACTTGCACCTAACTTAAACAGGGGCATTGAACTGGTCGTCGTTCTCTATGCCTACAAAAGTTTTTAAACTCCGCCCACCCCACATCTAGGAATCCTGAGGGATGGATTCTACATCTTAGCTTCCTGGAATAAATAGAGACGACTTAAAGCAAGAGACTTGCACCTAACTTAAACAGGGGCATTGAACTGGTCGTCGTTCTCTATACCTACAAAAGGTACAGGATTGCTAGAAAGCTATAGCACATCCAAGCATAAAATAAAATAAAAATATTTTCTTGCTGAGAAACAAAGCTGTGGCAATATGGACTTACATGGAATGCTAATGCAGATCTCACTGATTGGAGTGATAACATCAACAATTGTGGCAACAACTGCAGCAGAAGCAGCTCTAGCCAAGCCTGACTGCGACTACATGTGTGGAGAAGTAAAAATACCATATCCATTTGGCTTGACTGATGGCTGTTATCTAAATGAGAAATTTTACATCACTTGTGAGGACAATGTAACAGCCAAGACAGGTGGTTTAACTGTTAAAAGCATATCCATTGAAGATCATGAGTTGCGTGTCTTGAACTTTGTAGCCCGACGCTGCTACAATAACACTGGTGGATTAGTGGACGACATTAAAACCTAGTTCAAAACTCTCAGGTATACCATTTGTAATACCAAAAATAAGTTTACAGTTGTTGGGTGTGACACTTATGCATACCTTACGGGTACACAAAAAGGAGAAAATTACTCGATTGGGTGCATGTCTCTATGTAATAGCCTACTCAATGTGGTCAATGGCTCATGCTCTGGCGTTAGGTGCTGTGAGGTAGAGGTTCCAGATGGATTAAAATCTATAGAAATGAGAGTAGGTAGCTATGATAATCACATAGATGTATGGGACTTCAATCCCTGTGGCTATGCTTTTGTTGCTGAACTAGGCCAGTTCAATTTCTCCTCTGCTTATCTCAAAAATCTTACATATGAAGAGCTCCCTATGGTGCTTGAATGGGCAATTGGGAATGAGACGTGTAAAGAAGCAACTCGAAATAAAACGGCTTTTGCATGTAAGAGAATAGTTACTGCCAAGACCTCAAAACCACTTTCGGGTATCTTTGCAAATGTGAGCAAGGTTACCAAGGGAACCCATACCTCCCTGATGGTTGCCAAGGTACGTATTATACATTTATAAAGATTCCAAAATGAATTTCAAATATCGAGGTACTTACTTCCCTTTCATTTTTGATGTATGTGTTCGTGGCTTGGTATTGTTCACTTCATTTGCAGGCATTAACGAATGTGAGGATCCAAATCTCAATAATTGCACAACAGCAAAAAACTGTGTTAACACCCCGGGTAGTTATAATTGTCATTGCCCCAAGTGGCACCACGGGAGCGGAAGAAAAGATGAAGGTTGTGAAGCGAATCTCTTGCTAGTGTTTAAGATTGCTATTGGTAAGTATATTTAGAATTGTATTATCAATTTAGCACTTGGGTTGCCAAATAGATACTAGCTTAAAATTTTTGTTAAATTATAAATTCTACTACCACTTAAAGTTTTGACTGTTCAAAATTAAATCCATCTATAAAATTATAGAAAGAGGTTTATAATTGGTGCTGTATATCCAATAATTAGAACCTTTTAAATATACACTATTATTAGTTTTTTTAAGACTTTTTTCCTAAAAAATTTCACCAAATTCGGTCCACGTTCTCTCAAAAATAAAAAATAAAAAAACTAATTCGGTCTACGTTATGTCATCAAATCCCATAATTACATCATTGTAAAACCATCTAGTTTTATTCAAATTATTTTAATGCTTTCAAACCTAAAATAAAATTAAGAAAAATATCTTTATTGATTTTTTTTTTAAATCACAATAAAAAAAAATCACCCAGCTCTACTCAATAGCCCAACAGTTACTGTACACACAGTAAATTTCACGTTCCAGATCCCAGGTTCGGGCCTCTACACCAATTCATGGGGAGGGACTTTTTGGATTTGAGTTCTTAATACTTTTCAGGTTCCCTTTTTACATTTCCATCAATTTGGTGCTTATCAACGCACTTTGGTTCTGCAAAGAGCATGAGTCCATAAGTCCATTAATGCTCCGTTTGGATGCTCAGAATATGTGGAAGAGGAACAAAAATGAGAATTTGAGATGGGGTTGTTTGATTGATGCTTTGTTGTAATGGGTTTGGGAGTTCTGGTGGGTTTGCTTGCCCCGACGAGAGAGGATGGGTTTCTTGTGGTGTTCACTGTTGTGTCTTGTGGTGGCTCATTTTTTATTTATTTATTAAATAATTTATCATATAATTATATAATTATTTTAGACAAAATTATTTCTTAATTTTAAAAAATAGAAAGTTTAAATTCAATTTTTATGAGAATTAACGATAGGGTTTGTGTATATTAAAATGTTAATTTTTTGATAAGATAAAACTTATATACAATACTTTTAAGTTTCCTAATTGAATTACAAATTTTGATTATTTTGAATTTAGTTATTTTTAAAATAATATAACTATTTTTTAAAAGATAATATTATTTTGGTCAATGCAGTCAATGACTTAAATTCAATTGAAATATTAATGTTCTGCACCAACTTTATCATTTTGATAAACCATCACTTCACAAAGCTGAACGTGTTGTCAAGTGGGAAGAAAAAAATGCGTATCATGTATATGGTTGATATTGACCGTTGACATCTTACCCTTTGGAACAAGCTCTTGAAATGAATTGAGTGATCCTGATCAGACATGTTCTTGATAATTCAACATAAACGGACTTTTTTTTTTAATTTTTTAAGAGTCTAAATTTTCTGTCCCACTTTTCCTACTCCACTATATACTCTATAAATAAAAATATGCCACATGTCCATCTATTTTTTTTTTTTTTTTAGATAATTGAAATAATAAAAGGGATAAATTTAGTATTTAATAAAATAGATGGACATAAGACATGTTTTTATTTGTGAAGTATATAGTGAAACAAAAAAAATGAGATAGAAGATTTAAACTTATTTTTAAGTGACATATTTTAGTTAGTGTACAGTGAATAGTACAAGTGTGCACCAAAATTTATTTGTGACATTTTCTTAACTATGTTTAAGTGACATAAATTTTTTCTTTTTCTTTTTTTGGAGAATCTATTGACATCATTTAATTAGTGTATAGACACTCAAAATGGTACAAGGCAATAAATGCTTAATGTTATGCCTATAACCAGTAGTGTTCTATTAAAATGAATAATGTTTCAACTTTTCAAGTGCAGGTATTGGCATAAGCTTTATCACGATGCTTGTGGGCAGCACTTGGCTGTTCTTGGTAGTCAAGAAAAGAAAACTTATCAGGCTTAAGGAAAAGTTATTTAAACAGAATGGTGGTTTGATTTTAGAACAACAACTGAGTAGATTCGAAGGATCAACCGAAACAACCAAAATCTTTACCGAAGAAGAGTTAAAGAGGGCTACCAACAACTTCAATGAAAGTAAGATAATTGGCCAAGGAGGTTTTGGTACAGTTTACAAAGGGGATTTACCAAATAACAGGGTTGTTGCTATCAAAAAGTCTAAAACAATCGATCAAAGCCAAATTCAGCAATTCATTAACGAAGTATTTGTCCTCTCCCAAATTAACCATAGAAATGTGGTCAAACTCCTGGGTTGTTGTTTGGAGACTCCAGTTCCTTTGTTAGTCTATGAATTCATCACTAATGATACACTGTTCAAGCACTTACATCATAAAAGTAACACATCTGTCATGCCATGGCAAATCCGTCTAAAAATTGCTACAGAAACAGCCGAAGCACTAGCGTATCTGCACTCTGAAGCCTCTACACCAATCATCCATAGGGATGTCAAGTCAACAAACATACTCTTAGACGAGAAGTACACTGCAAAAGTCTCTGACTTTGGGGCTTCAAAATTGGTTCCGTTAGATCAAACTCAATTAGCTACAATGGTGCAAGGAACTCTTGGATACTTAGACCCTGAATACTTACTCACAAGTCAATTGACAGAAAAAAGTGATGTTTATAGTTTTGGGGTGGTTCTTGTGGAGCTGCTAACAGGAGAGGAGGCACTTTCATTCAGTAGGTCTGAACAGGAAAGAAGTGTTGCTATGCATTTTCTTTGTTCCTTGAAAGAGGAGAGATTGTTTGATGTTCTTGACGATCATGTAGTTGAAGAAGGAAACAAGGAGCAGCTCAAGGAGGTCGCTGAGCTTGCAAAGTCGTGCCTAAGAGTAAAAGGGGAGGAAAGGCCTACAATGAAAGACGTTGCAATGGAATTAGCGGGAATAAGAAAGATGGAGATGCACCCATGGGTTGATGTTGGAGAAAATTTGGAAGAGACCGAACACTTGCTTGGAGAGACATCTGGCGCTTACAAACACAGCAGTAGCAGTAAAACTACTGGATATGATAGCATGAACAACCATGTAATATTGGCCTTGGGGGATGGGAGATAAATGTGGCATTAAAATTAAAATATCAGCCCTTGAAGATTTATTTTTGTTTATTATTTTACTGTTGCTTTTGAAGTTTCTACCAACCACTAGCTTTTATGGTTGAATTTCTACGTGTAATAAATGACTGAAACTTTTTTGTTTCATTTTCAACTTTCCACTGGAAATATTTTAATGCGGGTCCGGCTGCCTTCCCGTTTGAAATCCTCCCGTTCTCTCCATTTTTTATTTTGATGAATGACACGTGGCAAAGAAGTAATCTAACGATTAGAAAAACGCCAACTCAATCTCTCTATTTTTCTAATCTTACTTTCTGTCTTTCGCTGTCCTCTTCTCTCTACAATGTTACCGCCGTCATAGTGCTTCTGCTATGTAGTAATATTCCCTCTGTTTTGTGATCTATATTATGTCTATATGATTCAAATAAATTGATACTGGCATTGTTTTCGGATTTTTATATTGTTATATTTAACAATGATTAATATTCATAGATTTGGAAAGTTGTTTTTGCAGCAATTTTTTTATCTTTTTAATTCTTGTCCTTCTGGGTAAAAGATCTAGAGAAGAGAGAAATACTTGATTTGATTTGCTGGATTTGATTTCCTTTGGAATCTTGTGTTGAATAAAGCTTCCATTGATGGGTCTCTCATGCTCAGGTGATGGCGGTAATTTGCAGAGAGAAGAGGAGAGGTGAGGGAAAGAAGATTAGAAAAATAGAGAGATTGTGTTGGCATTTTTCTAATCGTTAGATTACTTCTTTGCCACGTGTCATTCATCAAAATAAAAAATTGGAGAGAATGGGAGGGTTTCAAACGGGAGGGAAGCCGGACCCAATATTTTATCATGCTTCATCTTACCATTAGACTAATTGTAATGATCCAAATCCATGGAACATAAATTTAAATACATGACTAACTTGTTAATTTTGCATATCTTAATGAACATAATAAATTTCAAAATTAAATAAAACTCCAAATAAACAATGCTCTTAATAAACCTCTTACAATATCTAAAAACCACAATTTAGAAATAATCTTCAAATACTGTAAAATCTTAACTGAAATAAATTTTTTTTTTTTTTTAAAACTAAAAATTCTATAAGGCTTCAAACATTATTGAAGTCGCCAAAACTTCGCACACTCTACCTTGCACCTTACGAAGCAATCCAAAGGTTATGTTTCCCAACTAAACTTTAATCTAAAAATTGTAATTGATGGGGTAAGCCACAGATCCAGTAAACAATTATACATAATACACAACAGAATATAGTCAAGCAGATCATGAGTATTTTTATTTCACAAATTCACTCAATGATATCAAATATAGTTTTCCAAAACATATAATGAGCCACTTATATAATACATATGTTATCAAATCTTAAAATCGTTTGAAAACACATACAGATAATTGATTAGAGTATAGTGTCATATATACATATATTACATATTCTCACATACAATCCTGTGAGCGGATACTAACATCTAACCCCTATTGATGAGGGATCAACACTTAGTCTCACATACAACCCTGTGAGCGAGCTTACACATATATCTGATTAATTTTAAAAACACTTATTTTGAGTCACATATCACAAAAGCAAAGTTTATACAAAATATAATAATTTACTTAATATTAACAATTATTCCAAATACAGAGGCATATCAAAGATCACAATATCAAATTGAAACATAAATCAAAGGATGCTTAACTCTCTTAGAGAATGAATAGGAACTAAAGAGTTTATATAAATATTTTACAGTTCTTGAGTAAGTATGAAAAATCAATTTATTAAAAGAAATGTTTTAAATACCATTTGTAAAATAGGAATATGAATTTGAAATCACTTGATTTTAAACAAATTTAAAGATCAAGACCCCTTTTAGAAAACTTATCTTGAAAACTCAATTCTTTTCTAAAAATAGTTTAGTTTAGAAATCATCTTTTAAATGAGATTCGAATGTTCAAAACATTATTTAAAAGTTGAAGTTTCTCTTTCAATGGTGTAAAAAAAAAAAAAATGCTTTTGATAAACTTTAGAAAACGTAAGATTAAAAACATAACTTTTGAAAACCTTTAACTTCTAAGAACTTAATGGACAAAACTTATGCATATTATGCACAATTACTTACCTTTCTGCCTAATACTTTGTAGTCTATTTCCAAAATCAAATGAGCTCTTCCTCCACACCTAAAAGTAAAAGAGTAACACAATTATATAATTAATCCACCTTGCCATATACCATAAGGATGTAAGGGACTATACACTTCCTAAAAATTTACTAGTTTTTAAACATCTCTAAAATCCCCCACAATATAATCCATTTTTTTTTTTTTAGAGTTACAAAACTAGTAGAACTATTACCCCCTAGAAACATTAAATCCTAATATACCTGTTAGTTATTCTAAAGCAACCGACCAATATATCAAATATCAATTTAAACCAACTACAAGGCTTCCTATTATATTTTATATCAAAGTATATAAAATCTTGTCTAGTCCTTCAAACCAAAATCTTTCATGCTCCAAAGTCTAATAACCAAATTAAATCATGGCAGCGATTCACTTAAACAGGAATTCTATTAATCTTTAATGTAATCACAGGCCAATATTTATATGACAATAGTTCTAATAAAAATTATTGATCCTCCATTGTCAAGACTAGGGAGTGATTACTTGAATACTAGCTACTGCCTGATGCCTCCAACCGTCCCTACACTTTTCTTTTTCTTTTTCTTCTTCAGCTTTTGGTTAACGTGTATAATGAAGACACCCTAGAGCCTTCCAAGATTTTATAGCTTCTAATTAACCTCAATTTAAGGTGTTATTAACTACTAAACTATTTAGATAAGATGGAACGTTCCATCTTATCTAAATAGTTTAGTAGGGATTCCAATGACTCTTAGACTTCTTATCCAAATAGGTTTATTTATTTATATTTTTTTTATAAATTCTCTTATCATTTTCCTTAACTGATAAGGAGACTAAAGATTTTAATTCCCTTATCTTTCTGTAACTGAAATAAAAATAAATGAGAATTGGCACATCCTAAACATATGCACGGAATGTATACAGTTTCCTAATTGTGCAGGTTATTGTTTCATCTCTTAACTTTGGGTAGCATTCTTTGTTTGGCCACATAATTACACCTCACACCAACCCTATCATGACACCATGTGCTTATCCACATCACCTCTCAAAGCTAATAATAATAATAATTGTAAGGTTGAAATTTATCAACCATCTTGTTGGCTTTATTCCGTGCCAATTTGCTTGTAATTTAAGCACTTAGTAACCCTGTATTTAGGTGGGATTATTGTAAGGGTAGTGTGTGAGAAGATGTGAAGAAAAGCTCAAGTATGTGCAAAGAAGCAGAGCTTCGCGGCTAGGACTCGCGGGTGGCTCGCGGCTGCAAGTCGCCAACTTTAGGCACGTGAGATGCACGCAGGGAAGCTGAAGGGTCGCGCCAGCTGTCGCACTACAGGACAAAAGTCCCAGGCTGGCCAGGCCGTTACGTCGCGACTTGGACAAGCCGCGAGACCAAGCTGCCAATTTACCCTGTTTGGCAAAAACTGTCTCTTCGTATTCTTTTCTCACCTCATTATATATAGACCCTTATAGCCACTAAATTGAGAGAGCTTCCAGAGAGAATTTTGTGAGAGAAAACCCTAGAGAAAAACAAGATTGCCTCATCCCCAATCTTCATCTAAGAGACTCTACAAATTCCTCTACTCTCTTCCTCTCCATTGTCATACCCTTGAGAGGTCTTTTACCAAATCATTATCTCACCACACCCACGTCTGTGAGAAGGTCCATTTGGTGCTAAGGGAAGCAGTTTGGAAGGAACCAATATACATTGGTTGATGCTATGGTCAAGTAGCGGAATCCGAGAAGCTAAAGAAGAAATAGGTTCGACGTAACCTCGTTGGAGCAAGAAGCTTGGAGGGCTTAGGTACTTGGGTAGATTAGGCTTGGAGGGTCTTCTGCTGTTCATGTATCCCAACTATATTCTTTAGTGGATTTTATCACCGCTTGGAGGGCGGCGGAGAGGTTTTACGCCGAGGACTTCGGTTTCCTCTTCGATAACACATCGTGTGTTGTCCGTGTGTTTGCATCTTTCTTCCCTTTATCTTTGCCTTATATTTACTGCTGTGGATGTGTTTATATTTGGCTTAGATTGTTTATCAATTCTGTTATAAGCTTACTATCTTGTTTCGCACATTAATTGTTTGATATAAAAGCTTGAATTGGTAATTTTGTATTTTGGGGTCTAAACGTTCAAGGGTGTTTCATACCCATATTGAACTTTCAATTGGTATCAGAGCGGGTACACTTGTTGTGGTTTTAATACCTGAGTGTGATCCTTGACCCCTTGTTGAGATGGATAGGTCTCAATCTCTCACTATTCCACCATTTTTTTATGGTAATAATTATGCCTTCTGGAAAGTTAGAATGAGGGCATTTCTATGCTCTATTGATGACACCGTTTGGGATGCGGTTGAAGTCGGTTGGACTAGGCCGGAGGCTGCTAAATCTACTTGGGATAAGGCAGCTCTTGCGGCAGCCAATGCTAACAGTAAAGCGTTAAATGCTATTTTCCGTGGTGTGTCTCCAGATGAATTCCACAAGATATCTCACATGACAGTGGCCAAGAAAGCTTGGGAGATTTTGGAGACAACTTATGAGGGGACTAAGAAGGTGAAGGACACAAAGTTCCAAATGCTTACCACCAAATTTGAAGAGCTCAAAATAGGTGAAGATGAATCGTTTGATTCATTCTATAGGAAGCTCAATGAAATTGTCATTGCTAAGCTCAATCTTGGTGAGAAGATTGAAGATACGAAAGTGGTGAGAAAAATTTTGAGGTCCTTACCGGAGAGCTTTCGAGCAAAAGCCACCGCCATAAAGGAAAGCAAGGATTTGGATGAAATTAAGATCCAAGAGCTCATTGGGTCACTTCAAACGTATGAGCTTGGACTGCCTTCCCACAAGACGAGTAAATCGCTTGCTCTTAAAACCATCACCGAAAGAATGGATGATCCTTCCGAAGAAGATGCAGTGGAGAAGGAAGTAGCATATCTTGCGAAAAACTTCTGAAAATTTCTGAAGATGAAGAACAGTGGGAAACCATTCAACAGAGGAAAATTTTCATCTTCAAGAGGTGATAGGAAAGAGTTTACGAGGAAAGAAGGGAAGGAGTCTCAATCTTCTTCGGACATTGTGTGTTTCGAGTGTAATGGACATGGACACTTCAAAAAGGAATGTCCCAATTATTTGAAGACAAAAGGAAAGGTCTATACCACTACCTTGAGTGATGCTGATTCATCAAATTCTGACTCTGAAGATAGCTGTGATGGAGAAGGAAATTACTCTGCTTTCATGACCATTGCACATGTGGAGACCTCGGATGATTTGAGTACACTTGTGAAGGAGCTTGGGGAACATTCTGATTTGGAGTCTTTTGGAATAGTTGAGTAGTCAGAAGATGAGGAAGTTGGAGAAGCAGTGGGATTGCAAGAGACTTACAACTCACTCCTTGAGAAGACCGATGAATATGCTAAGGTGGCTAATGCAGCCATTAAGAAGATGAAGAGGGCTAAGGAAGATTACAAAAGTCTCCTGGCACGATACAAGGAGGCAAAATGTGAGATTGAAGCACTTAATGGTGAGCTATCAGAAGCTTACACAAAAGTGAGATTCCTTGAGCAAGAGGTAGTGGAAGCTCATGCCAAGATAGATAGGGTCTCCTCCAGGAAGTTAGATGACATTATTTCATCTCAAAAACATGCCTCAGACAAGTCCGGATTGGGATACGCCGGAGGAAGTAGCTCATTAGCAAATGTCACCAAAGAAGTGAAGTTTGTAAAGGCTAAGGAGACGACTGTGGATAGGTCCAGTCCTGAGAAAATTAAGGCTGAGAAGAAGAAGAATGTGGCTGATCAACGGGTATTACATAAGTCCAGTAATCAATCAGAATCCAGATATGGAGCTAGAGGAAGATCACTCCCAAGACAGCAGCAGGGTCCTAGAATGGAGTATGTTTGTCACTATTGCGGATTGCAAGGACATACCAGACCCAACTGTCAAAAGTTGAAAGCAGACAACAATGCAAGTGCACCTCGGTCACGAGGAAGAAGGAATGATATGAGGACTTGGGGTGGTGAGCAACCAAGAAGCCAAAACCGTGATCCAGGAATGATGGACATGATGAAGATGATCGGTGCGTTCACAAATTGCTTGGAAAGCTTCACATGAAGGTTTGACAGTCCCAACTCCCGTACCCGATCTGTCAAGGATATCGTCCCAAACGCACGTGATGTGTGGGTGACAAAGGGTACTCATGTATAAGCATTACAACATGTCCATGCATCAATACTTCCCATGTTTGTGTATATGCTTGGTTGTGTGCTTCTTGCTAGTTTTTAGATTTTTTTTGTCTGTGTGTGTTTGTCTTTGGTTCAAATGTTTTTACATTGTTCTTTATGTTATGTTTTTGATCATTCTTTTACTGTTTTTGTGTCAAAAATCCAAAAACACATAAAAAGTAGAAAATCCAAAATGTTTGGTCACTTTGTTGAGTTTTGTCTCAAAGCATGTTTTGCCTTGTACCTTTGTACTAATGGCTTTGTGCATTTAACGAGCGTAGCTTGTCTTTCATGCACTCATATCATTGTGGAAGAAATTCTGAAATCTATGTGAGTGTTGTAAATAGATCTTCAACCTTGTCATGAATGATTAGTGAATGATTTTGTTGATCTTGAGACATGCATAGACTCATGCCTATATATCTTCCCACTTTTTATTTTTATGCTTAAAAGAGCTCTCTAAATGTAAATCTCCAAATAAAAAGAGATATAGAGCTGCAAAAGCCTGTCACACATACTAGTATTTAACTAGGAAAAAGGGAAAGCGACCAAAATAAAATGTATGATGCTCAAAAAGCCAAAGGCTAACTCATCAATTGAAATATCAAAAATTTCAGGCATCTATCTCTCAATGAGATTTTCTTTGCTCAAAAATTGCAAATGAAATGTTGAATTTGGAGCCAAATGAAAAGTTTCAAAGAATTGTTATCAAGAACTTGTGGGAGGTCATATATGCATGTTTCTATAATTGAGATAGGTCACATTATCTAATGCTAGTTGTGTATGCCTTGATTGAATTGATCATTGAAGCTTCACATTGGACTAAGGACCATCTCATTTTTGATATCCACACACAACACACAAGTCTATGTTCAATGAATGTCATATTCATTTGTGTGATTGTACTTGATTAAATGTGTTTTCACAAGCTCAATCTTTGTTGATCAAACACAAAAAGATTTTTGAGTGTTTTGTTTTGTTTTTGGAAAGTACTTTGTTTTTGCAAAAATGTCAAAAATTTCAAAAACAATGTTGCCCTGTTTTGGCGACTAAGTCGCGGGTTGTCCCAGTAACATGTCCCAGTCGCGAGCTCACTCAGAGATTTTTCGCGGCTCACTGGCGAGTAAATGCTCTAATCGCGAAAAAGACTTAGAATTTTTTCCCAGAATTTGAGTTTCTTGATTTTCGCGGCTCAGTGTGGCGACTTGTTCGCGGGTGGAAGGTCCAGTCGCGAGAGGTACTCAAGGAATTTCGCGGCTCATATCGCGACTATCTCGCAGGTAGACCTTCCAGTCACGAAAAACACTTAGAAAAATTTTCAAGTTTATCTTCTTCACAGTGTTTCGCGGCTTACCCTGGCGACTTGATACAGTCGCGAAAAATGCGTGTTTTGCGTTTTGAAGACAGTTTTAAAATTGTTTTTCAGTTTTCCCTCGAAGCTTTGTGACTGTTCATTGCCTCCCTCATTTCTCACTCAAACACTCCGTGTCTCACTGTAAAAGAATCCATTTTTGCATTATGTCTTCTTCAAACACTAAGAATAAGGTATGGGTTTTCTTTCCCTCATTTCATTTTTACTATGTTGACCATTACCTTCTTGTGTTGAACATTGCACATGTGTTCTGCGATATACTGTGTTCAAAAATGGGTTTGCCTAAAATGGTGAATATGTTTGTTTGAGGTTATTGTCTTTTGTTGATGAGTTTATTTTGTATCTTGTCTGTGCTTCAGTATGCTTGTCTCTAGTCTGAGCATTGTTCGTTTGATAGAGTTTCTCTTTACTCATTAGACATATGGGTTTGGGGTTTATGTGGTGCACTCAGTATGTGGCCTTGGGCCATTTGTCTATGGTTCTGTGGTCTTTATAGAGTTTGTGCTCCATGGGTTGTTTCTATGCTTTAGTGTGGAGTGTGTATCATTTTAACCATTTGTTCTCTTAATGTTAATCTGATTCTTGTGTTTGTGATTAAGTGAAATTTTTTCACATTCTTAACTGAATCTAATCAAGTTGATGTTGGTTCCCTGTGGTATTGCATCTGGTACTTTGCTGTGTGTTTGCTCTCTTACAGATGTCTCGACAATCCTCTAAAGGAAAAGAGGTTATGACAGAAGAGGACACATTACCTGTTGCAAAAAGAACACGGTCTTCCTCATAGCCATCTACTGAACTCAATATTGAGTTGTTCAGAACTCCTCAACACCTAGATGCTTACTCAAGCATTTTTGATCGGGGAACTCCTATAGTGGAATGGGAGGTCAGATTTGACACTTTGGACACCACTTTTGTCCCTCGAATCTTCGAGGCAAAAGATTGGGCAGCATTATTTGGAAATTTTGTTGATCCGGTGATTGAACTAGTGAAGGAGTGTTTTGCCAACATAGTTGATCTTGAGAGTGAACTACATTGTCTGGTAAGAGGAAAAGAGTTCATCATTAGTCCAGACACCATAGCTGAACTTCTCCAAATTACACGACCTGCGGATGCCGATCTAACTCCGTATGATGATCGTTCTCCAGTGATTCAGGACATTCTCCAAGTTCTTGGTCCTGACCATGACATTTCTAGTGCCGGCACATCCATTAGTACTACCAAGTTTTCACCTGATTTGACAACATTGAAGCTGATTATGTTTTCAAACCTCTATCCATTGACCAACACGGTGTATATAAACCTTGGAAGGGCACAATTTCTATGTGATCTCATCACAGGCTCCACCATTGACATCTGTGCCCATATTTTTCACATCATAAGAAAGACAGCAACCCGAACAGTAGCACGAGGGTGCCTTCCATTCTGTAGTCTTATTATGAAGTTCGTTCTAAGTGAAGGTGTTACTCCTCCCTCAGTTGGGAACATGATTGCTCGTCCTCGACCAATCTCTATGTTCACTCTACAAGCCAGCAGGAGTCATTCATCCAAAACTCCAAAGAGTGCACATCTATTTTCTGCTACTTCTTCTACTCCTGAGCTAGATTCACCTGTATATACCACCCTTGCTCCACAGCAACCCAGCACTACACAACCACAGTCTGCTCCTCAGCCTGACAAGTTGAAAATGCTCTTTGATAACCTCCACAAGCGTCTTAAGGAAGTGGAAAAGACCCTCAGAGATGGCCAGAGAGAGCAGTCGGAGAGATTGGCCGTCATGCAGGACCAAATTGATGTACTGGCAGCTCAAGTTGATGGCATTTTCACAAAGTTGCAACAGTGACCCTTTGGCCATTCCGGTCAAAAAGGGGGAGAACTTTTGGGGGCAATTCTTGAGGGGGAGATTTCTTTATCATCTCTCTATCACTTGATTTTTTTTTTTTTGTATAACTCTGATAATTCAAAATACTGTGGTGTTAGTTGTTTATTTCAGCATATATTACTTTTTGTTAGTTTGTACCCATGTTGCTTCCGTAAGCTTTAAGGGTTTGTTTTTATGCACTTTTGTAGGCCTTTGTGGTTTGTGTCATGCTTTATGCAGCCTTTGTACTTTGTTAAAATCAGTACTTTCAACTAAATGTCTTGCATTTTCTTCTAAGTACTGTCACTCTTGTGCCCTTATAGGATTTTTCCTAGATGCACATACTTCATGTACTATGCATTGGTTGAGTGTTGGTCATTCAAGCGATTTACCTTGTGTTTATCATCTTGAATGTCCGGATGTTCATTCCAAGTGTGAATGAGCATTGTGATCACTTGGTTATAGTGATTACCTGTTTTGGTCTTGCCATGGTTAATTGCTTTATTCCATTGTGCATGATCGCATTGTGCTTGTTCCGTATGCATTACAAGTTTCTGTGTACAATGAACTTATTGTGTTGTTGTGTTTCAGGAGTTACTTGTTCTTATGGTTCTAAAGCTTCATAGATTCTAGAGTTAGGTGTGAGTGAGTTTTCCAACTGTTCCCAACTCACGCGTTAAGTCCAGAGTTTGTTCTAGGGTTTTGTCACGGAATAGCCAAAGGGGGAGATTGTAAGGTTGAAATTTATCAACCATCTTGTTGGCTTTATTCCGTGCCAATTTGCTTGTAATTTAAGCACTTAGTAACCCTGTATTTAGGTGGGATTATTGTAAGGGTAGTGTGTGAGAAGATGTGAAGAAAAGCTCAAGTATGTGCAAAGACGCAGAGCATCGCGACTAGGACTCGCGGGTGGCTTACGGTTGCAAGTCGCCAACTTCAGGCACGTGAGATGCACACAGGGAAGCTGAAGGGTCGCGCCAGCTGTCGCACTACAGGACAAAAGTCCCAGGCTGGCCAGGCCGTTACGTCGCGACTTGATTTCGCGACTTGGACAAGCCGCGAGACTAAGCCGCCAATTTACCCTGTTTGGCAAAAACTGTCTCTTCGTATTCTTTTCTCACCTCACTATATATAGACCCTTATACCCACTAAATTGAGAGAGCTTCCAGAGAGAATTTTGTGAGAGAAAACCCTAGAGAAAAACAAGATTGCCTCATCCCCAATCTTCATCTAAGAGACTCTACAAATTCCTCTACTCTCTTCCTCTCCATTGTCATACCCTTGAGAGGTCTTTTACCAAATCCTTATCTCACCACACCCATGTCTGTGAGAAGGTTCATTTGGTGCTAAGGGAAGCAGTTTGGAAGGAGCCAATATACATTGGTTGATGCTATGGTCTAGTAGCAGAATCCGGGAAACTAAAGAAGAAATAGGTTTGGCGTAACCTTGTTGGAGCAAGAAGTTTGGAAGGCTTAGGTACTTAGGTAGATTAGGCTTGGAGGGTCTTCTGCTGTTCATGTATCCCAACTATATTCTTTAGTAGATTTTATCACCGCTTGGAGGGCGGCGGAGAGGTTTTGCGCCGAGGACTTCGGTTTCCTCTTCGATAACACATCGTGTGTTGTCCGTGTGTTTGCATCTTTCTTCCCTTTATCTTTGCCTTATATTTACTGCTGTGGATGTGTTTATATTTGGCTTAGATTGTTTATCAATTCTGTTATAAGCTTACTATCTTGTTCCGCACATTAATTGTTTGATATAAAAGCTTGAATTGGTAATTTTGTAATTTGGGGTCTAAACGTTCAAGGGTGTTTCATACCCATATTGAACTTTCAATAATTAATAATGATGATGTACGGTGATGATCATAATAAAATAAATTCGGGGTACTACACTATTAATATTCAGTCTCACTCTACCACTATTACGTGCTAGCAAGTGAAGAACTTCTTGTCTTAAGAACAATATGATAGGAAAAGAGATGGAATTTGATAAATGACTTCCATTGGGTGGAAGACAAACCACAGTACAATAGCAAATTCTTCAACCCTGGCCTAGTGCCATGAACCTTTATTTAAAGAGCAACAATCTCCTAAAATAACTATATAATTATTCAAATATTGAAATAGAGATAAGATACCTAGATAACTAGGACTACTCAAATAAAGATAAAATAACTAGTAGAAAGGATAATAATAAATACTACTAGGCTCTTCTATTTTTTTTGGATAAATGTTAATAATTTGCATCTATTATAATTTAATTTTTTTTTTCAAAAAAATAAAAAAGATAAACTTTAAAGATAAGCAGTAACTGTAATTTCTTTTTGAACATGAAGGAAAAAAAATCTTAAATTTTAGAAATTCTCTTTTTGAATTCAAAATGAAATTTGTTATTTAACATTTATGACCCTATTTCTAAATGAAATTACCCTTCATTAATGAGGATATTTTTAAACCACATAAAAGTCTAGTTCAAAGAGGAGGATTTTATATATATATATATATATATATATATATATATATATATAAGGACTCTCAAACTACTCAAATAATGATAAGATAACTAGTAGAAATGACAATAACAAATACTATATAATAAGGACTCTCAAAGGTTGGGCAATAGCAGGTTTCTCATGAGACATTTACGTGGTACCTCATCACAATATCTTTAAAGCATAAAAGTTTTGGTTTAAGCATAATGCACCATTAATTGTCTTGGAACTTTGAAATGATTATGTAAAGTTGAATTTATTCAATTATGTGTTAGCTTTATTCCATGCCAAATTTGCTTATAATTCAGCATTTAGAAACCCTGTATTTTGGTGGGAATAATTTAAGGGTTGTGTGTGAGAGAGTGTGAAGATTTGATCAAGAGTGTGCAAAAAGTACAGTCTGGTCTAGTCTGGTAACTGGCGATTGGAACTCGCAACTCATCCTAGTCGCGAAGTGAGTCGCCAGTGCACCCTGTTTTGCTGTAAACTGACTTTTCACATTTTATCTCATACCCTATTATCAATTCCTTTATACCCACGAAATGTAGAGAGCTTCCAGAGAGAATTTTGAGAGAGAAACCCTAGAGAAAAACAAGATTGATTCATCCACAATCTTATACACTTGATTCTCCAAATTCCTCTACTCTCACCCTCTCCATTGTCATACCCATGAGAGGATTATAAACCAAATCCTTACCTCACCAAATTCAAAGTAGTGAGAATGTTCTTGGTGTTTGGGAAACAGTTCAGGAGAGAACCAATTCATATTGGTTGATGCAATGGGCTAATTGCGGGATCCAATAAGTTAGAGAAGACACAGTTCAGCGTAACCTTGTTGGAGCAAGAAGCATGGAGGGCTTAGGTGCATCAGGTAGATTAGGCTTGGAGGGTCTATTGCCATTCATGTATCGCAACTGATTTTCTAGTGGATCATTTACCACTTGGAGGGCGGCGGAGAGGTTTTTTGCCGAGTTCTTTGGTTTCCTCTTTGATAACATGTGCCAATGTTATCTTGTGTTTGCATCTCTCTTTCCCTTACTCTTAACTTTTAATTTGTGCTGGTTGTGATTAATTAATGGCTTAGAGTAGTTTAATAATTTGGGTATTGCTTATATTTCATATGCTGCACATATATTGTTTGAATATAAGCTTGCTTTGGAAAATTTGTTTTTGGGGGTCTAAATATTCACAAGTGTTTTATACACTAAGTGAGTTTTCAATTGGTATTAGAGCGGGTAAACTTCGACGGATTTTTATATCCTTAGTGTGATCCTAGACCCCTTGTAGCTATGGATGAAGCTATGGAAAAGGCTATGTTGAATTGTGGTGCAAATGTTTGTGATAATAACTCTATGAATATTTTTAAAGTTTGTCCTAACAATGAACTCCTAGAGTTATTAAAAACAAAGAGACATGCTAGAATGTTTGTTCATATGCTAAAGTATCTTGAACACAAGAACCATGTCTTACATAATAGTCTATGTGAGTCAAATTCATTGATTGAGAAGTATAAAAGAAGAAATAGAATATTGTGTGACAAAGTTGATCACCATAAAAAGAGAATTCAATCTAGTAAGAGAATAGAAAATGAAGATGATTTTTTTTTTTAAAGTTCAAGAGTGCTTATCTCATGCTTGCTTGTTTGTGCACACCTATTTGAAAGTATTCAATTCTTGTTTATGATATCTTGATAGTGGATGCTCTTGTCATATGACAGGAGATAAATCATTATTTAAGTCTCTCAAAGAGAAGGTTGGTGACTATGTAGCATTTGGGGATGGAAGCCATGCTCAAGTTCTTGGCAAAGGGACTATTGAGATATTGGGGCTACCTCTATTGAAAGATGTGTTGGAAAAACACATATTTGTATTGCATACAAAACATACGCAGCAGAAAATTAACAGATCTACTTCATTCGCAATTGATAACATGTACAATGTAAATTTCAGAATATAAGATCAAGAGAGTGTACCTTGGCGTGGTGAGTTTCAAAATAAGATTAGAAGTACTTGGGAACACTTTTAATCTTCACTCCAATTCCACTAACGCCTAAGAAGTGTGGTCTCTCAATCAGTTTCTATGAATGTGTTCAAGAGAGAATTAGAGAGTGTCCAACACTCACATACAAACAATTTCATTCTCACTTACAAAAATCTGTATGCCTCTTGGGCCATTCCAATTGGGCTTTAGTATGTGGCTTGAAGTCGGACCAAAAGGGAACAAATAAGACTCTAGCTTCAATGGGTCTTGGGCTTTTCTGTCAACTCTTGACAAGTCCAAAGTTACCATTAATTATATTTAATACCACTATATAAATATAATTGCACTCTAGGCCTTATTAATAAATTATATCCCAAGAGTTTATTATACATGCAACCCTTTCATGAAATATTCATAGTAATACAAAGTCATAAAAGTAGACTGCCACTTTGAAGATTACTATATCTTAATACTTGAGTACCCGGTTTAATCCTTTAAATTATTCATCATATATTTATGAAATCTAATTTCATAAATATATACTTTAGTAACTCTTTACAAAAGTTTTTAGGCCTAACACTCTGAATAACCAAACTCATTAAACTTATCTCAAGGGAATATTTTATATCTCCGTTAAGAGATTATGAATTTCATCTTGAGAATATATGTTCCATCAACATTAAATGTGGCTGCCCAACATACTAAGGTTTTGATCGTGACTTTAGATCTCACTCCTGATATATCAAAGTAACCTACATTTCACAATCAGGTCCATTATTCTCTTAGGATTAAGAGTTCATATAAATAGAACCCGTGAGGTTTATTATTCATTTGACATTCGTTAGGAGAATAATAAGTCTCACAGTGGTCCAGTTCAATATGTTTTAACTCTTAAAACATATCAACATATCAACTAGAAGTCTCCACTTCCATGATCAAGACAAATCATCTTAGTCGATATGTTATAGTCTTCGCAGATGAAACGCCTAATTTCATCACTGACTACGTACTAAAATTCTGAGTTTACAAAAAACTTGTAACTTATATCTTCTATGACTAAATCACATAAATCACATACTATGCATCTCATGAACTAAATGATAATGTCCAAATATTCAGGTTACCATTATTTTAGATAATAATAAAACAACTTTATTAATCACAACATTAAGTTATACATAATGTCATACATAGCATCACACAATAGGATTTAAGGGCACATATCGTAACAAGATGTTCTATATATCAAAGGGCTTAAGGCGAATATCTTGAGCATCACTCAAATATGTGATAAGACTTTCTTGTTCAATTCTTAAAGAAGGGGTGTGTGATCATAAATGAAGTAGGGATTCAAGTCTTGGAGGGATATAGGACTACCAACAATTGCTATGGAGTAGTTCCTACACCGTATATCTCTTGTAGGAGAGTCTGAGTCTATGTGTTGGAACTTTGGTATTAAAGATTCGGCCATGCAAACTTCAAATAAGTGGTGAAAGTGTCCAAACTTGAAGCCGTTGTGGGGCTCCCAAAATTCGGGAAGGTGGAGAAGACCATTTGTGGCACTTGTCAAATGGGAAAACAAACAAAGGCGAATCATCAAAAGGTGAATGTGATCTCTACATCACGTTGCTTAGAGCTTCTCCATGTTGATTTAATGGAGCCCACAAGAATGAAAAGCTTAGGAGGAAAACGGTATATCATGGTCATTGTCTAAGATTTCTCAAGATACACACGGGTGGAATTTCTTAGAGAGAAATCGGAAGCATGTGAGAAGATGGAGAATCTTTGTAAGAGGCTTCAAAATGAGAAAGGTGTACCAATTGTCAAGATAAGAAGTGACCATGGCAATGAGTTTGAGAATGCAAAATTTGAGTCTTTTTGTGAGAAGAATGGGATCAAGAAAGAGTTTTCAGCTCCTAAAACTCCTCAACAAAATGGGGTGGTTGAAAGGAAGAACCGGGTGATTCAAGAAATGGCAAGAGTTATGCTACTCAACAAGCAAATTCCTCAAAAATTTTGGGGGGAAGCCGTGAACACCTCATGTCACTTTGGTAATATAATATTCTTCTGAGCAGGAACAAAGAAGACTACATATGAAATTTGGAATGGGAAGAGGCCAAAAGTGAAATACTTCCGAGTCTTTGGGAGTTAGTGTTACATTTTAAATGATCGGAAGAACCTTGGAAAATTTGATGCAAAAAGTGATGAAGGTATCTTTCTCGGGTACTCAACCACTAGTCGGGCATATAGAGTCTTCAACAAGAGAACAAAAACGGTGATGGAGTCCATCAATGTGGTTATTGATGATGCCATAACAAACGTAGCAAATGATGATAGTGGAGAAGGAACAAGCTCCAAAGAAACTATCGTTGAGATTGAAGCCCAAGATGTTGAAGTGGAAGAACGTTCACTGGAAAGAGAATCTACTCCCGCGAACTCTAGAATGGAGATAAGATCATTATCTAGATCCTCAAGCCGACTCCCCCCTTCGAAAATTCATCCTCCTATTTCCCGGAATGGTGAAGTGTCCACCTCAAAGAAGCCATCATCTAGAGTGGTTAAAAATCATCCGGAAAGTAACATTATCAGTTCTCTAGATGAAGGTCTTTGTATTAGAAAAGGGAGCACGCTTATTGCAAACCATGTGACTTATCATTGCTACCTTGCTCAATTTGAGCCAAAAAAGGTAGAAGAAGCTCTTCAAGATGCGAATTGGGTGGATTCAATGCATGAAGAACTAAATTAATTTGTGAGGAATGACGTATGGGAACTTGTCCCAAGGCCCAAAGTCGCTCATGTCATCATAACCAAATGAATTTTCAGAAATAAGACTAATGAGGATGGTGATATAATAAGAAATAAGTCTCAGTTGGTGGCTCAAGGTTACACTCAAGTAGAAGGACTAGATTTTGATGAATCTTTTGCTCTCGTAGCTAAACTTGAGTCTATTCGCATCTTTTTGTCCATTGCATGTATTATGGATTTCAAACTCTACCAAATGGATGTGAAATGTGCCTTTCTCAATGGGTTCCTTAATGAAGAAGTCTTTGTTGAACAACCCAAAGATTTCCAAGATCCTCACTTCCCAGATCATGTTTTGAGATTGAAGAAGGCACTCTATGGATTGAAACAAGCACCTAGAGCATGGTATGATCGGCTTATAAATTATCTCTTGGATAGAGGATTTCAAAAAGGGTATGCCGACCGGACCTTGTTTGTGAAGAAAGATGAGAACTATCTTCTTGTAGCTCAAGTGTATGTTGATGACATAGTGTTTAGAGCCACCATAAATGCTTGTGCTATAGAGTTTTTTGAAGAAATGAAGAAGGAATTCGAAATGAGTATGGTGGGGGAACTTACATTTTTCTTGGGTCTTCAAGTTAAACAAAGGAAGGATGGTATATTCATCTCTCAAGAAAAATATGTTAGAAATCTTGTCAAGAAGTTTGGACTAGATTCCAAAATGCATGCCTCCACTCCCATGAATTCATTTACCAAACTTAGTCTTGATTCTTCCGAGATAGAAGTAAGTCCAACTTTATATAGGAGCATCATTAGAAGTCTCCCATATCTCACTGCAAGCAAGCCGGACATTGCGTTTATTGTGGGAGTATGTGCTCGTTATCAAGCAGCTCTGAAGGAGTCTCACTTGACGGCTATGAAAAGAATCATACGCTATATTAATAGCACTCCTGAGCATGGTCTATGGTACTCAAAAGACTCTAATGATTGTCTAGTTGGTTACTCAGATGTAGATTGGGTAGGAAGTGTTGATGACCGAAAGAGCACTTCGGGCGGATGTTTCTATCTCAGAAACAATCTTTTATCATGGATGAGTAAGAAGCAAAACTCAGTTTCTCTATCTACAGCTAAATCCGAGTATATAGCTGCTAGGAGTTGTTGTACTCAACTTCTTTGGATGAAGAAACTTCTTCATGACTATGGGATTCCTCAAGAAACGATGAGTGTGTTCTGTGCCAACACTAGTGCCATAAATCTTTCCAAGAATCCTGTTCAGCACCCAAAGTCCAAGCACATAGAGATTTGCTATCACTTCATCTGTGATTTGGTGGAAGATAAAATCGTATGTCTTGAATTCATCCACACGGACAACCAAAAGGTAGACATCTTCACCAAACCTCTCGATGGTCCTCGGTTCGAATCACTTCGTAAGACCATTGGTGTCAGTATCATTCCCTGAATCTCATGTGTGTTGTGTGTTTTACATATCAATCTTAAATTGGTCTTAATTGAGTAAAGCACATACTATTTTGTTGGAAGCATATTTTTATTGTTTTTGTTGTTTAAAAGCTTTGGTTGTTTGTTGTTTTTTATCATTCTTTACTTACTTTGTGTCAAAAATCCAAAAACACATAAAAAGTATAAAATCCAAAAAGTTTGATCGACGATGTTGTGCATTGTCACATGCAAGTTTAGCCTTGTACCTTCGTACTAATGGCTTTGTGCATTAATGAGCTTAGCTTGTTCTCTATACATTTGTATCTTTATGGGAACCATCTTGACATCTATGTGATTGTTGTAAATAGATCTTCAAACTTGTTATGAATGATTAGTCAATAGTTTTGTTGATCTTGAGACATGTGTAGACTTGTGCCTATATCTCTTCCCACTCTTTTTTTTTTTTTTTTTTTTTTGCCTTAAAAGCTCAACCAATGTCAAATCTCAAAAAGAGATAATGAGTTGAAAAAGCCGTCGCACAAACTAGTATTTGACTAGGAAAAAGGGAAAGTGACATGTATTTAAAATGTACAGTGCCAAAAGCCAAAGGCTTACTTATCAAATTGAAATATCAAAAATTTCAGGCATTGATCTCAAAAAGAGATGTAAAGATCAAAATGATCAAAATAAAAGAAGCCAAATGAAAAGCTTCTATCTCAATGTAATCAAGTTTATGTGGGAGGTGATATATGTTCATTTCTACAATTGAGATAAGTCACTCTACTTAGTGCTAGTTATGTATGACTTGGTTGAATCGATCATTGAAGCTTTACATTAGATTAAGGACTATCTCTTATTTGATACCCACCCGCATCACACATGTCTATGTTCAATGAATGCCTTATTCATTTGTGTGATTGTACTTGATTAAATGTGATGTACATACTCAAGCATCTGTTAATCAAACCCAAAAAGATTTTTTGAGTATTTTAGTTTTTTTTTGGAAAGTATTTTGAATTGAAAATTTTCACAAAAATCCAAAAATTCGCAACTTTGCATTTTGGCTACTCATTCACGAGTCACGAGTTTTCAAGCTCAAGTCGCGAGCTCAACCTGAGGGTTTCGCAACTCATTAGCGAGTGAAAGTCCCAGTCGTGAAAAAGACTTAGAGAAATTTTTCAAAATCTGGGTTCAAGGAATTTTGGCGACTCACTCATGAGTCAGTTGAGTTGTCAAAAACGCGTGTTTTGCAAAAATAGGGTTAAAAATCAGACAGTTTTTCAAAACTTTTCAGTTTCTGTCGCATCATGTGCTTGTCTCTTTGTCTTCTCCGCCTCTCCCTCTCTCAAAACCACCATTTTCACTCCAAAAACCTCCATTTTTATCTTCAATCTTCACTCCAAATCCAAGAAAAGGTATGGGTTTTCACTCCTTTTTACTTTATTTCAAGTTTAAAGCATTATATTTCATGGATTTGTTGTTTTTGTTAAGATATTGAAATATGGTTGAAGAACATGGGTTTTTGTAGTTTTTGATGAAATTGATATATGGGTTTTGTTGAGAATGATGGTATAATGCTTGTTTTACATGTTTCTACTACATGCTCATGCTTTATACAATGTTTTGTGTTATGGTGTGCATACCATTTTGTTGATAAAATGTCTATTTAGATGTTTTTGTGTGTGATTTTGGACTCCGTTGAGTACAAAATTTGGGGATAATCATGTTTCCATGTTTGGAACAACTAATGGTTATGTGTTTCACACTTTGCCCCTTGCATGTTTTCATGCCTCTTATATTCACACTTTTTCATATGATGCACACACACACAATCTTTGACATGTTGAGTGACTAATGCCATGATTATATCATGCTTTGATGTTTAGCATTTTCACATGTCAATTTTTTTTTTAATTACTCTTTAAATTTCATTTTTTAGGGTTTAATTCGTAGTGTATGTTTTTGGTACTAACTTGTTGCTAATCAAGTTTGTTGCCGTTTGTTTTCATCTTGCTCTTTGCTATTTCATGATCTTTGTTTGAAGATGTCTCCTTTCAAAACGTCAGCAGTGAAAGGAAGCAGCAGCAAAGGGAAGGAACCAGTCATTGTCCTCAGTAGTTTCACCCCTAAGTCAAAGAAAACTCGATCTTCAGCTGGAGTTTTCAATGACACCTAATTCAGATCCTATACCGCATTTCAAGCGTATTTAAGCTACTTCCGAAATGCCCCCATGGTAATTGAATGGGTTGTTGAGCAAGCTACTCTTCTTGATACAAACATTCCTAAATGGTTTGCTATTAAGGATTGGAACTACCTTCTATCGAATCTTGAAGATCCTTATGAAGAGATTGTGAAAAAGTTTTATGCGAATGCTCTCTTTGATGGGGAAAAGCTACGATGTTGGGTAAGAGGAAAGGACTTTACTATAACGCCTTCATATCTTGCTCTCATTCTGAACATCAACCAACCAATGTTTGCAAAAGCACCGGTGTATGATGAGATGGATCTAGATCTTGAAATTCTTCGCGATGCTTTCGGAGAAAACTTGGATGTGTCTTCAAATGGGAAATCAATTGGTTTGTCATTGTTATCTCTCGAGTTGAGGTTGCTCACAACAATAACGTTTCATAATCTCTATCCTCTCTCGAGCACTAGACATATGAATCTTGGTCAGGCTCTATTTCTTCATGACTTGATTACTGATGAAGAAATTGATGTATGTTCTCATATCTTTCACATCTTGGTCAAAACTGCTGAGAGGGTGGCCTCTAGGAACTGCCTTTCATTTTGTTGACTCATCACAAAGATATTGAAGCTAAAAGGAGTACCCATAATGAAAGATGAGTATCCTCAACCTAAGCAAAGACCAATCAACATTAGGACTCTCAATGCTATAATAGGCCATAGTCGAAAGAATGTCAAGCAAGAGAGTAATGCTCCTCAAGGTGATACAAGCTCTAGCTCACACTCCTATGATGAGAAGTTGGACAACATCATGGCTTCCATGCAAGACATCAGCACAAAATTGTTCGGCCTCACATCTATCATGCACTCTCAACACACTTGATTTGAAACAAAGTTTACCTTTCTCCAAACTCAATTGGATCAAATCCAAAGGAAGCTAGAAAAAGATGATGACAAGCTATTCCATGACCAAAAAGGGGAGATGGTGTTAATGATAGGGGGAGAGCTATGATAGGGGGAGAGATAAATCAAAGGGGGCGCAAGCAATCAAACAACAAGCTCTTCTAGTTTTTCTTTGTTGCTTTTACTAGTCTATGTTCATATTTCATATTTTAAGCTTATGTTGTGTACTTGACTATGTTATGATACTCATATGTACCTTTACTTATGTGTTTTAGTACTTTTAGTTAATGTTATGTATTTTCTTTAGTACTCTTGTGCCCTTGTTGGATCTTGTATCCTTGATGCAATTTAAACCTAATGCTTATTACTTTGGTGTTCTTGCATCGGTTGAGTGTTGGACATGCAAATGATACTTTGCATTGAGCTTATTTACTTGTATATTCGGATGTTCATTCACTGTGTGAATGTTCATTATAGTCACTATTTATAGTGATTGTTCTTGTATGGTCAAGTTATGCTTCATTATCATATTCATACTTGCTTGATCGTATTGTGCTTGCTCTATATGCATTCTGAGTTTTCCGCTTACAATGAACTTAATTAGTGCATTTTGTGATATTGTTTTTAGGAGACTTGTTCATATGGTTCAAGAGCTTCACAAATCTAGAATTAGGTGTGAGTGAGTTTTGCCAACAGTTCCCAACTCACATTTATAAGGCTAGAGTTTGTTTTAAGGTTTTGTCACAGAATAGCCAAAGGGGGAGATTGTAAAGTTGAATTTATTCAACTATGTGTTGGCTTTATTCTGTGCCAAATTTTCTTGTAATTCAGCATTTAGAAACCCTGTATTTAGGTGGGAATAATGTAAGGGCTGTGTGTGAGAGAGTGTGAAGATTTGATCAAGAGTGTGCAAGAAGAAGTGACTCGCGACTGACTCGCAAGTGGTGACTCGCCAAAATGAAGCACACGTGTGAAGCATGTAGGAAGTTGAAGAGTCAGGCAAGCTGGATCACTACAGGACAAAAAGTATAGTCTGGCCTAGTTTGGTAACTGGTGACTGGAACTCACGACTCATCCTAGTCGCGAAGTGAGTCGCCAGTGCACCATGTTTTGTTGTAAACTAACTTTTCACATTCCATCTCATACCCTACTATAAATACCCTTATACCCATAAAATGTAGAGAGCTTCCAGCGAGAATTTTGAAAGAGAAACCCTAGAGAAAAGCAAGATTGATTCATTCACAATCTTATATACTTGATTCTCCAAGTTCCTCTACTCTCACCCTCTCCATTGTCATACCCATGAGAGGATTATAAACCAAATCCTTACCTCACCAAATTCAGAGTAGTGAGAGGGTTCTTGGTGTTTGGGAAGCAGTTCAAGAGAGAACCAATTTATATTAGTTGATGCAATAGGTTGATTGTGGAATCCGGTAAGCTAGAGAAGACACGGTTCGGCGTAACCTTGTTGGAGCAAGAAGCTTGGAGAGCTTAGGTGCATCGGGTAGATTAGGCTTGGAGGGTCTATTGTTATTCATGTATCCCAACTAATTTTCTATTGGATCATTTACCGCTTGGAGAGCGGCGAAGAGGTTTTTTACCGAATTCTTTGATTTCATCTTCAATAACACGTGCTGGTGTTATCTTGTGTTTGCATCTCTCTTTCCCTTACTCTTAGTTTTTAATTTCTACTGGTTGTGATTAATTAATGGCTTAGAGTAGTTTGATAATTTGGGTACTGCTTATATTTCATATTCCACACATATATTGTTTGAATATAAGCTTGCTTTGGAAAATTTGTTTTGGGGGGTCTAAACATTCACAAGTGTTTTATACACTAAGTGAGTTTTCAGATTATACTTTAGAGAGTTGAACCTTCTTTTATGCACAATATTGTGCGTCAAAGACTAGACGTAAATATTACAACCTATAGGGAGGATTATTGTATATTTCCGAAATATAAGTGGGTTGTAATATTAGAATCTGAATTGACAAGAATCCAATCATAAAGGTGAGGGAAAGTAATTTACGTGTAATTTGGTCAAGTGAATTTTAGGAGAAATTTTCTATTTGAAATTCTAATGAGTTGAATTGATCAAGTTTCAAGCGAATTTAAGGCGAATCTCTCTATTTGAAATTTAATGAGTTCGTCAACTAAGTTTCAAGCGAGGCTTAGGTTAACTAATATTGTGTTTTTTTGCATAATTTGTTCGAGTTTTACTAACCCATTTGAAATGGTTTTATGTGTGTCTAACAGTCATATATAAGCATTTCCAACAATTTTTTGAAAGGATATAACATGTAATTTTTGTTCTTTCATGGGGTCTATTCATTTGAAATCTGATTACATATATAAATATAGGACAAGTTTAGTTATTTCCTGCACTTTTAAATTATTTTTTTTGGTAGAACACATTCTCGATAGAGGTTCATGCATACTTACGGAATTGATATCTATAAATACTCAAGCTTTGTTGTATCCGAGAGACTATATATTTGTTTGTAACCCTAACCGAATTCTTTGGAGTGGAGACAAATCTAGTTTTAAAGACAACAATTACGTGTCTCAAAGCCTTCACTTTTGTTCTTCCCTGCCCCACTATTCCCAACATGGGAGGCCCTTGTCTGTAGCTTTATAGTCAAGCTGCCCCATGTACATAAAGGTTTGAATATCTCTTCATTTACTTGCGGTACCAAATTCACATAGCCATATACTAGTAATTTCCAAATTATTAATGCTCTTATTGATCAGAAACCACCGTATCATTAGTCTCGATATTTTTATCTCAATATTAGAGTGGTTTCCATTTTGTTTTCAAGAACACAGTTTAGTCTCGATTATAAAACCAATTTTGGTATTCACGTCAAGACCAATTTGATATAATTTTTTATAGTGCTAACAGGAGAATTTTATCAAATGTGAGAGCTAATATGAAAAATTGAGAGTTCGTCATTGTATATATATATTACACTAAAATGAGCAAAGGTAAAGAGCCTTTCAAAGTGTAATACAAGGGTTGGATCATGGATGGGTCACACTGGCTGCCGAGGTCGGCCTTCAGTTTGAAGGTGATGGAAGAGCCGAAGAGATTTATGAGATGTTGAGAGCAACTCCAGCTTATAGCTAGTGATTTGGCTGGCTATAGCTGATTGAATGCGGACATGAACAGAAATTGGGAAAATTTATGGGGGCATTTTTTGACAACACATGACATTTCATCAAACTGAGATTTATTTATTTATTCTTTTTTGTTTTTGGAGAAAAAAATGAGAAAATAAATTAAGTAAATATTCCTATAAAAATAAACACCAAAATCCAAAACGTTGAAATGGTATGAAATTGCACACTTTCACAAAGTAAAACTCCTTAAACAAAAGTACTAAACAAAGCATAAAAAATAGGATGACAACTATGCATGACAAAGCATTGCTAAAGTTGTTGCTTGTAGATTTTGAATGTTCAAATAGTGTGTAAAACACCTTGAACGTTTAGACCCCCAAATTATAAATTACCAATTCAAGCTTATTATCAAATGATGTATATGCAGAATATGAAGATAAGCTAAAACAAAATTGATAAAAACAATCTAAACCAAATAAAATCACATCCACAGCAGAAATTAAATGGCAAAGATTAAGGGAAGAGAGATGCAAACACAAAGACAACACAGCGATATGTTATTGAAGAGGAAACCGAAGTTCTCGACGTAAAACCTCTCCGCCACCCTCCAAGCGGTCAATAATCCACTAGAGAATGAAATTGGGATACATGAACAGCAGAAGACCCTCCAAGCCTAATCTACCCAGTGTACCTAAACCCTCTAAGCTTCTTACTTTAACGAGGTTGCGCCGAACCTTTGTCTTCTCTAGCTTATCGGATTCCACTATAGCCCATAGCATCAACCAATATCAATTGGTCCGTTCCTAACTGCTTCCCAAGCACCAAATAACCTTCTCACAGATATAAGTATGGTGAGATAAGAATTTGGCTAAGGTACCTCTCATGGATGTAACAATGGAGAGGGTGAGAGTAGAGGAATTTGGAGAAACAAGGATAAAGATTGTGGATGAGTCAATCTTGTTTTTTTTTAGGGTTTCTCTCTCAAAGTTCTCTCTTGAAACTCTCTACAATACGTGGGTATAAGGAGTATTTATACTGGTGTGTGTTTGGAATGCGAAAGGTCAGTTTTTCCCAAACAGAGTGGTCTGGCGACTTGGCCTCGCGACTTGACTGAGTCGCGAGTCTGAGTCGCGAGATAACGGTCTGGCCAGCTGGAAGTTTTGTCCTGTAGTGCAACAGCTGGTGTGACTCTTTAGCTTCTCTGCATGCTTCACACGTGTGCCTCCTTTGGCGACTTGCAAGCCACAAGCCAGTCGCGAGATCCAGTCACGAGGCCCTGCTGAGTTACACACTCTTGAGTTTTTCTTCACACTACCCTTACATGATTTCCACCTAGATACAGGGTTTCTAATTGCTGAATTACAAGCAAATTGGCATGAAATAAAGCCAACAGAATGGTTGATTAAATTCAACCTTACAATCTCCCCCTTTGGCTATTTCATGAGAAAACCCTAAAACAAACTCTGGGCTTAACATGTGAGTTAGGAACAGTTGAATAAAACTCACTCACACCTAACTCTAGAATCTATGTAGCTCTTGAACCATAAGAACAAGTAACTCCTGAAAAACAACACAGTATGATCATCGTATGTAGAAAACTTGTATTGCATATGGAGCAAGCACAAGACGATCAAGCAATATAGATTAAAGCAATAAAGCATGGCTTGACCAAAAAGGAACAATCACTATAAATAGTGACCACAATGCTCATTCACACAAGGAATGAACATCCGGACATGTAAGCTAATAAGCTCAATGCAAAGTATCATTTGCATGTCCAACACTTAACCAATACAACAACACAAGGTAATTGTATTAAGGATATAAAATCCAACAAGCACAAGAGTGATGTACTTAAAGAAAATGCATAACATTTAGCACAAGTACTAGGCTACAAAGCATGGGTACAAAACATAGCATAATATAAAAAGATACAAAATAAGTCTTGATATATGATAAAATAAAGCAACATAGTCCTGCTTTTCGACATCAATGCTCCCCTTTTGATCAAGCTCTTTCTCCCCCTATCACCATCATCTCCCCCTTTTTGTCATGGAATAGCTAGTCCTCATTTTCTTCGAGCTTTCTTTGTATTTCATCCAATTGAGTTTGGAGAGAAGTGAACTTCGTATCACAATGGATGTTGTGATGGTGCAGGAGAGAGGCAAGTCCAGACATTTTAGTGCTTATGTCGTGGACGGTGGCCATAATGTTGTCCAATTCCTCATCATAGGAGGATGAGCTTGAGCGTGAACCATTATGAGTAGCAGGAGTCTCTGTTTTGATACCCTTCCTACTATGACCAATGCTAGCGTTGAGCGTATGAATGTTGATTGGACTTGGCTTAGGGTAGGGAGACTCATCTTCCAATGGATGAATGCCTTTGAGTTTTAATATCCTCAAAATGAGGCAGCAAAAAGGAATGCAGATCCTTGAGTCAATTCTTGCAATAGTCTTGCGCAAAATGTGAAAGATATGAGAGCAAATATTGATCTCTTCATCAGTAATCAGATCATGAAGGAACAAAGCTCTCTCGAGATTCATGTACCCGGTGCTAGATAGAGGATACAGATTATGGAACATGATGTTGGTAAATGCCCTTAGCTCTGGAGATAGTGAGGAAACACTAATTGAGTTCCCATTTGATGAGAATTCAAAGTTTCTTCCAAGAGCGTCCCGAAGTAAGTCTTCATCTAGATACAAATCATCATATACCGGTGGATTAGTAAACATCGGTAGGTTGATGTGTAGGATTTCTGCTAGATAAGTGGGAGTTACTAAGAAAATCTTTCCTCTAACCCAGCATTTGAGCTCCTCTCCCTCAACAATGGCATTAGCATAGAACTCTTTCACCAAATTCTCGTATGCATCATCAAGGTTGGAGAGAAGGAAATTCCAATCCTTGGTGGCAACCATATAGGGATTTTGGTGTCCAGGAGCAATGGCTGGTCAACAGCCCTTTCAACCAATGATGGTTCTCGAAAGTATTTCTCATAGGTCTGAAAAGCCGCATAAGATCTGAACTTGTTAGGGTCATACATTCCCGTTGGAGATCGCGTCCTCTTTGGCTTACGAGAGATATCATCAACATCAATCACTTGCTCTTTCCCTTTGCTACTACCTCTTTTCACAGCTGATCTTTTGAACGGAGACATTGTCAAGCTACATCATGTTACACCAAAAAGCAACAAAGACCACACAAGACAACAAACTCTATTAGTACTGAGTTAGTCCTAAAATAAGAATATTGTGGAAAACCCTAAAATCATGAGATTAGGGTCACAATCATGTCATAGAATGTGAGTGTGCTACAAAACACATTGTGCAGCCAAAGACAAAGTGTAATAACACAAATCCAACACAACCCACACAACAAACTTTCCAAAGCATCAAATATCCATATTCAAGCATCATAATCATAGAGATTATCAAAAACACCCAATCCAAGAAATCTTAGGTAAGAAATGTGAAATACAATGAGAAAGAAACGAAACCCATACTTTTCTTGAAGATTGGTGAGCAAGTGAGGAAGAATATGGAGAGTTTATGTGTGAACACAGTGATTTTGAAAGAGGGCAAGAGGGTCAAGAAGATGAATAGACACGAGATGCGAGGGAAAAATGAAGCAATCTAAAACACCTTGAATGTTTAGATCCCCAAATTACAAATTACCAATTCAAGCTTATTATCAAACAATGTATGTGCGAAATATGAAGATAAGCTAAAACAGAATTGATAAAAACAATCTAAACCAAATAAAATCACATCTACAGCAGAAATTAAATGGCAAAGATTAAAGGAAGAGAGATGCAAACACAAAGGCAACATAGCGATGTGTTATCGAAGAGCAAACCGAAGTCCTCGGTATAAAACCTCTCTGCCGCCCTCCAAGCGATCAATAATCCATTAAAGAATGAAGTTGGGATACATGAACAACAGAAGACTCTCCAAGCCTAATCTACCCAGTGTACCTAAGCCCTCCAAGCTTCTTGCTTCAACAAGGTTGCGCCAAACCTTTGTCTTCTCTAGTTTACCGGATTCCGTTATAGCCCATAGCATCAACCAATATCAATTGGTCCATTTCTAACTGCTTTCCAAGCACCAAATAACCTTCTCATAGATATGGGTATGGTGAAATAAGGATTTGGCTAATGTACCTCTCAAGGATGTAACAATGGAGAGGGTGAGAGTAAAAGAATTTGGAGAAACAAGGATGAAGATTGTGGATGAGTCAATCTTGTTTTTCTCTAGGGTTTCTTTCTCAAAGTTCTCTCTTGAAGCTCTCTACAATACGTGGATATAAGGGGTATTTATATTGGTGTGTGTTTGGAATGCGAAAGGTCAGTTTTCCCAAACAGAGTGGTCTGGCGACTTAGCCTCGCAACTTGACTGAGTCGCGGGTCTGAGTTGCGAGATAACGGCCTGGCCAGCTGGAAGTTTTGTCCTGTAGTGTAACAGCTGGCATGACTCTTCAGCTCCTCTGAATGCTTCACACGTGTGCCTCCTTTAGCGACTTGCAAGCTGCGAGCCAGTCGCGAGATCCAGTTGCGAGGCCCTGCTGAGTTGCACACTCTTGAGCTTTTCTTCACACTCTCTCACACACTACCCTTACATGATTCCCACCTAAATACAGGGTTTCTAAATGCTGAATTATAAGCAAATTGGCACGGAATAAAGCCAACAGAATGGTTGATTAAATTCAACCTTACAGATTTGCATTAGAATTATGTGGTTAAATAATAATGGTATCAGAATATGAGGTTTTGAGTTTGATTTATGTCTCCTCTATACTACCTTTTATTTAAAATCTCACATGTTGAGTGTCACTTATTAAATGGGAGTTTGAGCCCACACATGAAAGAGATTGTTAGAATTATATGATTAAATTTGTTATTTCCCATCAAATGCTAAGGTTAGTCTAAACAAGTAACAAGGTTTTATTAGTTATAAAAAGTAAGCTTTGATGGAACTTGTAAAATAGAAGGAAGAGAAATAAAATATGTAGAGAGAGATAGGGAAAGTGGAAGTTGTAGGGGTAAAGGCCCAAGGCCCAAGGCCCAAGTCTGGTATTGGGCCTTGGGCCTTGGCCGAGAACACAGATGATCCGAGGACGATCAAATAGTAGCAAGTGGTTTAAGCTCATAGCTTCATGAGCATGATATTAATGGGAAGGTGGTCCGAGGAGGGATACCTCTTTGGACAGGCTAAACACGAATCTGATGTAGATCCTAATGATCAAGGCAACCTTCTAGGAAATTCCAGTGGTAGGGATGAACTTCTCAAGTGTACTAGAAAGTAGAAGCTAGGAGATACCTAGGGAAAAAGCTGCTGCCACCGCATTAAATGCCTTACAGCTAACTTTCTGACCCATTTATGTGAAGAAGACTCCTGAACAATGCTGCCTTGGCTGCCATAATTCACAGAAAGGCAAAGAGGGTGTATGATGGAACAGGCACTTAAGTAATGGCTTGGATGATCAACAAATGGAAGACCAAGATCATTAGGAGGGAGATATATAATGTAAGAGACCACTAAAGGAAGAGGGATCGGAAAATCAGAAAAAGAAACACTACAGCAATCTAGAACCAGACTTGTAATCAAACTTCAAAATGACTCCGCCGATGACCTTTTTTCCCTAGTAAAAGCTTGTTATTTTACTTTTTTGTCATTAAGATCTGTTTATTTGTTACTTAACTCATTAAAGCCCAGTTTTCCAACTCATTCTCTTCAAATTTATTGTTTTGGGCTTTTTGAACCTAAGTCCATATACTTTTTGGGCTAAGAGTTCAAACCAGGTCCTTATAGAAGTAAACAGAATTATGTGGTTGAACTTAGGAAAACTTACTGAGGAAGTTCTTAATGTTAGAATATTTATTATTCACAATTTTATTATTTAGAACTGTTGTTTTATAGTAAACCCTAATTAGTGTATACATAAAAGGAAAATACTAATAATATTTTAAATTTATTACATAATATTAATAGGCTACGTTAGAATTGTATGGTTAAATAGTTAAACAATTAAATTTATCATATTTTAATAGTTTAAGTTTTTGAAATAATTAGTAGTTTAAACACAGTAAATATATATTTAATTTTTTTATGATAGGTGACATATTTGATATATATATATATATATACACACACATCATTTTGAAGAAAAATTTATAAAACTAAATTTGATATACAATATACACTAACAAACTTTTCGGCAGAAGCACATCATATGTTGGCTCAATTAGCCAAGAGGCTGAATTTTTTATTTTTTATTTTTATGAAAATGTCAAACGCTAAAGTTAGCATAAGAAAAGTTGTGAAAGAAACAGTAATACTTTAAGATGTTATTAATATTATTTTTCTGTACACTATCTATAATTATAATAAACTGTATCAATCGTGATGATTTCATTAATTAGGAGTGCTGTGACTGGGTCTATACTCTATATCCTCTAATTTGCAACAAAAAAGAAAGTTGATTTTTGATAGCAGATCCCAAGGAGAAATAAACTTAGAGCTGTTAGAAACAAGAAGCGGAGAAGACGACAGAGACGAAGAGGAGCCATAACTCTTTGAGGTATAGTGAACTCTCAACGAACCCTTGAGTCTGGAGGTTATTGAAAATAGAATAATAGACTTTATTGAAGAGTTTGATAATTCCTTGATAAGTTCACCGGTTTGCCTTATATTTTTTCAATATTTTTACAACAAATCATAAGTGATTAATTGTTATTAATTCAAATTCGAACCTGCCACGTACTGAAATTAAGTTTTTGTTCCACCAATAACAACCTGTAATAACTTGCCATTTAGAATTTATTGTGAAAAGTGCAACTTCTACAACATTTTCACTACAGATCCTAGAGGCTTAATTGAATTATACTGCAATATAAAAAACATAAAAGATAAATTTTTTGTGACCTAGAAGCAGAAATCTCTCACCCTCTCTCTTTTTCTTTCAACAAATCAACAAAATATAAAAATTCAAAAAAAAAAAATGCAAACATCTTTTTTTTGTTAATATCGCTAAAAATTTTTGGTTTTTTTTTTTTTAATATTTATCTTAGGCCCCAAAATGCATAGAGCCACCCCTACTCTCTCACAATATATAAACCCCACATTTATGTGAGACTTGCATGTTATGATAGAGATTATACACATACTGGGTGCAAGTTATAAATGCTAATGTAAGTCTCCAATTGAAAATATTTAATCTTGGGTAAGCCTTTATTAGTGGAACCCACATGTTATGAGAGAGATTATGTATATATTTTGATATCAATGATATTGTGTAATCCCTATTCCCATTCACACCATATATTATAAGAAAGAATCACAAAGAATTATCTAATAGAGCTTAAATTAGAATTCTTAAAACATATTGTAGCCAAGGGAAGCTCCACATTGAAGGCAAAGTGGTTAAAGGACTATCCTGCCCTAGAAAAAAAAATTATTATTATATATAAATTTTAGAATTTTTTTTTTATTTTACATTAAAAAAAAAATTGTGACTACCCTAAATTATTTTAGGTCCATCATAATTAAATTTTGGATAAATTTTGGTAACAAACTTGGTTGTTATCTAAGCCTACAGCTCCATTTAATATTTTTTTATTTATTGAATGTGAATTTTGACAAATTCACCATTAATTGGATTACATTTTCTTCTTATATCCTACACGCTTTGAAAATTTCAATAAAACAAAAGATCGTTAACTATGTCATCAATCAAATGTTTAAATTTTAAATTTTTGTACACTAAAATTATACATAAAAAATAAGTTAGTGGATCAAATAGTAAATAACATCCGATTGACATGAAATTTGACATCTGATTGACATAAAATTTGACATTTAAAAAAAAATAATTTAAAGAACATTCAATTCAATAGTTAGATTTTCAAAATATGTATCCATGTTAATTTGTCCTTAAACTTTGGTTCATCAATATATTAGGCCCTTACAAACAAAAAGGAAAAGCTCAAAAAAAAAAAAAAAAATTGAACTAAAATTTTGAAAGTGATGTAACTTGCAAATACGGATAATGATAATATCATGTAATGATTTCAAAATAAAACTTGTGGAAGGAAATTGTAAAATTTTTATGTATTTATGTGTGTATCTATTTGTGTGTTTTTTTTTTTTTTTTTTTTTTTTTTTTTTTTTTTTTTTTTTTGGTCCATATATAAAGTTCTCTTTCTATTTGATTTTGTATAATTTAAATTTCATAATTACCATTTTGGAAAAAATTTCTGTAACTGCCACTAATTGTAGGGAGGAATCTTTTTGAGGTGGCTTTAAGATGCTAATTTGAATACCTCATAGATCACATCACGCTTTAGGAAACATTAGTTAAACCCGTTGAGAAGGTCTAACTCATAATATTGAAGATAAAACCTAAAAAGTGAAAAAAAAATAAAATAAAATAAAAAAAAAAAAAAAAAAAAAAACCTTATGTAATTATGGTACTTAGTAGCAGACATGGCAAAACGGGCGGGGCAAGGCGGGTCAGGTTGGGTCGTATTTTTCACATTTTTTTTTTTTTTTTAATTTTTATAAAAAAAACAACATGTATTTGCCATTTGGAAAATTATGCAACAAATTACTTGATGTAAAATGCATTATTTTGAATTCACCACTTATATCAAGAATGAACTTAGTTATACTTATTCAATAATTTTAAAATTATACAAATCCTAATATTACCATCTAAAACAAAATAACACAAAGATAAGTAAAACAAATACACAAGTTTTATTTCTACACAATATCAACATTCCAAAATATAAAACAAAATTACAAATGACTTATTGGATAACTCATTTGATAAAAAAATAAAAACATATAAGAAATTTACAATCTTGAAAATTAATTTTATAATTTATTATCAGTTGTGGTTGACACTCTATTTCAATTTGAGATATACTTTAAAATTTGATTACTTACTTATTTATACATGGTCTTTTTTATGAATATCATATTACTGTTAAGCAACACACACTCTAGGAAATATCATAATTTATTTTGAAAAATCATTTATTTTGGACATAAATTATTAAAAAATAGGTCTAAGTATTCATAATTTATGCTAATTTGATACTTTAGCTTCACTATTTTCACACTTGTGAATGTTTCTCACATGTCTACAATTTTAAATCTATGTTTTTAACTCTACTGTAACCAGATTATCTTGGCATATACTTTGCTATTTGATATCTAAAAATATTTACTCATTACAGAATTTCAACCATTTATCTTTCAATTAATTTGCATGTAATTATGTAAATGTATCAATTGTTTCCTTAAAGTTCACAATAAATAATTAAACCAATATTGTCTTAGTTTTACTATTTTTTTACCAAAAAAAAAAAGTTTTAAAAAATTGGATTGGGTTCGGGTCGAGTCGGGTTGACTTGCAAAAACACGGGTCGGATCACGGATCAACCCGTTTTTGCTTCGAGTCAAAAAAATCAGGTTTGGGTCGGGTAATTTTCGGGTCGGGTCAGGTCAGAAAATTCTGACCCGTTTTGCCATCTCTACTTAGTAGTGTCACAAACATTGCCTCTAATTTGGGGTTTAATAGATGTGTAGCGTGAAAAGTGAAAACAAATCCAGTCCAATAAAATTGCACATCAAGAGAGACTCGCGTACTTAACGGGACTTCTCTCTGTTTTTTTGTTTTTTTATATTTTATCTAGAACGAGTCTTCTCTTTTGGGAAATCATTAGGTCCGGTACGACCTAAAATTTTCCCCTTTTCCTTACTTCTGCCTTTAAAAAGTCCCAGCATGTTTATGAAGCTGACACACACACCAAGACATGATAATCTTAGATACTCTTCTGGGAAAATATTGATGATGGGTATTATTTTATCAATTGTACTAGCAACGCCCAAGGCCAACCTCAACCAATGATTTGGAACCTCAACGTTACAAGCATTTCCATGGAATTAGGTGAGATTGACATCCAGATGTATAACTCCATTGACTGTTACGACCAGTCTGGTACGCCACTGCAGGGGCGGAGGGAAGGGGGGGCGAGGGGGGGCAGGTGCCCCCCCTGAACTTTCAATTTTTTTTACTGATAATGATAATGTATTGAACTCAATAGACTTATTGGGAACAATTTACAGCTACGTGGTTCAGAATTCAACAGACTTAATTAATAGAACTCTAAAACTACTATAACTTTAATATAAAACTATTGGTCCCACCCTAGTAATGATTTAAAAAAAAAAAAAAAACTATTGCTAATGCTATATGCCTATATGGAATAGGAATCACAGCAGCCTAATACTAATAGAACTCTGAAAAAAAAAAGAAAAAAAAAAAGAAAAAAAGAAAAAAGAAGGTGTATATATAATACAGTATAAAGCACGCCTCCCTTCAAATAAAAAAATAAAAATTCTTTGGATTTTTTTAAAATTAAATATGGGTGGAATAATTAGTTTTTTCATTGTTTGCAATTTTGTTAATATAATAAGGGTAAATTTGATAATTCATTTGGTTAAGCACTTTTAAGCTCTGCTTTCCCTCAAAATCTAGTTAAAACCCCTCCAAATCTCTCCCCCTCCTCCCTTAAAAAACATCCAAATAAGATAATTTAACTTACTCTCCCTCTTTCTACTCTACTTCCCTTAACTCCCCCTTCATCCAAACAAGCTATTAGAGTTTCTGTTGAGTTTTTAAAAGTATTCAAGCTGATCTTTTAAAAGCATTTAAGTCATTGAGTCACGTTTAAATATTCACAGGTATATCGCGTACTTTTAATATTCATGTTTAAATTTTTTTTCAAATTAATTTTTTACTTTCAATCTTATATTTTAATCTTGCCCCCCCTGGCCTAAATTCCTGGCTCCGCCACTGCGCCACTGTCGTTTTCACAGTTTCTGTCACCAAAAACAAGTTCGTGGCAGTTGGGTGTGACACTTACGCATACCTTAATGGTATTCTGAACGGTCAACCCTTCTCCGTCGGCTGCCTGTCCGTATGTAATAACACACGGAGTATAGTCAATGGGACTTGCTCTGGGATTGGGTGTTGCCAAATCGATTTTCCTCGAGATTTGACAGATGTTAATTTTAAAGCCTATAGCTTTAAAAATCACACACAAGTCTGGAAGTTCAATCCATGCAGCTTTGCCTTTATTATCCAAGAAGACAAGTTCAATTTCTCCTCAGATTATCTTATCAGTCTACGAAACAATGAAACTCTTCCCATGGCTCTGGATTGGGCGATTGGTAATGAGACGTGTGAAGTTGCTCGGAACAAAGCGAATTACGTATGTGGAGGGAATAGCACGTGTATTGATCTCAATCCCAACAACGGATCTGGGTACCGTTGCAATTGCATGGTCGGTTACGGTGGGAACCCATACCTCAAAGACGGTTGCCTAGGTATGTTCAATTTACCTACATATCTACAACAATTTTTCAATTAATGAAAGTAAAATAATGAAACACATTTTCAACGAATTTCTAATATATATTATGAGGTAGTATGTTTTGAAAGAGCTCTGATATTCTTTAAAGAGAAATTATAGAAGAAGAAGAAATATAGAAACTGAATTTCATTATATATCAGTATAATACATCAGATCCCCAATATATATAGGGTCATTAATCCTAACAGATTTGGAACTAACTACTCTAACAGAATACATACACGTGGACAGTATTACAACTAATTCTCTACTTAAACCAGTGATGCTAAACTACATACAAGATTACAATATCACTACAAAACTACAAGTCGTTTAAGCCTTCTTTACATCCCCCCTCAAACGAAGGGGAGAAGTCCCAATGAGTTTGGAAGACAGAGCATGAAACCGAGGAGAGGGCAAGCCTTTAGTGAATATATCAGCCAGTTGATCCAAGGTTGAAATGTACTTGATAATCATATCTCTATTCAACACCTTTTCTCGGACAAAGTGATAATCAACTTCTATATGTTTAGTTCTGGCACGAAAGATAGGATTTGAAGCCAAAGCAAGGGCTGAGACATTGTCACACCATAAAATAGGAGGGTGATGCAAATAAACCCCTAAGTCCTTGAGAAGCATACGCAACCAATATAACTCAGCTGTTGTATGAGCAAGAGACCTGTATTCAGCTTCTGTAGAGGACCGAGACACAACAGCCTGCTTCTTAGCAGACCAGGTGATAGGAGAATTGCCTAAGAAAACAATCATGCCAGTAATGGACCTTCTATCAATAGGATCCCTTGCCCAATCAGCATCACAATAAGCTGAAAGGGTGAGAGAACCAGGCCTAAAATAAATCCCCCTATGCAATGTACCCATTAAGTACCTCAAAATCCTTTTAGCAGCAACAAGATGAAGTTGAGAAGGCTTGCTCATAAACTGACAGGCCTTCTGGACAGCATAACTCAAGTCAGGCCTAGTGAATGTCAAGTATTGCAAAGCACCAACAAGACTTCTATAGGCTGTTGGATCAGAGAGAAGAGGACTAACAGCAAGAGCATGAGATTGAGGAGATGCACACGGATTAGAACAAGGTTTACAGTCCATCATATGAAATTTAGACAACAGTTCTTTGGCATATTTGGACTGATGTACAAAAATACCATCACCAGAATACTCAATCTGCAACCCCAGAAAGTAGTGCAAAGGACCTAAATCCTTGAGAGCAAATGAAACCCCAAGCTGAGAAATAATATCAGTAACAAGTACCTTATCATTACCAGTAATAATGATGTCATCCACATACAAAAGTAAGTAAACAACCTGCTGTGAATGAATGAGAATGAACAAATTACTGTCTGCACAAGAAGCATGAAACCCCAGATGGAAGAGCTGAGTGGTAAAGCTGTCAAACCAAGCCCTAGGAGCCTGTTTCAAGCCATAGATTGCTTTGTGCAAGAGACAAACATGATTAGGTTTGGAGATATCCTTGTAACCAGGGGGCTGGCTCGTATAAACCTCCTCTTGCAGCACCCCATGAAGAAAAGCATTAGATACATCTAACTGCCTTAGAGACCAACCAAACTGAACAGCCAAGGCAAGAATAATCCTCACAGTTGTAGGCTTAATCACTGGACTAAAGGTTTCAGCATAATCTAGACCATACTGTTGTAAGTAACCCTTAGCAACAAGTCTAGCCTTGAATCTAGCAATAGAACCATCACTATTCTTCTTAACCTTGTACACCCACTTACACCCCACAACATTTTTATCAGGTGGCAAAGGAACTAAGGACCAAGTATGTTGCTGTTGCAAACTAGTAAACTCAGAATCCATGGCTTTAATCCAATGAGAATACTTAGAGGCAATAGAATAGGAAGGAGGCTCAGTGCAACTGTAATCAGTCTGAACAGTGAACACCTTAGGCTTAGAAATACCATTCTTGGACCTGGTAAGCATAGGATGGGCATTTGTGTTCACAGGGACAGGTGCAGAAACAGAAATAGAAAGACTAGGAATTGCAGTGGAACCAGATAGACTAGATTCAAGAGAAACAGGACAAGAATTGGAAGATGGAATAGAAGAAGAATGCTCAGAACAAGCAGGAGACTCAGCTGCACCAGAATTAGGAGAAGAAATGGGACTGAACTGAGTAATGTCTAAGGAAGAAAATGGAAGAAAAGGAAACCACACATCAGAGGACAAGGGAGTAGGAGAAGAGGAAGGTGACTCAACACTAGAAACAGGAAAACTAGGAAAAACAGACTCATCAAAGACACAATGACATGAAATGTAAATTTTGCCAGTAACAACATCCAAGCAAATATAACCTTTGTACTGAGGAGGATAACCAAGAAAGATACATTGCTTAGATTTAGGATCAAACTTATGAGAGGCATAGGGTCTCAACAAAGGATAACAAGCACAACCAAAAGTTCTTAAAGCATGAAGGGGTGGTGTGTGACCATACAGTTTCTCCCAAGGAGAGACAAATTGCAAACTGAAGATGGAAGTCTATTCAGTAGGTACACAGCAGTAACAAAAGCATAAGACCAATAAGAATGAGAGAGATTGGAATGGTGAAGCATGGATAAAGCACTCTCCACAATTTGTCTGTGCTTCCTCTCAGCAACACCATTCTGTTGAGGAGAGTAAGGACAGGAAAATTGATGGAGAATACCATGTTCTAAGCAAAAAGACTTAAAATTGGCATTAACAAACTCACCCCCACCATCTGATCTTAGTGTTTTGATTTTGGCATTAAATTGAGTTGCAACCAATGAATTGAAATGGAGAAAAACTTGAAACACATCAGACTTCCTTTTCAACAAGAATAACCAAGTGAAACGAGTAAAATCATCAACAAAGATCACATAAAATCTATGATCAAGAACAGAAGTCACAGGAGCAGGGCCCCATACATCAGAGTGCACTAATTGAAAAGGATATTCAGTATTTGATACATGAGTAGGAAAAGGAGTCTTGTGCATTTTAGCACTTATACAAGAAGTACACTTAGAACAAATGTCACTAACACAGGACACTTTGACTGAAGGAAAAGAAGACATAGCTGAAAGTAAAACTTTAGCACAAGGGTGACCAAGCCTATTATGCCAGAGTAAGGACTGTGGAGACAGTGCAGCAAAACCACTGGAATTTGGATGAGAAGGAGCTGAGGAAGGCAGAGTGGAAGAGGGTATAGGATAAACTCCATCCTTACTCAGCCCTCTGTAAAGAACCTTCCCCGTAGGTAAATCCAGAATTAAGAACTGATATGCATCAAAATAACAAAATGCATTATTTTGGAGGCATAGTTTGTGAACAGATAGCAAGTTGGAAGCAATACTAGGAACTCTAAGAATATTGTTTAAACAGAAATTATGAGAGGAAGTGATGAGCTTACCATTGCCAATGTGTGTCATTGGTAAATCTTGCCCATTGCCAACTGTTACAGACTCACCAGTTGCAGGTTGTTGAGCAAGAGAAAGTTGGGACAAATCTGGTGTGATGTGATCAGAGGCACCAGTGTCAGTCAACCAATTCTGATTCTGATTAGCACCTGAAGTTGCAGCCATTGATCTTGCAGCCATGGAAGCAAGCTTAGCTGGAGCATGCCTACCTTGATAAGCAAAATTCATTCTGTGATAACAGTCCAAAGCAGAATGGCCATTCTTGCCACAAATCTGACATGCAACTTTCTGTCCTTGATGAAAAGAAGGCTTGTTCTGTGGAAAGAATTGAGGTTCCACTGGATTATTAGTGTTCTGAAATTGACCACTACCACTACCAGGAAACTGAAACTGATTGTGATAGAATTGACCACCACCAGAGAATTGATTTCCACCACCTCTTCCATTGCCACGACCTCTGTTATTCCCAGCCTTGCCTCTTCCTTTTGCAAAATTTTGATTGAATTGATTGGCTGCCATAGCAAATGATGCAGAATCTCTAAGAACAGCATGATTAGACCTTTTCTTGATTGACCTCTCTTCAGCATTTAGGAGTGTATTCAACTCTTCAATAGTAAGAACATCATTTCTGGTTCTAATCGCAGAACAAAATGCATCAAATTCTGAAGGCAGAGCTTCAAGTGCTAGATGGATTAGCTCTTCCTCATCAACACAAACTGCTACAGCTCCAAGTTTATCTCTAACCTCCTTGATTCATTGAAAGAAAGAATCCATTGACTCTGAACCCTTCCTGATACTCATTAACTCATCCCTCAAACTGAGCACATGAGATCGTGATACTGATGCAAACCTTTTCTCAAGCACCTTCCAGACACCTCTCCCAGACTTCTGACCCACAGTAAGAGCCAAGACTGATGGAGAAAGAGTTGAATTAAGAAAGGTGAATAAGGCTTGCTCACGACTCTTCCATTGAAAATACTCTGGATTAGCCACAGTTGTAAAATTACCTGAGCTATCCTTGAGAAATGGATCCGGAGCTTGATCATCATCATTGATGAAATTGATCATCGAATATGCTACCAAGATCACTTCAATCTGATGTTTCCACACCATATAGTTGTTGTAATCGAGCTTCACAGTAGCCATACTTGCCATATTTAACAATAGTAGCAACGAAGGATTGACACCATGAGTGATCGAAGAACTCGTGGTTGATCCTGTTGTTGTAGAGGATGAAGACGATGAAGAATTTGCAGAAGACGCCATTGTAGGCTCTGATACCATGAAAAGAGTTATGATATTATGAAAGAGCTCTGATATTCTTTAGAGAGAAATTCTAGAAGAAGAAGAAATAGAAAAACTAAATTTCATTATATCAATAGATTACATCAGATCCCCAATTATATAGGATCATTAATCCTAACAGATTTGGAACTAACTACTCTAACAGAATACGTACACGTGGACAGTATTACAACTAATTCTCTACTTAAACCAGTGATGCTAAACTACATACAAGATTACAATATCATTGCAAAACTACAAGTCGTTTAGTCTTTGTTTACATCCTTCTTTACATGTTTCAAGTTTCATTTTCTTTTCAATAGTTTGTGATTGCTTTTGATTCTAGTACTTCTTCAAAGTTACATAAAAATGGTTTCTTTTCCCCAATCACAGACATTAACGAATGTGAGGAGCTCAATAACTGCACAAACAATCAATCTTGTGTTAATGAAGTCGGATCATATCAATGTTCGTGCATCAAGGGGTACAATCTAGACGGGGAGGCATGTGTCCCCAATCAACCTGCTCCTAAATTATCACTAGCCATTAGCCTCACTATTGGTAAGTACATTTAGTTGTTCCTTGGCAAACTTTTTTTTTTTTTTTTCCTTCTTAATTTAACAGAATTAACTTTTTTGAAAATTAATTAGCTTTTAATATTTTGGCACACATTTAGCAAAAAAGCAAATATATATATAACCTCTATATAAATAAGTTACTAGAAATTCGGATAGATTGAGTGTTAACTTTTAATTGTAAGATCATATATAGAATGACTTGCAATCATTGTTCCAAAAAACAAAGAGAGCCATGGTTGGTTTGGAGAAAATAATGAAATTTTAAGGCATGTTTGGTACACTGTAATGTTGATTATAATATAATAAGAATAAGTAATACAATTCTTATTAAAAAAATAAAAAGAATAAGTATTACAATGAATAAAAAGAAGACGGAATGGAATAATAATTCATATTCAACCATTTGGTGATAACACATGAATAAGGTAGTGGAATGATATCATATTTAGTCAAATTTTCCAAAACACCATTTTTACATATATTTACACATTGAATTATGTTTTGAATTAATTTTCAATTTGTTATGACATCAAAATAGATATAATCAATAAAACAAACTGGAGTTTCTCAATTTAATAATATCAAACTAAAAAAAAAAAAAAAAAAAAAAAAGCACCTAGCTTTAATCTCATGTTTGCATTAGAGAAAGAAAGCAATGCTGGGAATAGTTGAGTATTTTATCCTTCTTGTATTAGTTAAAAATGATATAATTAATAGAAATAAAAAATGAAAACTATCGATAAAGAATTGGGTGTCAAGCCAAAAAATAAAGTTAGGTCACTTCCTTGTGGTACTGGAAGGAACAACATGAAATTAAGACAAGAAATCTCATAAGAACAAAGCCAAGAAAGACTATGTACAGCATAGAGAATAAATGAGTTACAAAAACAAACAAACAAAAAATTGTATTTGCATAGAGAGAGAGAGTACTTGGTAGGGAAGAGTATGGGCTTTTTTGGAACTTACATTTATAGAAGTTAAGGAATAACAATTATGTACTCCTTTTTATAAGGAATAATTATTCTTTATTTTAAATAATAGTTATTCCTAAAGAATAACAACTCATTGCAGAGATGAACCCATGATTTTGATTTAGGGGGGGCCGGAGCACAAAAAAAAAATCATGAAATTTCAAATAAGTATCTATTCAGTATTTACATTAACAAAGATATATACACAAAATTATTGTTTTGTAATACGTTATAATACAATTATCTACTAACAAAGACAAAAACACAAAACACCATTGTTTCTTACTACATTAGAGCATTTGCATCAGCCCATGCAAACATTTCAGTCTATTTTAGCATAATAATATTATATAATGTTCAATATGTATGTAAAACACCCTTGAACGTTTAGACCCCAAATTACAAAATATCAATTCAAGCTTATTATCAAACAATTAATGTGTGGAATATGAACATAAGCCAAATACAGAATTGATAAACAATCTAAGTCAATTATAATCACATCCACAACAGAAAATAAATGGCAAAGATAAAGGAAGAGAGATGCAAACACAAGAACAACATGCGATGTGTTATCGAAGAGGAAACTGAAGCTCTCAGCATAAAACCTCCCCGCCACCCTCCAAGCGGTCAATAATCTACTAGAAAATGTAGTTGGGATACATGAACAGCAATAGACCCTCCAAGCCTAATTTACCCAGGTACCTAAGCCCTCCAAGTTTCTTGCTCCAACGAGGTTGCACCGAACCTTTTTCTTTTTTAGCTTATCGGATTCTGCTATAACCCACAGCATCAACCAATAACCATTGGTCCCTTCCAAACTGCTTCCTTTAGCACCAAAATGCCTTCTCACATACGTGGGTGTGATGAGAAAAAGATTTGGTCAATGACCTCTCAAGGATGTATCAATGGAGAGGAAGAGAGTAGAGGAATTTGAAGAGTCTCTTAGTGAAGATTGGAGATGAGACAATCTTGTTTTTCTCTAGGGTTTCTCTCACAAAATTCTCTCTGGAAGCTCTCTACATTTCGTGGGTATAAGGGTCTATATATAGTGGTGTGTGTTTGGAATACGAAGAGTCAGTTTTTCCCAAACAGGGCTGGTTGGCAGCTTGGCCTCGCGACTAGTCTAAGTCACGAGTTCAAGTCGCGAGATAACGGCCTGGCCAGCCTGGGACTTCTGTCTTGTGGTGCGACAGCTGGCGTGACCCTTCACCTTCCCGTATGCTTCTCACGTGTGCAGCAGTTGGCGGCTTGCAAGTCACGAGTCCCTGCTTCTTTGCACATTGTTGAGCAATTCTTCACACTCTCTTCCCACACTACCCTTACATGAATCCCACCTAAATACAGGGTTACTAAGTGCTAAATTACAAGCAAATTGGCACGGAATAAAGCCAACAAGATAGTTGATAAAATTCAACCTTACAATTATATATATATATATATATATATATGTGTGTGTGTGTGTGTGTGTGTGTGTGTGTTCAAGTTACACTTAGTGTAACTCCATAAGAGTTACAGATTTTAATTTTTAAGCCATAGATTTCTAAAAGATCAAACGGTTAAAAGAAAACACTATTATTCATCATTATATCATTAAATACTTACCAAATTAATAGCATCCTCATTATCTCTTTCCTTATTAATTACTGATTGTTTTTTCCCCCCTCTCTCTTTAGTCTTTATTAAGTCCTTTCACTGTAATCTTTTTTTTTTTTTCTTCTCTTGCAATTCATCAAACGTTTCTACCCTCTTCATCTTTCTAACATTTCCTTACTTTAGTAAGTTTTTTACTCCCCTAAATAAAACCTCTATCACTTTCCTCGTCCTTTTTAACAAAATGTTTAAGACCACGAATTCTTGAAAATAACTTCTAATTATTTTTAGTTTAGGTTCCTTGTATCTTATGTTCCAATTTTATTTACTTGATTTTTTAAAATCTTTTTTAAATGTTTGTTGATTTGCAAACAACCTCATCACCTAAGATACAATCTGATTATCTTATCACTAAGGATAGACTTCTATAGACTTAGGACTTGTATTTGGTGTGGTTGCCGGATGTGTCCTTATCTCCATCTCTTGTATTTGAATTGAAACTAGTATGATGATTAGGATCAGTAGAGTCCATAACAGGGCTCAAGTAATTGAAGCACAAACAATTATATTTTTTATAACTATTTGCAACTTCTGCTGTGAATAACAAAAAAATCCTTTCAATTTGTTTTGAAGGGGGAAAAAAAATCCTTTCAATTACTACCAAAAACAAGAGTTAGATAATTTTCAACTGTTCCTTAAAAAAAAAAAAAAAAAAAAAAAAAAAAAAATTACCAAAACTAATTTGAGCCTATCATACACTAAACAAAATATCAAAAGAAATTTTGAATTGCATTCTACAATATCAGCGTTTTAACAGAAACACATAAACAAATTGTATTTACATATTTAAAATCTCAAACAAAACTACACAATTACATTGAGTGTGATATATGAATATAAACAATTTTTCTTTTTTGGTTAGACCGCATTGAAGCGGCTAGTGAAGGTAGAAGGTCTACCTTTCAATTGCTTGTTGACGAAATGGGAGGTTTGATTGTTTAGTGTATGCTAGGCTCAGATTTTTTGAAGTTTTTTTAATTTCCTTTATTTATTTATTTTAAGGAGCAAATTGAAAGTTATTTGACTCTTGTTTTGGGTAGTTTTGTGAAATCAATGAAAATGGGATTATTTTTGCAATTTTGTTTTTGTTAGATTGTGTTGAAGAAAATATTATCTAGTGGAAAACAATAAATAAGGAGAGAGAGAGAGAGAGAGAGAGAATGCTAGTATTAATTAGGTGATAAGGTGGAAAATAATAGCATTTAATGATTTTTTTAAACCGTTAGATTTCTTAGAAATCTACGATGTAAAAAATGTATAACACTACAAGAAAAACGCCTATTAGCGACCAAGAATTTTTGACGGACCCAAAAAGCCCTCTAAAAAAATCTTATTTGCGATGGCAAAATAAAGCCCTCGTAAATACTTGGTAAAATGTGAAATATTTGTGACCAACAAGAAAAGCTGTCGTAATTATATGTTATAGCCGTTACAAATACTAATATTTTGGAGGAAAATTTTTCCTCCATATTATCTGTGAGGGACAATTAAAAATCTCTCGCAAAAAGTGTATTATTTGTGACAGTTAAAAAAAATGGATAGGATCGACCTTCACAAATAATCATTAAAATGTCAAATTTTTTGAAGGGAAATGTTCCCACCAAATTATTTCCGAGAGACAATAAAAATCCCTTACAAAAAGTTTATTTTTGTTTGTGGGTTAAAAATATGCCCTTACTAACACTAAATTATTTGTGAGGGTCACGATTGACCTTCATAAAAAATCATTAAAATATTAATTTTTTTGGGAGATAAAAGTTATTCTAAAATTGAAAGAAAAATAAAAAGAAACGTATAAACATATAGCACTTTGTATTCTTTAGATGAACCTTTTATTTAAAGTCTAAAAAAAAAAACCTTTTATATATATTTGTGGGTACTTGACTCCGCATTAGCAGGATTTTGTCCACTTTAGGGAGCCAGGCCCTCACGGTTTTGTCCTCTTCGACCAAGTGGAAGTCCGAGGAGGGTTTCATAGTCTCAGCCCCTTGAACTGGTATCTAAAGCCTTTGGCCTTGGTCCCACATCGGAAGGAGAACCCTCCCACTAACCCTTTATATGCTTCTGGAGCTTGAGTTACCACTACTTCACTGAAGTAGTGGTACACTAGTGCAAGCTCCAGAAGCATATAAAGCACTAGTGGGAGGGTTCTCCTTCCGATGTGGGATTCCAAGCCTTGGGGCTAAGACTATGAAACCCTCCAAGCTTGCCTGCACTCGATCGAAGAGGACAAATTCGTGAGGGCCTGGCTCCCCAAAGCGAACAAAATCCTGCTAATGCGGAGTCAAGTACCCACAATATCCTTTATAAGAAAGGTTTGTCCTTATTTTCTAAACAATTGTGATAGCACTTTCAATTTCAAAATGGTAGCCTAAAATTCAAGAATTTCAGCCTTTTGTACTCTCTCTCTCTCTCTCTCTCTCTCAAAAGTGAATAAAATTTTCTTCCCATTAAAATAATGCATAAAAAAGGAGTTTATAGGTCAAATGGTAAATTACATCCGATTAGAATGAAAATTGGAATGCATGTTAAGAACATATAGAACATGTAATCCAATGGTTGGATTTTCAAAATATGAATTCAATAATAAGTTATTGGGTGATGTAACATTTTTTAGAGTTATGTCAAGTGTAACTCGAACCCAACCCTATATTTCTTAATTCAATGTGAATTTTGAAAACTCTATCGTTAGATTACATTATTTTCATATATTATTCATGCTTACAAAATTTTAAGGTGATCAAAGATTAATAACCATGTCATCAATTAATTGTCTAGATTCAAATTTTAGTAGTTTAAAATAATGCATAAAATATGAGTTTATAAATCAAATGGTAAATTACACCCGATTGGCATGACAATTGGCATGCATGTTAAGAACATATAGAAAATGTAATCCAACGGTTGGATTTTTAAAATATGAATTCAATAATAAGTTATTGGGTGGTGTAACATTTTTTAGAGTTGTATCAGGTATAACATGAACCTAGCCATATATTTCTTAATTCGATGTGAATTTTGATCAATCTACTGTTAGATTATATTATCTTCATATATTTTTCATGTTTACATAATTTCAAGGAGATCAAAGACTAATAAGCATGTCATCAATCAATTGTCTAAATTCAAGTTTTTGTAGTTTAAAATTGTGGGGACCGGTTTCGAGCGCTCTTCGCAGATTGGGAGAGTGGACCCAAGCACAGCTAACCCTCCAATAAATTTATAGAGTATGGGTTCAAGAGCTAGGCCCTAGTAAAGAATGCAACGGCCATGCATGGTTATATATGTGAATGCTAGTATCCTAAGTATGGGTTGGCATACACAATAAGGCTCCTCGGACGGGTTTTATAGAGGCTCAAGTTGTTCTTATTTCTTTCAAGTAAGGTTACAATGGTTGAGAGAAAATACAATGCTACAGTATTTCCTTCTCTCTGGTTTTCCGTCCGTCCCCTTCTCAAGAGGGACTTTTTACATTATATACTTCTCTCTCAGTTGATCCTAGCCCTACATTTGTTGATCAACCCGGCTTCCACTTGAGAGCCTGTCCCATCAGCCGCATTCCCATACCTCCAGTGGGTTGCAGCGCCCAAGGCGGCACTGTTCAGAGGTCCTATCCTCATTAATGCGGCCAGGGCGTTAGTTGAGGGCATTTAATGTGGAGGTGACAGTTCACCTGGGACTTGCTCCTCCACCATGCTTCAATGTCTGGTGCTTGGTTCTTGCTATTTGCTCCTTGGATGCTTTAGGGAGGTTCCCTTTAAGGGCATGCTGTTTGCCCACTTTCCGACCTCGGTCTCCCGAGGATGCAACCATCCTCGGCAATGCTCCTTGGGCCCTGGGCCCTATACTTTCGTCCTCGGACCTAGGACGCGTCCTCGGCGTGGGCCTCTGGGCCTAGTCTGAAGTGGGCCGGGGTTGCTTGACTTATTCTGGCCCCACAATAGCCCCTCAAAATCTTGCTGTCCGCCTCCTCGGGCGGAAAGGAGGATTTTGACATCCTCGGACCTGCATCGTGTCCAATCGAGTCTTGTCCCTCGTCAGCATTGGAGCCTTTTCACCTGCCCAAGGTGCGTTACTGGCGCTTCGATGCGCGTAACGTGTCCTGCATTAAATTCGGGCGGCTTTATGCTCCCCACGTTCAACGGGCAGATGACAATCTAACGGTGGGGATGCGTCTAGCATTTATGGGCGGGAAAACTCGCGCGGCTCTTCCATCTAGGGTATAAATACCCATTAGAACCGCTTCCTCCTTTTTCATTTACAATCAAGAGCTCTTGCGCCTCCATTCAGAGTCCAGCCAAATTTCCATCTCCATCTCCAGCACAAAAAGCCAGTCCGAGGAGCTCCTCCTCATTTCTGTAAGTCACTCTATCCCTCTCTGAGCTTTTTTCCTCTCTACTCGTCCTTCTCTTTCATTCGCTCCTCTTTTAGTTCGCTTAGGCGTCATTTGGGATGGGTAGACTTAAGAAGTATGTTGGCTCTGAGGAGGCGATGGAGAAATTCATCGCCGATTACAAGATACCGGCCAACGTGGGCTTAAGGTATTGTGAGGAGGGGGAGTGGCACCTCCGGAGGCAGGAGGGCGAGGTGGTGATTCCCATCATCGCTTTCCTTGAAGGGGGGATGAGGATCCCCATGGGGCCGGTGATGAGGGGTTACCTCACCTACTTTCGGTTAACCCCACCCAATGCGCCTCCAACATGTTCAGAATTCTGGGCAGTGTGGATGCCCTTAATGAGAAGATGGGTCTGAGGCTGACCCATCATGATGTGAATTACTGCTACAATCTTCAACATCTGAAGAACAAGTCCTACTACATGAGGACGAGGGATGACAGGGTCCGGCTTATCCAGTGCCTCCCCGAGTCCAACAAGGGGATGAACGAGGATTTCCTCATCGTATCTGGAGCGTGGCATGATGGCCTTCACTGCCCGACTACAGAGGGAACACCAAGTGGGGCAGTGGGAATAGGAGGGGATTCACAGCTTCTGACTTCTTTTCTGCATTATTTCTTTTTGCACTGTTTGGTTTCTAACCGTGGGTGTGTTTTCTTTCTGCAGATCCGCACTCTCTCGCACGCCACTTCAGCTTGATCAACAGGGAAGACTTGTAGAAGGTGCTCAGGTCTGCGGCCTTTGAGAACGAAGCAGACCACCAAGTCAGAGCCGCGCACAAGATTTTGGGGTATACTCCACTCCAAAAGTCATTCGCGGCCCCAAAGCACGTGATCAAAGCTAAGGATCCTCGGTTGCAGAAGATAAAAGTGACCGAGGACGGGTTCGAGTTTCCCGAGGACCCCTCCACTTCAGAAGGCGTCACAGTAGCAGTCCCCTCGTCTTCCCATACATTCCCAGAAGCCGCGGAAGAGGACTTAGAGAGGGAAGGGGACGCTGCAGATTTTGGTCCTGCCGAGGACGATTTTAGCGTTTTCGAGCAACTCCATCAGTCTGAGGACCCTTCTGGAGACTTGGGTGATCCTCGTCTAACCGAGGCAGACTTTTTAGCGTCGGATACATCTTCTTGGCTTGAGATGGGCTACAAGAAGAAAACCCAACCCACCCTACTCGACCTAATCGAAGGTCAGCCGGGGAAGTCCAAACCGAAGCTTCCTCCTCCTCCTCCTCCTCCAAAGGTTCATCCTGCTCAGACCAGGTCGGCCTCAACACAGTCCAGGCTTCCTCCTCCTCCGCCTCAGGCGAGCCCGCCGTCTAGGCACGAGCCTGCTGACCCTAAGCATAAGAAGGATAAGGGCAAGAGGACCCTTGAGGACAAATCTGGGCCCACGCGGGAGGGCGATGGCACTCGGCGGCCATCGAAGCAACTGAGGATAGGCTCCTCAACGCAGGATAAATAGGTCACTCCCCCGCCCGAGGTCCAGGCCTGGCTCCCCGCCCCAATGCTCCGCGGGGCACCTTTGAGGGATGACTCCTCCCTCGGGGATTTTAAGGATGGCAAAGGCGCGTATGTGGCCGACGCTGTGGAGAGATGCCTGCTCCTTCCCGCGGACATGGCGGAGCTAGGGACCATGAGGAGTAGGGATGTTTTCCTCTGCCTCAAGCGATACTTGGGGATGGTAAGACTCTTAACACTTATGCTTTTTCTTGCTTCAGTTTTTTCTGCTTTCCTTTCTTTTTTGAGCTCGGCTAATTATAACTTATCTGTTTCGTTTGGCAGGCTGTACAGGCCACTTTCAGACTGGAAGAGGCGGCCAATGAACATGGAAAGGCCATGGACTTAGAGCGCGACAAGTGCTTGGAGGCTACTCGGACCCTCAAGACGTCCGAGGAGGACCTTGCCAAGGCCAGGGAGGAGCTGAAGGCCATGACCCAGGCTAGGAACAGCGCGCTGGCAGGCCTTGAGGGTGCCTAGAGGCAGGCTGAGACTCAGACGAAACGTCTGGGTGAAGTAGAGGGGCTGCTGAAACTCGCCGAGGATCAAATAGCTGGCCTGGCGAAGAAAGTGGCAGATGCCGAGGAGGCCAAGAGGGTGGCTGAATGGGCCAAAGGGAAGGCTGAGAGGGCCAAGTTTGAGGCAAAGTAGGGTAGGGAGGAAGCCTGGGCCACCAAGCAGGAAGCTGAGGAGGCAGCCTATACTGCCGGGGCAACTGAGACAGCAGCTGCCTACAAATTCCAAGTCCCTGGGGTATGTAGGCGCTACTGCTCCGAAACTTGGGGTGAAGCCCTCAGATAGGCTGGGGTGGAGGTCTTTTCTGACTTGTGGAAGGAGGAGAACATGTACTACCCTCCTGTTATCCGCGAGGCTGCCCCAGATGGCTCTGAGGCCGAGGAGGCTGCTGCGGAAACTGCTGCCACCCCGGGCGAGGGGGCCTCGAATGCTGGGGTCACTGATGAGCCAGTCCAAGGGAGTAATCCCCCCTTGGTGGTTGAATTGAGTGATGGCTCCAACGAGGACACGCCTCAGCAGTCTGCAAAGCCTTCCCTCGATGCCCAGGTTTCTTCCGCTGAGGGGGCAGCTATTCCTGCCGTGCCTCTGCAGGCCATCTCCCTCGGTCAGGGCTCAGAGGACCCTGAGGCAGCTGTGGGCCAGCCACCCACCGAAGCGGGCAACTAGGCTCCTTGGCGCTTCTGCCTGCTGCACTTCATTTTTGCATCTTTTTCTTCCTTTTTGCTTTATTTGTAATGTGACTTCCTTGGTGTAATTCTTATGGACTTAATGAAATAAGAGCTTTGTTTCTTTTTCTGTTTGTTGTGGCTGCTTGCTTACTTGCACATTATCCGCTTTTTCTTTACTTGCATGGCTTTAGCTTCAATTGCATCTCGGCCAATCGTGGCATCAGTTATTATAATGAGAGGGCACGTATGCTTTGATGCACTTTTCGTTTCCTAAGGACCAGATAGAATTTCTTCGAGTAGACACTTAGTGTTTTTTCAATGTAGTTAACTTCCCCATAGGCCTGAGTCCGAGGACCATGCAGAGCCTTGGTCCTGCTTGATACTTAGCTTCTTGAAGTAAATAGTGTTCCCACAGGCCTGAGTCCGAGGACCACACAGAGCCTTGGTCATGCTTGACACTTGAGTTTGGCTGTAAGTAACTAGTTTCCCCATAGGTTTGAGTCATTGGACCATGCAAGACCTAGGTTCTGTCTAGCACCCAGATATAAGTGGTTAGCTCCCCGTAGGCTTGAGTCCTTGGACCATGCAAGACCTAGGTACAGTTGCTACCTTCAAGATAAGTGGCTAGCTCCCCATAGGCTTGAGTCCTTGGACCATGCAAGACCTAGGTACAGTTGCTGCCTTCAAGATAAGTGGCTAGCTCCCCATAGGCTTGGGTCCGAGGACCATGCAAGACCTAGGTACAGTTGCTGCCTTCAAGATAAGTGGCTAGCTCCCCATAGGCTTGAGTCCTTGGACCATGCAAGACCTAGGTACAGTTGCTGCCTTCAAGATAAGTGGCTAGCTCCCCATAGGCTTGGGTCCGAGGACCATGCAAGACCTAGGTACAGTTGCTGCCTTCAAGATAAGTGGCTAGCTCCCCATAGGCTTGAGTCCTTGGACTATGCAAGACCTAGGTACAGTTGCTGCCTTCAAGATAAGTGGCTAGCTCCCCATAGGCTTGGGTCCGAGGACCATGCAAGACCTAGGTACAGTTGCTGCCTTCAAGATAAGTGGCTAGCTCCCCATAGGCTTGGGTCCGAGGACCATGCAAGACCTAGGTACAGTTGCTGCCTTCAATTGGCTGTAAGTAACTAGTTTCCCCATAGGCTTGAGTCCTTGGACCATGCAAGACCTAGGTTCTGTCTAGCACCCAGATATAAGTGGCGTTGGGACGCGAGACGTGTAATAATGACAGGCAGAACATCTGAATTAAAAAGGACTTCTTTATTAATAGTAATACCTTTTCAGGTTATTTACATTCCATGGACGAGGTACAGGTTTGTCATCTAAATCTTCTAAATAGTATGCTCCTATCCCTGCCACTGAGGTGATTCGGTAGGGGCCCTCCCAGTTGGGTCCGAGCTTTCCCCAAGAGGGGTTCTTGGCAGCTCCTACGACTTTTCTCAGCACCAGGTCTCCCGGTGCTAGTGGTCTGAGCTTTACATTGGTGTCATATCCCTGCTTAAGCTTTTGCTGGTAGTGGGCCAACTGGATCATTGCTTGCTCTCTTCGTTCGTCTACCATGTCCAGGCTCTGCCCCAGCAGTTCATCATTGCTGCCTTGGGTGAAGGAGCTCGTCCTTAGTGTCGGGAAGTTGGTTTCCAGGGGGATCACTGCCTCCACACCATAAGTCATGGCAAAAGGTGTTTCCCCCGTTGAGCGCCGGGGCGTAGTCCGGTACGTCCAGAGGACGTGGGGCAGTTCTTCTACCCATCTCCCTTTGGCATCATCCAGTCTCTTTTTGAGCCCGTTGACGATGACCTTGTTGACAGCCTCGGCCTGTCCGTTCCCCTGAGGGTAGGCTGGCGTTGAGTACCTGTTTGTGATCCCAAGTTCACAACAGTACCTCCTGAAGGCTTTGCTATCGAACTGGAGCCCATTATCCGAGATGAGGGTATGAGGGACCCCGAACCGTGTAACTATGTTCCTCCAAAGGAATTTCTTCACGTCTACATCCCTGATGTTGGCTAGTGGTTCGGCCTCGACCCACTTGGTGAAGTAGTCCGTGGCCACCAACAGATACCTCTTGTTCCTTGGTGCCTTGGGGAAAGGTCCCACAATGTCCAAGCCCCATTGGGCGAATGACCATGGACTGGATAATGGATTGAGGACCCCTCCTGGCTGATGGATGTTTGGGGTGAACCTTTGGCATTGGTCACACTTCTTGACATACTCCTGGGCCTCTTGCTGCATTCCCGGCCACCAGTATCCTTGAGTGACGGCTCGGTGAGCCAGGGATCTCCCCCCTGTATGGCTCCCACAAATTCCTTCGTGCAGCTCTTCGAGCAAGGATTCTGACGTTTCGGGGTGGACACACAGAAGGTATGGCCCAGAGTAGGACCGCCTGTATAGCTTGTGATCCTCGAACAACCAGAACCGAGGAGCTTTCCTTCGTATCTTTTCTGCCTCTGACCTCTCCTCAGGCAGGACGTCATCTTTGAGGAATCTCACTATGGGGTCCATCCAGCTGGGACCCATCACAACTTGATGGACGAGGATTACTCCCTTTGGCACTTCACTTGCCCTCTCCAGGTGCTCCACAAGTATGATCCGAGGCAGAGCCCCTGCCGAGGAGGTTGCGAGTGTGGCAAGTGAATCGGCATGACTGTTCCCATTCCTAGGAATATGGGACAAGCTGAAGGGGCGAAACTCCAACTGCAAGCGCTTGACTTGGCTAAGGTATTCCTGCATTCTCGAATCCCTGGCTTCCATCTCCCCCTTCACCTGCCCTACCACCAATTTGGAGTCTGAGAACATCTTTATCGACTTTCCTCCCATCTTTTGCACCATGATCATCCCTTGCAGTAATGCCTCATACTCGGCCTCGTTGTTTGTGGCCGTGAATCCGAGCCTCAGGGATTTCTCAATGACATGGTCTTCAGGGGATACTAGGACCAGCCCCACTCCGGACCCCCTTTGGTTTGCCGCGCCATCCACATATACTTTCCAACATGGTGACTGTGGGATGGAGATTGCCCCAACTGATTTCTCATCACGGCTCTTATCCTCGGCTGTCACTTCTACGACTGGTTCGGCGAACTCGGCCGTCAAATCTGCCAGAACCTGGCCTTTTACGGAAGTCCGGGGCATGTACTTGACGTCAAAAGCCCCCAGAATTGTGTTCCACTTCGCGACTCTACCCGTGTAATCAGCGGCCCGGAGTACAGCCTTCAAGGGCAATTGGGTTAGGACAACCACCGTGTGAGCTTGGAAGTAATGGGGGAGCTTTCTCGTGGCGTGGACCACCGCCAGTATGGCTTTCTCCAGGGGTAGGTATCTGACCTCTGCTTCGTGCAGCGACTTGCTGACGTAGTAAACTGGCTTTTGAACGCCATTGTCTTCCCGTATCAGCACTAAGCTGATTGCGTGGGGTGCCACCGCCAGGTAGGCGTATAGGACCTCGTCGGGCTCAGGATTGGACATGATAGGCGGCCGGGATAGATACTCCTTGAGTTGCTGGAAAGCTATGGCACAATCCTCGGACCACTCAAATCCTTTCCATTTGTTGATCAGGAGATAAAAGGGCCTGCATCTGTCGGCCGACCTGGAAATGAATCGGTTCAGCGCCGCGATCATCCCAGTAAGCTTTTGGATCTCCTTGGGGTTCTGCGGAGGCCTCAAATTGTGAATGACCTTGATTTGGTCAGGGTTGACTTCGATCCCACGGTGGGTGATCATGTACCCCAAAAACTTGCCAGAGCTTACGCCGAACGAGCATTTTGAGGCATTAAGGCGGAGCTTATGCTCTCTCAGGACGCCAAATGTGCGGCCGAGGTCTTCTAGGTGCTCGGACACCAGCTTGCTCTTCACCACCATATCGTCAACATAGACCTCGATGCTCTTGCCCAACATCGGCTCAAACATTCTCGTCATCATCCTCTGGTAGGTGGATCCGGCGTTTTTCAGGCCAAACGGCATAACCTTGTAGTGGTAGTTCCCAATGGGTGTCACAAATGCTGTCTTCTCTTGGTCCTCCAAGGCTAGTGGGATTTGGTGATAACCCTGAAAGGCATCCAGGAAGCTCATCTGAGGATGGCCTGCCGTCGCATCTACTAGTTGGTCTATTCGTGACATTGGGAAAGGGTCTTTTGGGCATGCTTTGTTCAGGTCTGTGAAGTCTAAACAAACCCTCCACTTCCCACTTTTCTTCTTGACCACCACAATGTTGGCCAACCATTTGGGGTAAAAGACCTCTTTGATAGCCCCCGCGCGTTTAAGCTTATCAACCTCTTCCCTGATCACATCAGCGTGCTCCTTCGACGGGCGCCGGGGTGGCTGCTGCTTGGGGATCGCAGATGGGTTGACGTTAAGGTGGTGACAGATGAAAGATGGATCAATCCCAGGGGCATCGCAGGGGTCCCATGCGAACACGTCAAGGTTCCTCTTGAGGAACTTAAGTAACTCCTCCTTCTCCTGTGGAGGCAGCTGGGTTCCGACCTGGAAGAACTTCTCCGGATCATCGCCAATTACCACCTTCTCCAGGTTTTCGCATTTAGCATCCTCGGCAGGTGCATCCGGAGGCGCCACCTGGGTCTTTGATTGCTATGAATTTTCCTCGGCTGGGGCCGAGGACTGTGCATCAAGCCGATAGGATATGGCAGCCACCGTGCACTGCCTAGCCGTGGATTGGCAACCTCGGATCTCCAGAACCTGGTCCCCTGATGGGAATTTCACCTTCTGGTGCAAGGTGGAGGCTACGCCATCCAGGGCGTGTAGCCAGGGCCTTCCTACTATGGCCGTGTAGGGGGAGTATGTGTCCACCACTATAAAGTTCGCCTCCACCACCACTGGGCCTGTCTGTACGGGCAGTCTGATCATGCCCTTTGGGATGACGAGCTTCCCGTCGAAGCTCATTAGGGGGGAGCTATAAGGTGTGAGGTCTTCCGGTTTTAGCCCCAGCCCCTTGTAGAGGTCTGGACACATGACCTCAGCTGCGCTGCCACCGTCCACCATCACCCTTTTCACGTCATAGCCCCCTATTCTGAGGGTGACGATTAGGGCGTCCTCGTGTGGTTGGATGGTCCCAATCTTGTCCTCCTCCGAGAAACTCAGGGCTGGGGGAGGATTCCTCCTGGACCTCTTTGGCCCCGTCCGAGGGTCCTCGGCGGGCAGTTGGGCCACAGACAACACTCGCAAAGGGGGTGTGCCTGTTCTTCCTAGCGCGGCCAGGATTATATTGATCGTCCCGGCGGGCTGCCCCATGGCGGCGTCCCTCCGAGGCTCTTGGTAGGCTCGGCCCCGCTGGTCGCTGGAATGGTGCAGAAGGTGCTTCAGCCTTCCATCCTGGACTAGTTGGTCCAGGTGGTCCCAGAGGTTCCTGCAATCCTCCGTGGCATGTCCGTGGTCCTGGTGGTATTGGCAGTAATGATCCTAGTTGCGCCTACCAGGCTCCCCCATCATCTTAGCCGGCCATCTGAAGTATGGCTCGTTCTTTATCCTTTCCAGAACCTTGTGCACGGGTTCTCGGAATACTGCGTCGACAGTCTGGGCATTGGTCGCCCTGGATTGCCCACCGAAATCCCTCATCGGACGGGCATTGTTGTACCTGTCCGACCTGAAATCCCTCCTCTCCTGAGGGATAACCTTCTCCTTACCTTTGCCTTGCAGCATATCTTCCTCCACCCGCTTGTACGTGTCGATCCGATCCATCAGTTGCCGCACGCTGGTGACGGGCGTTCCGGTCAGGGACTTCCTCAGGTCGTGCCCCATTGGTAGCCCATTCTGGAATGTACTGATGGCGACGGCGTCATACTTGCCGTCCAGCTCGTTGTAGATCTCCCAGTACTTGTCCGAATAAGCCTTGAGGGTCTCCCCGTCACGCATAGATAGGGACAGCAATGCACTCATGGGCCGAGGAGGCCTGCTGTTCGTGACAAAGCGGGAACCAAAGGCCTGGGTCAGCTGTCTGTATGAGTCTATGGAGTTCGTCCTTAGACCGTTGAACCACCTCATCGCCACAGGTCCCAAGCTGGATGGGAAGACTTTGCACATCAACGCCTCATTCTTGGAATGGACAGCCATCCTCTGGTTGAACTGGCTTACGTGCTCCACGGGGTCTGTCTTGCCGTTGTAAGCAATGAAGGTTGGCTGCTGGAACCGCCGAGGAAGCTCTGCCTCTTCTATGCGACGCGTAAAGGGCGACCTGGAGAGCTTATCCAGCGCCTTGCTCATGGCGTCGCCTCCTAAGCCCCTAGGGGTTGGGTTGGCACGCCTACGCCTCTGGTAGCACTCCTCCTCGTGGGAGAAAGTCTCGCTGGGGGGCGTTCTCGACCTCTGCCTGTATTCATCATCGCTCTCGTCGTCGGAGGGCAGGTCAGGGCTGAGTTCGGACTGTCTCCACTGCGCACGGCGTAGCTTCCTCTTCAAATTGTCTATCTCGCGCTGCATGACCGCCTTATCATCCTTTCTCTGGGAGGCGTGGCTATGGGCCTCTTCCGATCGCGTGGCCTGGCCATCGTCACGCTTCTGGGGAACGTGCCCGTTCCCCTGGCTTTCGCTCGCCGTTGAAGTACGCACGCTTCCTTCTCGAAATCGTCTGTTGTCGTTCTGACCGCCCCCGGGGTCGCCATAGTGACCCTGAGGCCGTGACTTCGCTGGTTCAGGTCGATTGGGAGTTCTTTGGTGAGGACCTGATCCTACCATGTTTGACTGTTGTCCTTACTAACGCACAAGCTCTCCCCAGAGACGGCGCCAATTGTAGGGATCGGTTTCGAGCGCTCTCCGCAGATTGGGAGAGTGGACCCAAGCCCAGCTAACCCTCCAATAAATTTATAGAGTATGGGTTCAAGAGCTAGGCCCTAGTAAAGAATGCAACGACCATGCATGGTTGTACGTGAATGCTAGTAACCTAAGTATGGGTTGGAATACACTATAAGGCTCCTCGGACGGGTTTTATAGAGGCTCAAGTTGTTCTTATTTCTTTCAAGTAAGGTTACAATGGTTGAGAGAAAATACAATGCTACAGTATTTCCTTCTCTCTGGTTTTCCGTCCGTCCCCTTCTCAAGAGGGACTTTTTACATTATATACTTCTTTCTCAGTTGATCCTAGCCCTACATTTGTTGATCAACCCGGCTTCCACTTGAGAGCCTGTCCCATCAGCCGCATTCCCATACCTCCAGTGGGTTGCAGCGCCCAAGGCGGCACTGTTCAGAGGTCCTATCCTCATTAATGCGGCCAAGGCGTTAGTTGAGAGCATTTAATGTGGAGGTGACAGTTCACCTGGGACTTGCTCCTCCACCATGCTTCAATGTCTGGTGCTTGGTTCTTGCTATTTGCTCATTGGATGCTTTAGGGAGGTTCCCTTTAAGGGCATGCTGTTTGCCCACTTTCCGACCTCGGTCTCCCAAGGATGCAACCATCCTCGGCAATGCTCCTTGGGCCTTGGGCCCTATACTTTCGTCCTCGGCATGGGCCTCTGGGCCTAGTCTGAAGTGGGCCGGGGTTGCTTGACTTATTTTGGCCCCACAAAAATAATGCATAAAAGATGAGTTTAAAGATCAAATGGTAAATTACACCCAATTGACATGCATGTTAAGAACATATAGAACATGTAATGCAACGGTTTGATTTTCAAAATATGAATTCAATAATAAGTTATTGGTTGGTGTAACATTTTTTAGAGTTATATCAGGTGTAACTTTAACTCAATCCTATATTTCTTAATTCAACGTGAATTTTGACAAATCTACCGTTAGATTACATTATCTTCATATATTTTTCATGACTACAAAATTTCAAGGTAATCAAAGATTAATAGTCATGTCATCAATCAATTGTTTAAATTCAAGTTTTTGTAGTTTAAAATAACGCATAAAAGATGAGTTTAAAGGTCAAATGGTAAATTACACCCGATTGGCATGAAAATTGGCATGCATGTTAAGAACATATATAACATGTAATCCAACGGTTGGATTTTCAAAATATGAATTCAATAATAAGTTATTGGTTAGTGTAACATTTTTTAGAGTTATATCAGGTGTAACTTGAACCCAACCCTATATTTCTTAATTCAATGTGAATTTTGACAAATCTACCATTAGATTACATTATCTTCATATATTTTTCATGCTTACAAAATTTCAAGGTGATCAAAGATTAATAGTCATGTCATCAATCAATTGTTTAAATTCAAGTTTTTGTAGTTTAAAATAAAGCATAAAAGATGAGTTTAAAGGTGAAATGGTAAATTACACCCGATTGGCATGCATGTTAAGAACATATATAACATGTAATTCAACGGTTGGATTTTCAAAATATGAATTCAATAATAAGTTATTGGTTGGTGTAACATTTTTTAGAGTTATATCAGGTGTAACTTGAACCCAACCCTATATTTCTTAATTTAATGTGAATTTTGACAAATTTACCGTTATTTTACATTATCTTCATATATTTGTCAAGATTATAAAATTTCAAGGTAATCAAAGATTAATAGTCATGTTATCAATCAATTTTTTAAATTCAAGTTTTTGTAGTTTAAAATAACGCATAAAAGATGAGTTTGAAGGTTAAATGGTAAATTACACCCGATTGACATGACAATTGGCATGCATGTTAAGAACATATATAACATGTTATGCAACGGTTGGATTTTCAAAATCTAAATTCAATAATAAGTTATTGGTTGGTGTAACTTTTTTAGAGTTATATCAGGTGTAACTTGAACCTAACCCTATATTTCTTAATTCAATGTGAATTTTGACAAATTTAATATTAGATTACATTATCTTCAAATATTTTTCATGCTTACAAAATTTTAAGGTGATCAAATATTAATAGCCATGTCATCAATCAATTGTTTAAATTCAAGTTTTTGTAGTTTAAAATAACACATAAAAGATGAGTTTAAAGATCAAATGGTAAATTACACCCGATTGGCATGAAAATTGGCATGCATGTTAAGAACATATATAACATGCAATCTAACGGTTGGATTTTCAAAATATGAATTCAATAATAAGTTATTGGTTGGGGCTGAAGTTTTGTTTTAAGTTTTTTAATATTAATTTAATAAAATTGGTAAATCAGATGTCAATAGTGAAAAATGTTTTTTCTTTTCAAATTTGGGGTGAAGTGTAGTTTTTCCAAATCTCAAAATTTCAAAGTAACAACGACCAAAGAGTGAGGTAGTTTTGCCAAAAAATATATACAAATTTTATGTTTTATGTTTTAAATATTGAGATTAAATTTCCGTAAAATAAATTCACTTACACAATATTTTTTATTTATTTTAAATAAATCCCCACAATAAGTAGTTTTTGGTTATAGAGGGATTTATTATTATTTTAAACAAATCTCCCCCCCCCCCCCCTAAGTTTTTTAATATTAATTTAATAAAATTGGTAAATCAGATGTCAATAGTGAAAAATGTTTTTTCTCTTCAAATTTGGGGTGAAGTGTAGTTTTTCCAAATCTCAAAATTTCAAAGTAACAACGACCAAAGAGTGAGTTAGTTTTGCCAAAAAATATATACAAATTTTATGTTTTATGTTTTAAATATTGAGATTAAATTTCCGTAAAATAAATTCACTTACACAATATTTTTTTGGGGTAAATACACTTTTTGTCCCTACATTTTTGGTCATTTCTCGATTTAGTCCCTAAACTGATTTTGCTCTTAATTCAGTCCCTGATTTTTTTAAATCGTTTTTAAAATGGTCCCTGCCATCAACCCAGTAACAGAAAATGCTGATGTGGCAAACGGCGTGTCCTACACGCTGACATGGCGCTGACGTGGATATTAAAATATTATTAAAAAAATTATTTAACATTTTTGAAATGCCACGTCAGATTTAAATTAATAAAAAATTAAAACAAAAATTCAGGTCAGAAATTTCAAAATAAATAAATAAATAAACATTAATTTAATTAAATTAAGAAAAAAAAAAAAAAAAAAAGGCTTTTTCAGTTTAAAAAACTGAGTTCCTATCCCAAAAAATCCCACGAACCCCAACCCAGATCAAAAACTCTTCAACTCAGTCTCTTTCGGCCATTTACACGTTCGAATCAATCAATCAATGCCTTTCTCACCAACCCGTGTGACTAATTCATTTGATCCCTCACAAGGATCAAGAGAAAAAATCCCAGAAACCTCAGATTCAAACACAATCATCCTTGATTCCTTAATAGCTGCTAATGCCGTGTACACAATTATCCCTGAGTTCTCCTTCTCTCTCAGATCGGCAGTGATGTGGATTCAGTGGTTTGCTCTCTTTCTCCCTCTCTATCAGATCGGTGGCTTGGCTTTGTTCCGTGGAGATCGGCGGTGCTATGGTGGTGGGTTTGGTATGGGTTTTTTGAATGGTGGGTTTATGGTGGTCTGTGGTGGTGCTGGTTTACTGGGTCTATGATTTTTTTTTTTTTGGCGGTGGGTTTATAGGTGGTGGTGGTGTGTAGTGCCACGGTGGTGGAGTGGGGTTGCTGGGGTTTTCTTTTTTTGTTGGTGGTTGCTGGGTTTCCTTTTTTTTCTTTGATTTTTTGTTGTGGGTATTGTGGCTGATTTGTGGGTTGCCGATGGTGGTTGCTTTTGATTTGTGGCTGATTTTTTGATGTGGGATGTGTGGGTTTAATGGTGGTGGTGGTGGGGATGGGTTCATCCGGCATCTACTCGTTGGGTTCTAGTTTGGTTTTTTCACGTGGGTTTGATGATATCTTCATGTTGGAGGTTTGATGATTTCTCGGCAAGTCGAAGAACATGAAGAACATGTTACCCATGTTCTTTCGAAAATAATAAAAAGAAAATAACAAAAGAATTCAACGTTTGTTTTTATTTTTTATTTTTTTTAAATGTTTATTTTTAATAACATTAATGTTTATTTTTAATTTTTTAATTTTCTGACCTGGCTTTTTAATTAACTTATATGCTGATGTGGCATTTTAAATGCCGATGTGGCAATTAAAAAATTCCAAATCAAAATTTTTAATATTATTTTATTAGCCACGTCAGCATTTACTGTGTACACAGTACATTCTATTTGCCACGTCAGCATTTTCTGTTACTGGGTTGACGGTAGAGACCATTTTAAAAAATCAAGGACTGAATTAGGAGCAAAATCAATTTAGGGACCAAATCAAGAAATGACCCAAAATGTAGGGACCAAAAGTGTATTTTCGCATTTTTTTTTTTAATTTTAAATAAATCCCCACAATAAGTAGTTTTTGGTTATAGAGGGATTTAATATTATTCCCCCCCCCCCCCCCCCCCCCCCCCCCCCCCCCCCCCCCAATATCGTTTTTACCTTAAAAATAAAAAAGAAAAACCCTATCTCCCTCCCGCTCCCTCTCCCTCTCCCTCTCCCTTTCCCTCTCAATAAAAAAAAAAAAGGCGGCCAATTTTTTCCAATCCCCCGCCAGGTCTCTCCGTCTCACTAAAAAAAAAAAAACCTCTACTTTGACTTAAAAAAGAAAAAAAAAAAAAAAAAAATCTCCCTCAAACGCCTCTCCTTCTCTAACCTAACCCCAAATCCCAAATCTCCAAACACAAATGCCTCTCCCTCTAACCAAACCCAAAATCCCCATTCAAACCCAAACTCAAACACCTTTCTTTCATAAACCACAAACCTCAACTCTCCAAATACAAACTCCCAACTAGCTACCATTACTGTACAGATCTGTCAGAATTCCCAACTATTGCTGCAAAGAGTCCAACCACGCCACCTTGAGAGCTTTGCTGTTGTCTATGTTGCTATCAAACACGGTGTAGGTACATTTGCTAACCCTTTCAATTCTTTAAATGATACCCATGTATTGGTTGACTTAGTCGTAGTTCTTAAAATGCAATGCTAGGCGGTTTGTTTCAATTCATATTTAGATATATATGTTCCCTTGGGTGTTGTCTATTTGAGATGCCATCTGTATGTGGGGTGGGCTATGTGTCTTAAAATGGTGAATCTTGAAGTTGTCAAATATCTAAACCCTCACAATTCCTTCTGAACTAAAAGTTTTATATTAATTATTATGTGAATTAGTTTAATGGCCTTATCATTGCAATACTTCTCAATTTTGACAAAAATGAACTAGTAACTAGGTATTAGATTCATATTATTTCAATATCTTCTTCTAAAAAAATTATAGATTAATAAATATTAGTTCAATATCTCATACAAATATATGAATAATTTTCTATAGATTGGTTTTTTACTGTTTTTACCTTGCCAATCCTATTTTGAATGTACCTATTATATGATTTATATCATTATCATATAAAATATGAGTGGGGTGGGGGGTTAAATTGTGCTTATTTTTCTTTGATGATTGCTTACTATAAGTTTTTACCACATGCATGTTTGAGTCTAAACAAATCCTTATCCTTTGTTCTGTGTTTTAGGACTATGCATACTTTGTTGTCCTGTTTGAATTTTTTATTAGTTTTTTTTTTTTTTTTTTGAGGGAAGAGACGAATTTTTTATTAGTTATGTATTAATGCAAGTTAATTTAATTTCTTTGATTAACTTGATTTCATGTGTTATAATTCAGATCCTCATACCCGCCTTATTAACCAATATTATTGACAAAGTTATATTATAATGAAAGTTGTTTGTTATGTTCTATAATTTCACAGCTCTAACACAAGAGTTCCTTTTCTCCCTCTACTTGGATCAAGCCGCATTGGTTTTTGTGGACTTAAGAAGAATTTTGCAAGGGCTGGTCATTTAAATTAAGCATATAATACAAAGTTCAATTTATTATCTATGTTTTCTTTTAGAATAAACCCATAAAATAATTAGTCATATATATCTATATTGATATTGATTGAAGCTATTTATTTATATATGTTTTTATAATTAGTTTTTTTTTTTTTTTTTTTAACATGAAAAGACAAACTTTTGTATCTTATTGAAAATATATATATTGTGGTAATTTTTGGAACCCTATAAGGAATGTTAAATGCGAAAATTTTGTAGAGTTCTCTAATGTGAGTTTTAAATGTGTAAGGCTTGTAGTGAGCTGAAAATCTATAGATTACTTGAAAAAGTTAATTAGGATGACGATGTTGACAACATATTTGTCCAAGCTCAATTGTTTGGCTTGAGATTTGCTTTAGGTTGTGTTGATATTTCTATTTTGTGGCTAGATATGCGAATCCTTGATATTTCTATTTTATAAGACCCAATGTTAATTGTGCTAGTTATTTTTAAGAGTGCATAATTATACATGTGTTAGCAACCATTATTGTTCTTAGTTATATAATATGATACTTTATAGGGAGTAGATAAAATGTCAATTGATAAATTTTGGATGCATCATTCTACTAGATATATTAATGGGGTTGAAAATTTTCTTGAGTATGCATTTAAACATTCAATAAATAAAGATATGCAAAACAATTATTTGTGTGTTGATTGTAGCAATAAGTATTGTTGGATTGAGGATAAGGTCTAGTATCATCTTATACTAGAGTATCATCTTTTACTAGTGGGTCATGTCTTTAACACAATCATATTGGAAATACATATTTATAGTATATACTTTTATCATATTAATACTAACTAATAGTTGGTAGATGTGGCAAGGGCTTATTAAAAAAAAAAGGCAGACATGGCAAGGAAATGTAAAAGTAAAGGCAAAATCATCACACCAAAAGTTAATCGAGAGATTACTATTCTTTTTCAACAAAAACTGAACGGAGCTTGGACGACTTTTAGTGAATACCCAAGATCTGAGCTCGAAACTCTATATGCTTGCTATAGAGCTCAACATTTTAAGCATAAGCAACAAGATGAGGGAGTGAAGAAAGAATTTGTAGAATTGGTGAAATGTTGTTATTCTGATTGGATGTTTCACATTAAAAATCCTATTTTTAAGAAGTACACAGAGAAAGAAGATCATTATAAGAATGGTCCTTCCTTCATTCCTACACTCTTTTGGAAAAAGATGGTGGATAAATGGATGGATGAAGATTAGGGGGTGAGTATAAATGAAATACATGTCATGAATTCTCTCTATCTCTCTTGCACTCTCTTTAACCATTATTTGTTATTATTTTTATAAAAGCTAATATTCTAGTGTATGAATTATTTTTAATGTTTTGTTTTGTTTTGTTTTTTTGTTTTTTTTAAGGATGATACTAGTAGAGATGAAGAGGACAACTCAATCAATCACACGAGGGAGGTTGAAAACAGCTTGGAGGGTAACTCGGAGGAAGACTAGTATAGATCTTGTCATAATTCTAGTTGTTTAAGTTTAAAACAAGGTTTAATTTCAAGATTTCTTTGTATATTCTATATTTTAAAGTTTGAACTTATATGAATTTTTATCTTTCAATTGATCAATTTTTAGTAATTATTGTACTATCGTAACATGATAGTTAAAATAAATTATATAAAATAATTAAAATAAATAAATAATAAAATATTTCAAAAATTATATGAAATATTTTCACCGATGACATAAAAATTTGGTCATAAATAATTTTATAGTAACAACAAAGTCCCTCACAATTTATAGAATAGCGATGCCACTTAACCCCTTGCAAAAACATTTTAAGCAACAGCTTAATGTCGTCACTATTATTCCTAACTAATTGCGAGGGGTCAAAAGCCCTTACAAATAAATTTTAGCAACGGCATTATTTGTCTTTAAAAAGTATTTTGTCAATTTGGAATTCGCAAATAACTAATTGCGATGGTATAAAGGTCCTCACAAATAGTTGTTAACGACGACTGTTTTCTCTCGCTAAAAATAAGTCGTCAACTTTTCTCGTCGTTTGATAATATATTTGTGAGAGCGGATTTGTTCAGTAACGACGGTGGATTGCCCTCGTAAATTATTTATTTGCAAAAGTATGGTTGCAAAATCTCTTTTAGAAACAAAAACAAATATGACGGCCTTCGACGGCCATATGCCCTTGCTAATAACCTTTTGCGACGATATTTGAACTTTTGCGAGGGTATTTGAGCCTCGCTAGTAGACTCTTTTTTTGTAGTGTAAGTTTATAAGAGTTACATCATGTGTAACTTGAACTTATCTCAATCACACACACACACACACACACACACACACTTTTCAGAATACCCTATATCAAATTATTTATTTACACTACATTTTATCAGAATACTGTTTCCTTATAAATTTTTTATTATTATCTCAAATCATCTCTCTCTTCCTCAACCAAAAACCACTGCCCTCAATTTAAATAATTTCTAAAACATTCATTTGCATAGCTACAATAATTGTGTAAGTTTTCCCAATCAACTCAAAAATACACCCACATCAGTCTATGTATCATTATACAAAAATATATTTGTGCTATAATAATTGTGTAAATTTACACAGTTATTATAGCACAAATGTATTTTTGCACAATGATACATAGACTAATGTGAGCGTATTTTTGAGTTGATTGGACAAATTTAGGGCCTTATGTTATTTTACAATTGATGCAAATGTTATTACAATAAAATCAATGTAAAATTGTAGGGGGGAGAGCCCAAAATTTTTGAATGAAGGGGCCCAAATATAAAATTGTAAAAAAATATACCTATATATATGTATATATTTTTTTTTGCTTCTTAAGACCAGAGTGTGGGGTCCCTTCATCCCTTGGGTGTCCACCTATTTTCGTTCCTGATTCATTATAATAAAAAACACAAACAAACAATTGAATAATTATTCCTAAAAAATAGCCATTCCATTACGAGCTTTGTTACAATCTACAAAATGTACACTTAAACTTTTTATAGTCTCCGTTCTCCACATTGTTAATTAAGATCAATTCAACGTTACAGAAAGTTCACTGACTAAATTTAGTAAAATAAAAATAAATAAATAAAAAATTTCCACAACTTGATTGCCTTGTGGATTTTTTTTTTAATTAATTTTGAGAAGGCCCTGTGGAATATTAAATAATGTAGAAAATGTATCTAATGTAATTAACCTTCAACTTGATTGTCGTTGTGGGATAGTCTTGAGTCTTAAAATAGTATGTCATATAGTCAGTTATTAATAGGAAAAAGTTAATGAATATTTTAAGGATATTTGTTAGTGAACTACTTTTAAAAAGTTTTTACATGGAAAAAAAAATTAATTTTTTGGTAGTTTATCTATTTTTCATAAAAGTAATATAAATTTTTTTATAAAATGACTCATTAACGCATACCCTAGAGTAGGGATAGACCTAGAACTTCAAGTTAAAGGGGACCAGAATATAAGGGGAAAAAAAAAAACTCTAAATTGGCATCCATATAGTGTTAATAAATTATAAATACAAAAAATCATTGTTTCTTAATACATTAACATGCAATCATTTACCAAAAAGACAAAATAACAAAATAATGTTTTTTTTTTTTTTTTAAATATTAGGCTGGCTGGGATTATTTTTTATTTTTTATTATTTTTTTTTAAGTTAGAGTTTACAGTAGTAGTGCTAAAAAATTTAGCTTTTAGCACCTCAAAATTTTTTTTAATCTATTTTACCATCTCACATTACAATACACTCAACATCAAATGTTCTATTTTTTATCATTTCATTTAAAATAATATAAACAACTCATTAAAATAATAAAGGAAGAGAGAGAAGTTGAGTTTTTTAATTGAAGCCAGAGAGATAATTTTAATAAAATACTGTGGTTTATTTTTAACAACTCGCTACAGTCAACTGGTATTTATATCAATTTACTATAGTTGCAAAAAAATTAGCTTTACCTTCTCCAATAACACACGATATTTTGGTTCTTGGGTGGTAAAATAGTTTTTTTTTTTTTTTTTTTTGTTGTTGCTAAAATACTATCACCATTGTGAATAGTTGCTAGTTGGGCTAAGCTAGATAGGTTGATTGAGGAAGAGGGAGACTTAATGTTTTGGAAGGGGGCCACCTATAAAAATGAAATATATAATAAGTAAAAAACAAATTGGGCTCGGGATGCTTGGGCCCCTACCTAGGTCTGTCCTTGCCCTAAGGATACCCATTTTCTAGACATTTATTAAAATTCTATTACTTTCAATTGTAGGTACTGGCGTTGGCTTGATAGTCATGCTTGTTTGTTGCTCTTGGCTGTACCTGATAGTGAAGCAAAGAAAGCTGATCAAACTAAAAGAGAAGTTCTTTACGCAAAATGGTGGTATAATTTTACAACAACAACTTTCTAGACAAGAAAATTCAACAGAGACTGCCAAAATCTTCACCACAGAAGAGCTCAAGAAAGCTACCAACAACTATGATGAAACTTTAATTATTGGTCGAGGAGGTTTTGGTACTGTTTATAAAGGATTTTTATCGGATAATAGGATTGTGGCCATCAAGAAGGCCAAAATAGTGGATCAAAGTCAAATTGAGCAATTCATCAATGAGGTAGTTGTACTTTCCCAAATTAATCATAGGAATGTGGTTAAACTACTAGGTTGTTGTTTGGAGGCATCAGTTCCTTTATTAGTTTATGAATTCATACCTAATGGTACCCTCTTTGAGTACATACATAATGAAAAGAAAGTGTCTACCATATCATGGGAAACTTGTATTAGGATAGTTACTGAAATAGTAGAAGCACTATCATACCTACACTTTGCAGCTACTACACCTATAATCCATAGACATGTGAAGTCTTCAAACATAATGCTAGATAGTAGTTACACGGCAAAGGTATCAGATATTTTGGAGCTTCGAGATTGGTTCCACTAGACCAAACAAAAGTAGCAACAATGGTGCAAGGAACTATTAGATACTTAGACCCTGAATACTTGCACACAAGTCAATTGACTGAGAAAAGTGATGTTTATAGTTTTGGAGTGGTCCTTCTAGAGGTATTTACTGGGAGAAAGTCGGTATTATTTGACAAGCCTGATGGAGAGAAGCCTTGTTACATATTTTCTCATTTCTTTGGAAGAGAATAGATTGTTTGATGTTCTTGAGAAACATATAGCAACTGAAGGCAATGTTGAACAATTGAAAGAAGTGGCAAATCTTGCAAAGAAGTGCTTAAGTTTGACACGAGAGGATAGGCCTACTATGAAGGAAGTAGCAACAGAATTGGAGGGCTTAAGAAAGATGGAGAAGCATTCGTGTATCAATGTTAATTCCAACTTCGAAGAAACTGAACACTTGCTCGCTACGACATCAGATTCTAGCAATTATGATGTGAGGAATAAATGTACTGAGGTATATGATAGCATGAAGGATCATGTGATGTTGGACTTCGATGATGGGAGATAATCTTAGCTTGATGACATATTTTTAGTAGCGGTAATTAATGTGTTACACAATTTGTGTAGTTTCCCGTCTTTACACTTGTCATGTTCATTTTTTCCTTTTATTTATTAGGAGATTTATCCTAAAGCGAAAGTGGTGGAAGATTCCATAAAATAAAAGGAAATAAAAAAAGAGACGTTGTAAATAAATATCATACAGATTTTCATTCATATCTTACTTTATACACACACACATATATATATATATATATATATATATATATATGAGTAATTCTATTGTAACGTCCTTTTTTGGGAGTACAGTACCTACTAGTAGGCAACCTATTATAACAGGTTACCAAATTCTCATATTTGACGGTTTCATCCTCACATTTTGTAGTTCCAACATCACATGTGACAGTTTTTTTTTGTCACATTTAGTGGTTCCCTTATTTTTTACTCACATTTGATGGTTCCATCTTTACATTATGCAATTCTAACATCACATTTAACAGTACATTTGTCAGATTTGGTGGTTCCTTTTTTTTTTCTTATATTTGACGGTTTTATCCTCACATTGTGCAGTTCTAATATCACATGTGATAGTTCTTTTGTCACATTTGGCAGTTCCTTTATTTTTTTCTCACATTTGACAGTTCCATACTCACATTGTACAGTTCTAACATCACATTTGACAGTACTTTTGTCACATTTGGTGGTTCTCTTAATTTTTTTCTCATATTTGACGGTTTCATCCTTACATTGTGCAGTTTCGACATCACATATGACCGTTCTTTTGTCACATTTGGTGGTTTTCTTATTTGTTTTCTCACATTTGATGGTTTCATTCTCACATTATGCAGTTCCAACTCACATTTGACAGTACTTTTTTCACATTTAGCAGTCCCCTTATTTTTTTCTCACATTTGATGGTTCCATTTTCGCATGAAGTAGTACCAACATCATTTTTGGGATACCCTTAGAACCTATAAAATGACCGAAATAACCCTAAAATGTAAAAAATGATTAAAATACCCTCTAAACCTAAAAAGATGACCGGAATACCCTTAGGACCTAGAAAAAGACATAAATGACCCTGAAACCTAAAAAATAATTGAAATAGCCTTATAACTTAAAAAGTGACTCAAATACCCTTATAATCAGAAAAATGACTGTAAAGCACCTAAAACCTAAAAAATGACCGAAATGACCCTGAAACCTAAAAATTGACTTAATGACCTTGTAATGTAAAAAGTGACTGAAATACTCTTAGGGGGCATTTGGTTCGTTATGATGTGCCTTTGATGTGATTCACATTACGATGATGTAATACTAAGGTTTTTGATTAATTTTATTTTTTCTAATATTACCATAATTTAAAATTAAAAAAATATATCACATCATCTAAATCTCATCACCTTCCTAATTAATGTAATGTTGTATTGATATTACAATAACGTAATATTATGGCATAATGTAATATCACGACGAACCAAACACCCCCTTAGGACCACAATGATATTTCACTAGCATCATTTGGCTACCAAATAAATTTAGCGGAGCATTGAAAAGATCCATCATTGTTTTGAGCTGAATCTTACAAACATTTATTTAATTATATTTCAGTAAATACATAAAGGTGGATATAGGCTTTTGGGGGTTGAATCAAATATTTTCTGCGCGGTATGGAAATTCTTTTTGAAATATAATTTGTTTGATATTTTTCTTTACTTGTTAACACTAATTAGCTTTTCACTTCAAAAAATATATGAAATATAATTAGATAATAAATAGGACTTTTACTTAATTTTCAAATCTTGAGAAAGTTAGCTATAAGATTTGAATTTTTCAAAAGAATATTAATAATTCACAAATAGTTTTTTCTTTTCTTTTCTTTTATTGATTAGTCCAAGGAATTCATTTTGTATGAGTAAAGTGATTTTCTCATATCTCAAATCGTCATAACATGTAGACACTTATACAATTTATATATGATTGCAAGCGTATCTTCTAGGAGATGTGGGAGTTATAGGATGTACCTCGAAGGTGATAGTCCCCATCAAGCAGTTATGATTGTGTGTGAGTAAAGTGATTTTCTCATATCTCAAATCGTCATAACATGTAGACACTTATGCAATCTTGCGATGTTTTTCACACACAACACTCAATATTCTTTGCTACTCTTGATACATGTGCAGGTACAATGTGATTTGGCCATTACAAGGAATACATGTGTTAATGTATGCTCACTAAACTGTCTTAACTTGTTTTTGAAATATAAAATTAGTTAAACTTGTTTAGTGTATGTGTGTGTCTTGGATCTAAATGCTTGACATTTTTCTTGTTGAGAGATGATTTTAAGAGTCTAAAATGTTGTTTGGATCTTTGGTTAAGTAGCATGCTTGATTGCATTCATATCTATGGTTTTCTCTTCTTGAAAAACTGTTTTTGAACAATCTCGACAGCTGCTGGACACCTCTTGACAGCTAGGCTATCTATCGAGCCTCTTGAGCTTCCTTTCTCGATAGTTGTTATCGCATTTTCGATCCATCGAGGTTTTTGAGAATTAGTCTCGATAGCTGATCAACAGCTTCTCGATCCATCGAGGAAGTTTCTATAAGCTCGATCGATTTTTGATAGCTTCTCGATTCATTGAGGTCACTTTGCTGTGGACACCTCTCGATAGCTCCATCTGGTGAAAATTTAAATCTCGACACCTCTCGATATCTCTCGATCCATCGAGAATCGTGGATTTCTATATAAAGGGTCAGCGCGATTTCTCACTCATTTTTCTCGATCTCTCTCGACTCTTTCTGACTCCTCACCTCCCCAAACACCCTTCTCTCACTCTAAACTTCTTCCCCACTCATTTTTTGGCATCAAGAGAGTATTCTTCATCTGGTATTATCTCATTTCTTTCATCTTATCATGCATTTCATCTCTTTTGACCTAACTTTTGGGGTTTTTCAAAATTGATGAAGTTTTTATAAAATTTTTGGGATGGGTTTTGTTTAAATGATTTTAAATGATCATGCATTGCATCACATTTGCATTTTAACAATGATGTGTGCTGGTAGGATTGGATTGGGCTGAGCCCATGATGTTTTTATTTTTACATGTCACATGTTCATACATTTTTCATGCATACGTACCAATATTGTTTCTATCTTATTGATATTAAATTGTTTGGTACTTTTCTGCGTGTGTCTCTCTCTCTCTCTCTCTCTCTCTCTCTCTCTCTCTCTCTCGGTTAGTTGCTCTATGGCACCTAAACGGAAGTCCACTCTGTCCCGGAACCCTCTTCGTTCTGAGGCATCTTCTTCTTCTCCCTTTGTTGATTCTACTCCATCTCATGTCCGGTTCCGTGATGATAAAGCCAATAAGGACTTTACGAAGAACTTTTCACGACGCGGCATTCATTCGGAAGGCCAAGTCATTCTATCGGACTTTTCCGATACTGACCTTCCCACTGTCATCTACAGTAGGGGTTGGGAGTCACTGTGTGGCATCCCGGTCACTTGTCCCTCCGTGATCATACAAGAGTTTTACTCTAATATGCATAAATTTGATTATTCTGTACCTCAATTTATTACTCGTGTTCGAGGTACGCGCATTGTAGTCACTCCGGATCTTATATCCGAGGTGCTACACGTACCGAGGGTAGAGTTTGCTGACTACCCCGGCTGTGAGCGTCTTAGGACTGTGTCCAAAGACGAACTCTCCTCTCGCTTCTGTGAGACACCTTCATCTTGGGGTGACCGTCAAAACACCCCTTGCTCAGGCTTTGTAAAATGTCCGAGGTTCCTTAACATGGTGATGACATTCGTTCTTCATCCTTTGTCTCACTATAACTCCATTACTGAGCCTCATGCTCGATTTTTGTTATCCCTTCTTGGGGGACTTACCATTGACTTTCCCTTTCACTTCATACTCTCCCTTATAGATGTCTATAGGGATACGGCGACCCGTAACAAGCTCATTTTCCCTTCGGCTATCACGCGAATTCTTCACTATTTTTCTGTCTCCTATCCTGAGTCTACACACTTCTCTGCTATGCGTGCCATAGAGGTAGCGACCGTTAGATGGAGTGAGGCCTAGCTTCGATCAAAGAGACCACGGACTGAGACGGCAACTCCTCTGGCTTCTTCCACTCCATCTACATCCGCTCCTTCTTCATTGGCGGGTGGTGTGACCCTCAAGGCGGTCATGGCGCAGTTTCAGCGCATGGATGCTCGCCTTGACACACTCAGTGATGAGTTGTGTCAGGTGAACACCTGTGTCGGCCGTATTGCCCGACGGCAAGCTCGCCTTGATAGCTTCATGGTGTCTCCCTCTCCTTCTCTAGAGGCATCTGAGGACGAGGACGATGATGGTGACTCCAATGACGATGATGATGATGAGGATGAGGATGCTAGCTCTTCCGGTGACGACGAGATGACTGCTTGAGTTACCTGCCTTTTGTCATTCGTGACAAAAAAAGGGGAGTAGTTTGGTATGAGATTAGTCATGTTTTTAGGGGGAGAGTTAGTATAGATAGGAGATAGATATTTTTGTTAGGGGGAGTTTTTTTCTTTTTGAGGGATGTAGTGAGGACTTATTGTATCTTTTCTTTTCTTTACTCTTTAGATACATTGTTCTTACATTGTGATAGCAAACCTTGTACTTGTGTTGATATATATATTGAGGTTGTTATTACATTCTTTCACCTATCTCTTCATGTGTTATTTCTTTTTTCTCTTTATGCACATGCTTCTTATATATTGTATGCACTCTTTTATTTCTATTTCACACTGAGATGCCGTGATGAGTTTTTTTTAAGTGTTTTAGAAATACAGGTTGTCAAAGTCTTTCTTGCAATGAACTCTCTTCTTGCAAAGTTTTTCAAGAGTTTATGTTATGATAGATTTTATTGTATTCAACAAGTGAGTATCAGTTGAGTGATTTATGACTTCTCTCATATGTTCATTTGTTTGTTGTGGTTTTGTCAAAGATTACCAAAGGGGGAGATTGTTAAGACATATGTGAATCATGTTAGGAATATATGTCAATGTAGAATTGGCTAATCCTTTGACAAAACACACTTTACTTGTAATTGGGTAAATCTAGGATGTGTTTAATACTTCAAGGAATAAGGTTTCAAGTCCAAGTGTTAAAGCCATGCAAATTTGTCCAAGAATCAAGTGAAGAAATGCTGGATTTTCAAGGTCAACAACTAGCTCAACAAATAGCATCTATCGAGGTATAAAAGACAGTTTTTGCCCGATGTTCGATATCTGCTCGATAGACACCCTATCTATCGAGATTTAAGAAAATCAGATTTTCAATTTTGATTTCACTCCAATCCGTGTATATATGTTTGGGCTTTCTTTTCTTACAACCCTAAACATATACAAGGATTATTTTGAGAGCCGTCACAGCTAATACAAGTGAGCGCAACTTGATGCAAAGGTTTTTCACAAGCATATTGTGACTACAGACAATTTGCCCTAGTTCATCTTTCTCTTCAAGAAGCTGCTGTGTTTGTACACCATAGAGTTTTGTAACCAGGGAGTTTCATGATCTTCATCATATTGATGAACTGAAGAACTTTGCAGTCAACATCCTTCTCTAGTTGGTGGTTAGTCACATACTTGGATCCGTGCATCGATTGATTAGTCACGTACTGGGAGTCGTGCATTGAAAATGAGAGATTGTCACTACAGAATAAGTCCAATTGGGTACTGAGGTAAATGTTCAACTGTAGGTTAGTATAAAGTACTGAAATTCCTTCACTTGTAACCACTTGTTGTGATAATAGTGGATTCTCGGGAGTGATGAACTTAAAATCACCCGGTGGGGTTTTTGCGTTGGAGGTTTTCCCCATTCGTAAACAAATCACCGTGTCTACTTTATTTTCTACTGCATATTAACTTAGTTGGTGATTTATTTGTGCTACCATGTGTATTGTATACTAATTGAATTAATTAATTAACTTGGCTAATTAATTGGTTAATTCATCACAAGGGGTCAATACATTTTTCCTTTGAAGGTTTTTCCCATTCGTAAGCAATTCACCGTGTCAACTTTATTTTTTGCTGCATCTTAACTTAGTTGGTGATTTATTTGTGCTACCATGTGTATTGCATGCTAATTGAATTAATTAATTAACTTGGCTAATTAATTGGTTAATTCATCACAAGGGGTCAATACATTCTTGGCCTATCACATTATGATGAATTTTGTTGTAATTTAGACCAAAGTGACAATTCTAAATTCAACACTTTATAATGAAATAGAGTTTATTTCGCTGCTTATGTAATATATTTATCGTACATATATAAGTAAGTATCAATCACTTTTTTTTTTTAAGCCTTAAATATCAATCACTTTAATTCACTAATAATCCATGCAAAAATTTAAAATTTATATATCCTCATGTTTTATAGATTTATTTGAACGATTTAGATATACCTATAACTTTGATCACCTTCATATATAAATAAATAAAATTTTGATTATTATGCATAGAATATGTTGTAACTTCCCATCAACTTTGATGGGGCGTGTCCTGTTATAATTTCTTCCAGGTAAAATAAAGAATGCTTGTTTACAAAAAATTAGGGATATTAGATTTTCAATCACCATCGCACGGTCACTTTGGAAGTATATTCAATACATGTGTTGAGGACTATCAAAACGTAAATTATACAAACCTACAATTCTGTAATTAATTGAATTAATTATGTGATTAATATTATAATTTTGGGAAGGTTCAACTCATAATACTTTTGCTAGGATGGACCCAGAATTTTAAGCTAGTGGGGACCGGAGTATAAAGAAAAAAAAAAGAAAAAAAATATTGTATTTTATAACTTCATTTTAAGCTAGCAGGGACCGGAGTATCAAATGTTCTATTTTTTTTTTTTTTTATAACTTCATTTAAAATAATATATACAATTCATTAGAATAATAAAAAAGCGAGAGAATTTGATTTTTTTAATTGAAGGAAGAGATATAATCTTAATAAAATATTTTATTTTATTTTTAACAACTTGTTACAGTTAACTGATATTTATATCTGACTACCAATTTACTGTAATTGCAAAAAATTTAGTTTTAGCTTCTCCAATAATACATGATTTTTTGGTTCTTTAGTGGTAAAATAGTTTTTTTTTTTTTTTTGATAAAATACAATCACTATTGTGAATATTTTTATTGTTTTACTAAGTTTTTTGGTTGGATAGTTGCTATTTGTGTGAGACTAGTTAGACTTACAGTGGAGGAAGGGACTTAAAGTTTTGGAAGGGGGACTAACTACAAAAATAAAAAAATAAAATTTTTTAGTTAACCTGGGTCCATCCCTGCTTTTGCTGAAGTAAAAGCCTAAAAAAGGATATACCACCTCCTAAAAAAGAGGTAACCTTGTCCTTGGAGATCACAAACACTAAGCAGGTTGCTAGGTTTTCATTTGAGTTACTTGTAGATATTATAAAGAGTACGCGACTATTAGTTTTAATAATAAATTCAACCACAGCGTGCAATTTGTAAGCTTTGTTATGATTAGAGCCGTGATTATATATAAGTTTTAATTATTTGGGATGTAATGTAACAATTCCCTTGTGCAATTATCCCTCATTGGGCAATTGATTATATTGTTTTCAAAGGGTTTGGAGACAATTTTTGTATCACAATTTTTATTTCAACCATAACATGTGCTATTGTGAGTTGTGGAGTTAAAGTAGTTCATCTATGTGAAAATAAGAATTCACCAACCACAATTACATATATTATCAAGTTATGACAAAAATTATAGCAAATTTGGTAGTTTAGAAGAAATGATTATTCTTAAACTGTTAAAAAATCACCACCGAGAATTCAATGTATTATTAATCACATTCTAGTAAAATTCTTTCCATTTCTTATCTATACTCTAAATTTGACATTTTCCATCCAGTAATTGTCAAAGTCAAGGATGTAAAGTGTAAACACAATTCCACCACAAACATGCACTTCAAGACTCGTGCATTTGACATGCCTTATCTTTGCGTATGCTTTTAAATAGCCCATCATCTTTACGAAGTTTCAATACACCAAAACATTAATCTTAGACATTCTTCTGGGAAAATAGTGGGGCTATGGTTTTCCATAGGATGCTTATGCAAGTCATCTGGGTTGGTGTGATATTATCAGCAGTAATGGCAGCCACAGCAACAGCATTTCCAATAGCCCTACCTAACTGCCCTGACAGTTGTGGAAATGTAACAATTCCATATCCCTTTGGCACAACTGAAGGTTGTTACCTCAACGAAACTGCTAATATTTATGATGGGTATTATTTTATCAATTGTACTACCAACGCCCAAGGCCAACCTCAACCAATGATTTGGAACCTCAACGTTACAAGCATTTCCATGGAATTAGGTGAGATTGACATCAAGATGTATAACTCCATTGACTGTTACGACCAGTCTGGTACGCCTCTTTCACCAGACAACACGGAATCTCTCTATGTCCCCAGTTTCACAGTTTCTGTCACCAAAACAAGTTTGTGGCAGTTGGGTATGACACTTACGCACACCTTAATGGTTTTCTGAACGATCAACCCTCACTCGTAGGCTGCCGGTCCACATGTAATAACACACTGAGTGTAGTCAGTGGGGCATGCTCTGGGATTGGGTGTTGCCAAATGGATATTCCTCAAGATTTGACAAATATTAATTTTAAATCCTATAGCTATTCAAACCACACACAAGTCTGGAATTTCAATCCATGCAGCTTTGCCTTCGTCATCCAAGAAAACAAGTTCAATTTCTCCTCAGATTATCTTATCAGTCTACGAAACAATGTTACCCTTCCCATGGTTCTTGATTGGGGAATTGGTGTCGACAAGTGTGAAGTCGCTCAGAACACATCAAATTACGTATGTGGAGGGAATAGTACATGTATTAATCTCAAAAACAGGTTTACGATGGGAACCCATGCCTCAAAGACGGTTGCCAAGGTATATTCAATTTACCTACATATCTACGACATTTTTTCAATTAAAGAAAGTAAACATTTACCGTTTCAGATTTCATTTTCGTTTCAATAGTTTGTGATTGCTTTTGATTCTGGTACTTCTTCAAAGTTACTTAAGAATGGCCTTCTTTTTTCTTTTTCTTTTTTTTTATATATCACAGACATTAACGAATGTGATGTTAAAGAGTTCAATAACTGCACAAGCACTCAATTTTGTGTTAATGACGTCGGATCATATCATTGTTTGTGTATCGAGGGGTGCAATAATCTAGACGGGGAGGCATGTGTCCCCAATCAACCTGCTCCTAAATTATCACTAGCAAGTAGCAATTAGCCTCACTATTGTTAAGTATATTTAGTTGCTCTTTCGAAAAAAAAATTTAGCTTTTAGTTTTTTTTTTTTTCCTTTTTTTTTTAATTTAATAAAATTAACTTTTTTGAAAATTAATTAGCTTTTAATATTTTGGCACACATTTAGCAAAAAAACAAATATATATGTATAAACTACTATATAAATAAGTTACTAGAAATACATATAGATTGAGTTTTAACTAGAAATACGGATGGATTGAGTTTTAACTTTTAAATTGAAGATCATATATAGAATGACTTGCAATCATTGTTCCAAAAAACAAAGAGAGTCATGGTTGGTTTGGGAAAAAGAAAAAAGAAAATTTTAGAACACATTTGATACACTGTAATGATGATTACAGTATAATAAGAACAAGTATCACAATTTTTATCAAAAAAATAAAATAAAAAACTATTACAAATGAATAAGGTGGTGGAATGTTATCATATTTAGTTAATTTTTCCAAAACACGCTTCTTACAAAATTATATGTTTACACATTGGATTATGTTTTGAATTAATTTTGAATTTGTTTTTTTTAGAATGAATTTTCAATTTGTTATGGCATCAAAATAGATAGAAACAATAAAACAAACTGGAGTTTCTCAATTTAAAAATATCAAACTAAAAAAAAAAATAGCACCTGGCTTTAATCTCATGTTTCCACCAGAGAAAGAAAGCAATGTTGGGAATAGTTGAGTATTTTATCCTTTTTGTATTAGTTAAAAATTATATAATTAATAGAAATAAAAAACGAAAACTATCGATTTAGAATTGGGTGCCACTCTTGACAGCCAAAAAATAAAATTGGGTCACAAGGTATTGGAAGGAACAAGAAAATTAAGACAAGAAATCTCATCAATTAAGAACAAAGCCAAGAAAGACTATGTGCAGCTTCAAGAATAAATGAGTTAAAAAAAAATACTCTTATTCGCATAGGGAGAGAGAGAACGAGGAGAGGGAGTACTTGGTAGGGAAGAACAATTACCCTCTTTTTTATAAGTAATAGTTATTCTTCATTTTAACAAAATAGTCATTCCTAAAGAATAACTATTTATTGTAATAAAAACACAAACAAATAATTGAATGATTATTCCTAAGGAATAGTCATTCTATTATGAGGTCTATTACAGTTTACTAAACATACTCTTAAAATTTTTCTAGTCTCTGTTCTCTACATTGTTAATTGAGATTTTATCAATTCAACGTTACAAAATGTCCATTGACTAAATTTAGTGAAATAAAATTAAAAATTAAAAAAATCCACAACTTGATTGTCCCTGGGGAATATTAAATAATGTAGAAAATGAATCTAATGTAATTAACCTTCAACTTGATTGCCGTTGTGGCCACGGGATAGAGTCCTGAGTCCACCTATTTGCTCTAAAAATAGAATGCCATATAGTCAATTATATATTAATACGGAAAAGTTAATAAATACTCTTAAGGATATTGTTAATGAACTACATTTAAAAAGTTTTTATGAGAAATTTTTTTTTTTTTAATTTTTTGATAGTTTTTTTATTCACTATAAAAGTAATATATATATATATATATATATATATATATTTAAATGGTTCATTAACGAATAACCCAAAGACACCCACTAACCAGACTCTTATTAATATTCTATTACTTTCAATTGTAGGTATTGGCATAGGCTTGATAATCATGCTTGTTTCTTGCTCTTGGCTGTACTTGATAGTCAAGCAAAGAAAGCTGATCAAACTAAAAGAGAAGTTCTTTAAGCAAAATGGTGGTATAATTTTACAACAACAACTCTCTGGAAAAGAAAATTCAACTGAAACCACCAAAATCTTCACCACAGAAGAGCTCAAGAAATTAAAGCTATCAACAACAACTATGATGAAACTTAATTATTGGTCGAGAAGGGTTTGGTACCGTTCATAAAGGTTTTTTTTTTTTTTTTTCGGATAATAGGTTTGTGGCCATCAAGAAGTCCAAAATAGTGGATCAAAGTCAAATTGAGCAATTCATCAATGAGGTAGTTGCACTTTCCCAAATTAACCATAGGAATGTGGTTAAACTACTAGCTTGTTGTTTGGAGACATCAGTTCCTTTATTAGTTTATGAATTCATACCTAATGGTACACTCTTCGAGTACATACATAATGAAAAGAAAGTGTCCACCATATCATGGGAAACTTGTCTTAGGATAGTTACTGAAATAGCAGAAGCACTATCATACCTACACTCTGCAGCTTCTACACCTATAATTCATAGAGATGTGAAGTCTTCAAAAATATCGCTAAATAATAATTACACAGCAAAGGTATCAGATTTTGGAGCTTCGAGATTGGTTCCACTAGACCAAACAGAAGTAGCAACAATGGTGCAAGGAACTATTGGATACTTAGACCCTGAATAGTTGCACACAAGTCAATTGACTGAGAAAAGTGATGTTTATAGCTTTGGAGTTGTCCTTATAGAGCTATTGACTAGGAGAAAGGTGGTATCATTTGATAAACCTGAGATGGAGAGAAGCCTTGTTACATATTTTCTCATTTCTTTGGAAGAGAATAGATTGTTTGATATTCTTGAGAAACATATAGTAATTGAAGGAAGTGGCAAATCTTGCAAAGAAGTGCTTAAGATTGAAACGAGAGGATAGGCCTACTATGAAGGAAGTAGCAACGGAATTGGAGGAATTAAGAAAGACGGAGAAGCATTCGTGGATCAATGTTGATTCCAAATCCAAAGAAACTGAACACTTACTCGCTAAGACACCAGATTCTAGCAAATATGATGTGAGGAATAAAAGTATTGAAGTACATGATAGCGTGATGATGGGAGATAATCTTAGGTTGATGAAATATTTTTAGTAGTGGTAATTAATATGCTACACAATTTGTGTAGTTTCCCCTTTTTACACTTGTCAAGTTTTTTTTTTTTTTTTTTTTTTTTTAGAATCCGGCTTCAACTTTATAGAAAGCAAATCAGCCAAAATCGGCTAAAAGTACATTAGCAATTTGTGGTGGAACATCCTCCATCCATACATAAAAACCATCAATAGTTCTAGCATGTCTCGCTAAAGAATGAGCAACGGAGTTACCCGACCTACGAGTGTGTGAGAAGTAAACACAATTACAAGAAACTAAATAATGCTTAATAGAAGAAATCAAATGACCAAAAGATGAGAAAGAATCCTCTCCCTTTCTTAAGGCTGAAATAACCACCTCCGAGTCTCCCTCGACAATAAAAGAGGGTAGATTGAGGTCCATAGCAAAGGTAATAGCTCGAATAGCTGCTAGCGCTTCAACTTCGTCTGATGAGGATGGAAGCGTGATCTTCTCTGCCAAGGAAGCAAGCACCATCCCATGAGAATCTCGCACAATCACGCCTAACCCAGCTTCCTCTGTTTCTTTGAAGACTGCACCATCAAAGTTAATCTTCAAGTGCGACGGAGGAGGAGGTTCCCACTTAGTTCGAGACCTGTGCAGAGAAAACGTCTGCAACGAAGCTGCTGGTTGCACTTCTGAGAACTCCTGAAGCATTTGCTTTGCTGAAGGTAAGACCTGGGATATCGGGAAGGCCTTGTTGCTTGTTCATAGTTGATTACGGCGAAACCATATTGTCCACGTGATCGACACAAACAGTTCAGGTTGCCTATCAGTCTCCAGCACGAACCTTGTAAGCTCAAAGAAATTTGAAAACTTCTTAGACCTGCAAAACAGCCACATCATGTCAGTTTCCCAAATGGCCGAGAGTTCAGAGCACTCCCACAATGCATGGTAACCATCCTCGGCTTTCAAGTTGCAGTGACAACAGACATCATCGTCAATGACCCTTCTGCGGACCAGATTTGTCTTCACGGGCAGAGCTTCCTTACAAGCCCTCCAAAGGAAGTTTTTAACTTTGTTCGGCACCGAGAGCTTCCATATACAACTCCAAACGCTTGTGGCTTCTGTCTGAGATTGAGTAGATGGTGATGGGCCTGATTTGTCTTTGACAAGGAATCTATAGCCCGACTTCACAGTATAAACTCCATTAGGGACATGAGGCCAAATGAACTTATCCTCAACATTGATTGGGCTAAGTGTTAATTTTAAAATCAATTCCGCTTCCAGTGGGGCAAAGTAGCCAAATAATGCCTCCTTATCCCAGCTCCTAGATGTGGGGTTGATGATACAATCCACCGTTGCTTCCTGTAAACCATCTATGACTGGAGACAAGATTCTAGGATGCTCTAAGCTAGGCAGCCATGGGTCATCCCAGATCTTGATAGACTCTCCGTTACCCACTCTCCACCGACCTCCTCTCACCAATACTTCCCTTCCCATGAGTATACTACGCCAAGCATATGAGCCACTTGGGTTCTCTGGGGCTTCCATGAATGAGCAAGTAGGGAAAAATTTACTTGTCAAGTTCATTTTTCCTTCTTTTTTTTTTATTTTTATTCTTTCCTTTTATTTGTTAGGAGATTTATCCTAAAGTGAAAGTGGTGGAAGATTCCGTAAAAAAAAAAGAATAATGACATTGTAAATAAATATCATACTGATTTTCTTTCAAATCTTCCTTTTTATATATATATATTGTGGCCCATTGTTTGGAAATTCTCTTTATTTAGTCATCAACAACATCAAACCTTAGCATTTATGTCAAAGTATTTATTTATTATCATTTATTAATAGATAAATGCATTTATTTTAAAGCACTAAAAATTTTTGTTCAAGGAATTTCTCTCTCTCTCTCGTACAAGTGTAACTTTTTGATAATATTACATCACTTTATTATTTTTATTGGTTTAATATATTTAAAATCGTGCCGTTGGATTACAAATTTTATTGTCCTTAACACATATGCTGAATTTCGTATTAATTGAATGTTATTTGTTCATTGATCAAATATTTTATAAACAAAGTAGTTACTTATCTCTAATCATCTTAATATTTTGCAAGTATGTAGAATTGAAAAAAAAAATGTAATATTGACCACAAATTTACATTTTTTAAACTAAATTTAGTGACACAATATATTATCAAAATTAATTTTTTATATATTAAAACACATGATGGGTATTATGCATGAAAAAAAAAATAGTTTCTTAGTAAAATATTCAAAATGAACTAACTGTGTATATGCACATTGCGTAGAACATAGGATAGTAACTCTTTAATAGTCCGTATATTTTTCTTCATCTTGAATATAAATTAGATACTAAAGTTGAAAGTATCTTATGTTTTTGTTATATCAATCATCTGTCTCACTAACTCTAATCATAATTAGTGAAAGCTTTTTCGGTTAAATATTGTTCATTCTTACCAAACCATGGTTACAGATACAGTTTTGATAATTAAAAGAATCTTTTTTAAAAATTGAAATATTTTGTTACTAATAATAGAATGACTAATGTATTGATTTTCTCAAATTTCAAGTATAAGAATTATTTCTCTTAAAGTTTGAGGTGGAATATCATTGTCCCCATCTCCAAAGGAGGTTTGTGCAATTTACCCATAATATAATTATTGCTAATGTAAATAACTAAATATCCGGTTGATGCTTGCATCAGCCTTCATCCCATTCACATTACTTGCAAATGGATCCTTAGTAAAATGGAAGAATCATCGATGCTGTTGACTACTCCCGGTGGTTGAATGGCGTCTCACTGTGACAATGATAGTTATATATGGTGATGGCTTTGGCTACGAGGATTGTCTCTCTTTGTCATGGGTGCCAGTTTGACGGCTTCGTGTTGATGATGATGGAGGTATTTGTTTGCTTTGAAAAATTAATTCCACGTGTTCAAACTTATAAAATTGAGGGAGACCAAAGTGAATTTTCACACGGTAACCAATATACTTTCTCCTTGTTATCAAAAAAAAAAAAAAAAAAAAAAAAAAAAAAAAAATTCTCCTCAAATATATAAGAGGGAGACAGTTATTCAATTTCCATATAATTTTATCATTTTGTTAGTGCTTTAATTGAATTTTTCAAAAAGTCATGGACCTCTGGTAAATGGTAATATATATATTCTAACATATGTGCTTTGGTGTGAACAGTAACCGGTCACTGTATATGAACAGTGTTTTGTCCCCTTGCTTTTCAGAAGCACTGTTCATCTTTTGCTGTTTGATGAATAGTGGTTTGTCCGGGTACTGTAGCTGTGCAGAATCTTGCATAGTAACCGGGCTTGGGAACTGTTCCAAATAGTGAGAATCTAGTCTTCATCCAAATTGTAGCCATCATAGGGATCCTGGGAATCCTGGAATGGGTCAAAAGGATACTTGTTGACTGAGGCTGCTGAAGAGGTAGGAGAATCCTTTTCTTCTGACTCTAGCTTTTCTGCTTGGATTTGAATCTGATGGGCAAGATCTTTTAATTCTTTGCTAGATTTTCCGGTGATCTGGACGGAGTCTAGGCTTGACTGAGATCTTGTTTTATAGGGAATGGTCCTCTGAACTGGGAGAGGGAAGTCCTTGTCCATCTTGCGGATGACATCTTTGAACCTGAAACTGTCCCACCATTTTATAGAAAATTCCCTATCAAGTAAATTGTCATGAAGTGCGAAATTCCACATGCTTATCCAGTGGATTCTGTACATAACTGTCATGTGCAAAATTGCTGGAAACTGTGAACCATGTGCAGATGCTTGATGTCTGGAACTGAAGTACCTGAGGGCATCCTGTAAAGGTTCTGGGAAGATTTGTGGAGTTGAACCAAACATTTCCCACCACTTAAGGAACCATGAAGGTATCTGGCTAGAGAAGCTTTTATCAAACATTATGAACCAGGAATGATCAAAGTCCTGATTCTGGTAAAAAAGGATTTTTTCAAAGGCGTCCATGTAGTCGTAATAACTGTACTGGAGTTCTGTGAATCCTTTGGTATTTGTGAGGTGTTTGAGAAGGGAGGGGTGCTGCCCCCATTCAGCGCAACTAACAAAACCTTTGATGATGAATTTGTGATAGAGAACCTGTGAAGGGTCTTTTTTGTTCATGATGTTTTCTATTCGAGCAGAATCTTCTTGGATGAGTATGCTCTTGTAGAATCTGATGTTTTTCCCTGGGCTTTTTGGGAGAAAGTGCCAACCATTGGGTAGAACTTCCATGGCCAAAGCTAAAGGGTCTGTTATATGGGCCAGATGAGGCTCAATATAAGAGATGTGCTGGACAAAAGGTTTTTTGATATAGCAAGAGATGGATTGCCGGGATTGGTAAGAAGGCTTTTGGGTTGCAATGGGTCCAAAAGGGTCTTCAACAGAGTATGGGGTGATTTGCCTAGGAGGGGGGGGGAGGCTAGGGCTGAGCTATAACTGGGATGACCTTGGGATGGTCTGTGGTAGTTGGGTCTTGGGATGGTAGAGACAACATATCTGTTGGCTATAGAGGCTGCAGGAATAGGAACTAACTGTTGACCAGGAGGGTTTTTTGCCTGACTGGTGCTGGAGGTAGTTTGTTGTCTAGGGAATTTTGGGGGTTGGGGTTGTATGGGCTTTTTCCCGGACATCTTGGTTAGGACACTGCAAAAATTCACGGGTTAGGAAGTCAGGGATGCTGTTTTGAGTTCCTTCTATGAATTCAATGTCAAAGTCAAAAACTGAAAGAATGGCTTGCCATCTAGCAAAAATCTGTTTTGATGCAATGTTTTGAACATCTTTCTCTAAAACATGTTTTGCAGATTTACAATCAATTCTTATTAAAAACCTTTGGTTTAAAAGATCACTTTGGAATTTTGAAATGCATAGTACTATAGATAAAATCTCTTTTTTAATAGTACTATAATTAATCTGAGTGGGTGTCCAAATTCCAGAATGGAAACAAACTATTTGTTCAGGGGAAGTGGGACAAGCACGTTGCAGGAGGATGCCACCATAACCAATGTTAGAAGCATCAGTCTGGACAATCTTGAAGGAATTGTCTGAAGGGATTCCTAAACAAGGGAGAGCCTTGACATATTTTTTTGTTGCTTGGACAATGGCAGTATGACTTGGGGTCCAAGGAGGAGGATTAGCATGAAGTCTATCAAAGAGGGGTTTGCATTGTTGTCTGAGATTTTGATAGACTTCTGAGGTTGCTAAGAGAAGACCTAAAAAAGGACCTGCTTCAGACTGGAGAGGAGGCTGCCTTTTATAGAAGAAGGGAGCATCGGATACTGCTGAAGACTGCTGGAAATCCGGAGGGTAATTTGCTTTAACCCGGGTGAATAATCATTTCAGCCGAAAGCAAATAGTAACCTCGTGATTATTAGTCGGGTACTGTAGTGAACAGTAACCGGTCACTGTATTGTGAACAGTGTCTTGTCCCCTTGCTTTTTCAGAAGCACTGTTCATCTTTTGGTGTTTGATGAATAGTGGTTTTGTCCGGGTACTGTAGTTGTGCAGAATCTTGCATAGTAACCGGGCTTGGGAACTGTTCCAAATAGTGACTGGTGCTATTCGGATAATAACCGGAGGAGTGAAAGCCTATCTTTGGAGAAGGATTCCTGGATCGTTCCCTGGGCTTTGCAATCCTTGTTGCTGAATTAATCAGTATCATAGCCGTACCATGAAGGAGGGCTATCATGATCACCATGTTCATGGAATGTGGCGAATTTATTGCAGACGCCGCACCAATTTAGAGCTTCATGTTCTGATGCCCTGGTCAGATAATCGCTTGGAATATAATTGTGACCAATCCAGCGAAGATTCATGGCAGCAGTGGAATGAGGTCTAGTAGTGAACACTGAGATTCTTCCTGTGCTACCCACAAAATGGTAGTTTGCCCACAAGTCTTGGACAATGGTGGGGATCACATTATTGAAATAGTTTCTCCAACATTCGGCAAGATTGTAAGGTTCACTGTAGGAAAGATAAGTATTTCCTTCATTCCAAGGACCTTGGTGGGTGTAACCATTAACTAGTACCAAGTGTTTAGATGGTAAGACATCCATCCAGTTGTTGGTACCATCCCATTGTGGAAGGGTGCTCCAGCATCTGATTGACACATAGGGACTTCTAATTTTGGTGACAACCTGTTGTATGATTTGAGGAAACTGGCTGATCTGGCCATGGTGAGTTAGTTTGATCAGTCTGATAAAACCATACTCAAACATTCGTGAGAGCCAGCTTGAATTTCTCTCTACTTCATCATCATCATACCCATCTTCATAATTAACTATGAGACCAGGAAAAGGGTGTGTTTTTTCATAGACCCTCTGGCTGCTCCCAAAGTATTCTTCCCATGCAGCTTGTGTTAAGGCACGGGTAACAGGAACTTCTTGATCATCATCAGATTCGCCTATCAAGGGGAAGCGGGTAGTGACCAGCATTCTGAAATGATCGCACCAACGATCAAATGATTCGAACATGACCTTGCAACCAAAAATATTAGTTTGTATTTCTGGAGGCAAGTTGGCAATAGCACTTCTTAAGAAGGATTGAGCCTTAAGGCTGAACCTTGCATAATCAGTGTTCATAATAGTCGTTTTATCCATTGAATGGATATCCTCTTTGCCAAAGAGTTGACTAGTAATGAATTCATTGTTTGCTTTGAGGTTGATTAGGTATATTTCAAGGGCTTTGAGGGTTTTTTGGAAGAGGTTATTTCTGTCTAGAGCCCATGCTGCTTGAAGGTTGTCAAGGATAAATTTGATGGCTAAGGGAAGGTCAGCAAAAGCACCTTCTTTCCATTGAAATTCATCCGATAAAACTTCCTGCAAAATAATAGCTAAGTCACCACTGGAGTATGTCACCTCTGCCGGGACATAGTCCTGAAGGGATGTTGATCCTCTCTGGTTTTTAGAGGATGCACCTTCATGCTTTACAAAAGGTTGTCCCGCTGGGAACCTTCTGTCTTGAGGATAGCCCTGTGCTGGTGCTTTCCCCTTGTTCTTCTTCTCTGCTGAAGAAGTCAACTTTCGCCACATTGTAGTGGGATAAGATTTTTGTTCTTTTTCCTGCCAATAATGGATAACATGAATTTGCATGGTTTTGTAAATATCTTTATTTAATGCATGACATGTTATGGAGCAAATATTCTTTTGTGATGATGTTTGGGTTTGAATTGAGCCAAAAGAATCATCATGGATGGGAGGAGTAAAAGAAACAAAGGAATCACGGTTCTTGGCTTGATTGTGATTATCAGAATGGATAAGGTTGAGGTTTTTAGAAACTGAAACATTTTGGAGACTGGCAATCTCACTCGGTTCAGGACTTCTGAGAAACTCAAACTTAACTGGTTGTCCAAAAGGATGGGTAGTGATTCCTTCACTATCCGTGGTAAAAGGGTACAACAGACACATAAAGGGATTTCCTAATATCACTCTATCTGTCATGTTCTTGACAAGAACAAATGTGGTTTTGAAGCACGTATTGTCCTGGCAAACATGGGCTTTGGGTATTTTGAATTCAATCTGCATTTTACCTCCACTAGCAGAAGTTAACCTTTCTCTGGTTTTTCTGAAGTATTTGGAGGGAATGATTCCTTCCTGAATGCAGTTAAGATCAGCGCCTGAATCCATTAAGGCTATGACCTCGAATTCAAAGTCTCTGCTAATGACAATCCTGACTTTGGAGTGCCATTTCTGGAAGTTAATCCTACTGATGGCCTTTAAGAACTGTTCACTGGACTGTCCAGGGTCATGTTCTTGAACCATATCTGCAGTGGGGTTAACTGTTTCCTCGGCTTCATCATCAGAAGGATTCTGAAATGAGGTTCCTTCCTCATTGTGATGATGAGAAGTAGTTTCAAGATTTTTCAATCTTTGGTCAAGGAAATTGTGATCAACTCTAAGGATGGTTAGTTCCTGCTTGAGGGTTCTAACTTCAGACTTAGTGTCCTTGATTTCCTTTTGAAGGTCGTTGACTGTAACGTCCTTCTTGGATTTGGTAAATCTCTTGTAGATTTGTTCCAAATCGACTTTGGGTTCAAGAAGCTTAGGTTCAGGTTTACTGGTTTCCTTAACTAAGGTTTTCTTGAATTCTGTAAACTTTTGAGCTTTGATGACTGGGTCTTCGATCTGTTCAATGAGATCTAAGAGGAGCTCTTCTTGCTTGGAAAGGACATTGAGGGATTTGTTCCTACAACAACTATCCATGCAATTTATGGGTTCATCTGGGCCACTAGAGGTGCTAGAGGAAGCTCTAGAGGTTTCAGAGGATGACTGGTAGATCTGACGAATCTCATCACTAGAAGTCTCACTATCTGAGTGATTAAGTTCTAGGAGCTTAAAGATTTAATTTTTACCGGCTTGGTCACTAACGAGGGTATTGATAAGGGACTTGGCCTTAGCTTTACACTCTTTGCTGAAATGTCCTTTCTTTCCACATTTAAAGCATTTTCCTGATGCTTTGGGTATGAACTTACCTGTGGATTTGGACTTACCTTTCTTATAGAAATCATCCTTGCTGTACTTTTGCTTTCTATAGTACTTGGCTTTGGTTCTCTTTCTAAGAGAATGGTCAGAGGGTTCCTTGCCTCTGTATTTGGACTTTCTCTTAGGAAGGATGGAGGGTAAGCCGTATTGTGTACAGAAGTTTCCTACTTCGTACTTGGCTTTTCCTTTACTGGCTTTGCTCTGGATCTTGAGATCTCTACACATCTTCATTCCTTCACTTCGAATGGTGCTAGAGATGTCTCCATAGGTTAGGTTATCATAATCTATGACACCTAAGGGGTTACACAGGGTTTCTTTAACCTTTTCTCCAAAAAGGGTAGGTAAACCATTGATGAACTTCTCCTTCCAAAATGGAGAGTTGCAATCACTTCTGTGCATGACTCTGGTGGTAAACACATCTTCGTACCACCTAAAGTCTCCAAGGGTTTTACATCTAAGGTTACTCAACTGATCGTAAATCCTAGATGTAATGTTGCTAGGTTTTCCTACGAAGTGTTTCATGATCGTATAGATCAGGGTATTGACTCCGTCAGGGGTACCTCTTCCTAAGATGGTGTCAAAGATGGGGAGACCTTCCTCATCTTTCTGGACAGCATGCTTGATGTCTTCCTTAGATTCTTCTGTAAGGCAATTGTTCCACCATTGGAGGAGTTTACCTGTGAATCCTAAGGACATGAGTTCTATGACTTCAGTATGGGGATGTCCTTCACTGAGGTAGTTATTGGCTACCATAGTCATATGCTGGAGTTTATTCAGGATTTCCTGTTCGGACAAACCATCTATGTTCCATTCATAGAGTTTTCCTGAAGAAACTGAGAATTGGTTGCTAACGTTCCTTTCCTCGTACTGGAGGTCCGGAGGGGTAGGTCTGGGATACCAATTCCTGGTTAGGCTAGTAGGGGTTACCTTTGGGTTGGTAAGCCTTTTTACCTCTAAGTTCCTAAACTGGTTTTCTAGGTGTTCTATTTCCTTTTCATTGTCTGAGGAGGTTCTGCTAGAACTACTAGAAGCTGTGTGGACGTCTAAGACAACTAATCTGTTGCTTCCTAGACGGGGATCAACACTGGTTGAAGTACTAACTGGTGGAGGGGTAACAGGTTCCTTCTTCACAAGTTCTTCAAGCCTTTGGTTGACAATTTCTAAGGCTGTTTGGTCCTTAGTTCTAAGGCTGGGTTGCTTAGTTGTAGGAAGCTTGACTAGAGGCTTTTCTAGGGTTTTGACAGGTTTGCTAGGGCTTCCTGGTTGGGGAGCGACCTTGGTTTCTATTCTGTCTTCTATCCTATCAAGCTGTTTGCCTATAACACCTAAGCACTGGTTGGTGTAGTTGTTTTGCTCTATGACCTTCTTTACTACCGTTTCTTCTTGAGTGGTAGGGGTTTTGAAGGGCGAGGCAACTAGATCTGTTCCACGATGGTTGAAGACTATGGCTTCCTGGGGTGGATGGTGAGATCTAACAACTTCTGGGGGATTGGGTTTGCCGCTAGCATCTTTACTAGGGGGTTTTGCCCAATTGGTTTTGGTGAGAACACAAGACTTCTTGTGCCACTCAAAGTGGTTCTCAAAGTATTCAAAGAAAGGGACATTACTGGATATCTCTTTCATGAATGTTGTCCAACTTGCGAGAACTTCTTTCTTTTGTTCAAGGGTATGGTTGGCTCTATAGGCTTCCTTTTTGAGTCTGTTTTCTTCTGACTCAAACTCCTTGCCTAGGGCATTCATATCAGGAGTAAACTCTTTCCTGATAACCATAAGCTCATAATCAATTCCAGGTTCCTGCTGGAAAGGATCTTGGGGTTCTTCTTGATATGGATTTACCATATCACTACCAGATGGTGATGGAGGTTTCTGGCTTTTCTTCTCTTCCTCATCAACAACTGATTCTTGTCTGGCTGTGTAGCAAGGTGTGCTAACCTGGGATTTGGTCTGGACACCTTGGAGCTCTAGATCTGAGTTTCTTCTAGACTTTGGAAAGGGTGCTAGAGGTCTGGATGTACTACACTGGGATGCAGGTCTATCTCTTAAGAGATTAGGTGGCTGTCTAAAGGGTTGGTGTAGATCTACTGGTGATCTAAACCTAAGTTCATCATATCCTGATGGGGAATATGCTGGTGAACCTACTGGTGGTCTGAATCTAGAATGGTCAAAACTGAGTCTAACGTTTCCATTAGCTAGCTGTTGGACAAAGTCTAGATCAGGATTCCGGGCTGGGTTTTGGATCTGATGAGTGAAATTCTCATTTTCAATCATCCAATTTTCTGGAAAAGTAACCTCTGACCATTTCAGGGTCTTTGGAACCTGAATATTAGACCTGGTGTCTGTGGTCTGGATGAGGGTAGTTTCTCCTTTCACTTTTTTGTCAAGTGCTTGAATATTGAAATTCGTTCTCATGCACTTATAATAAACTCTGTATATCAAGGCCAACTGTCTTACTCCTGGTAACATGAGGGTACCATGGGTCTTGATATTGAGGGTGAGGGTCTTCATGACATGTGGGTCTTCAAGAGCCACTGTGAAATTAGGAAAGCAGTCAAAATGGACAGGTCCATTACTAAGACTGGTTTCTATGGTTCCTAAGAGGCTGTCATTAAATCTTATATGACGAGAGTCTCTAAGGGCCATGAGGACAGAAGCATTTAATCCTTCTCTGATTAAAGGTTTGACTCCAACCTGGACTAAACCTATGTGAATGAAATGGTGTCCTTCATTTTTGTGTCTTAACAAGGTTGCTTCAGGTAACAAATAGCACGTTTCGTACTCTTTGTTAATACTGTAGACTTGTTCTATGGTTCGGACATAGTAACTAGTTTTAAAAGCATTCTTAAGGGTCCAAGAAGACTTGTAAATCTTGTTTGTGGGAACCTTAGGGATGTTCCAATCTCCTAGTTTTAGATCTAGATCTGATAACTCAAAACTCTCAGAATTGAGAATTCCATCTGACTGGGGGATCTCCGGGAGTGAAGTACTGGATGATCTAATGCTGGTGGAAGAATTACTTCTAAACAATCTTTTCATATTCATGATTAAAAGCCTAGTTAAAAGATTATAACCTAGTTTTCTTTAACCTCAAACTTCTGGATCTATCCTTAGATCTGAAACAGGGGTACAACAAGACGATGCCTAACCTCGTGCAACAACTTCCTACTGCCACAATCCTTACTCTGAGATAACTCCCTTTCGCTCACGCCCTATCCGTCGGGACTTATTGTTTGATGCGGGACACACACTCAGCCTGGGACCTACTGGACTTACTGGGTTGATCAGCACAGATCACGGTCTTACTTATCTCAACAGTACACATCTGCAACAAACTGGCTGGATAAACAAAGAAATAAGAAGAAGCAGAAAGCTGGGAAATAATTGATCAACAAGAACAGGTAATCAAAGAATATAAACAGACTGGTAAAGAATTAATTATACCAGAAGACATCAAGGTATCAATAACAACAAATCTGGAAGATATAGTAGATGTAGAGGATAACAAATGGGAATGGAAGAGTTATCAAGAAATAAATGTAAAATAGAATATAACAATTAAGATGGAACGTTTAAAGTAATGACAATAATGTACCAAAATAATGGATAACTATGGCGGTAGAACCGGCCAACTTGATTAATTCAAAACATAATGTAACTTACAACACTTCCCATACAGGGATAAAGGAGGGCTCTCCGCCGGCCGGCATCTGATATAAGTCCATCACGGTGGGTTGGCAGTTCGTGATGGCATTCTTAAGATGTGACTCTGGTAGGTACCAGGGAAGTTCCCTTTCCCTGGGCTCTGGTCCTTGGAACTGATCGTTGTGTAAGACCTCGCGTAGGCACCTTGGCGATCAGGGCTTTCCCCCTTTTGGTATCAGAGCCAAGTTTTGGCCGATCGAAGTGTTGTAAGTTACATTATGTTTTGAATTAATCAAGTTGGCCGGTTCTACCGCCATAGTTATCCATTATTTTGGTACATTATTGTCATTACTTTAAACGTTCCATCTTAATTGTTATATTCTATTTTACATTTATTTCTTGATAACTCTTCCATTCCCATTTGTTATCCTCTACATCTACTATATCTTCCAGATTTGTTGTTATTGATACCTTGATGTCTTCTGGTATAATTAATTCTTTACCAGTCTGTTTATATTCTTTGATTACCTGTTCTTGTTGATCAATTATTTCCCAGCTTTCTGCTTCTTCCTATTTCTTTGTTTATCCAGACAGTTTGTTGCAGATGTGTACTGTTGAGATAAGTAAGACCGTGATCTGTGCTGATCAACCCAGTAAGTCCAGTAAGTCCCAGGCTGAGTGTGTGTCCCGCATCAAACAATAAGTCCCGACGGATAGGGCGTGAGCGAAAGGGAGTTATCTCAGAGTAAGGATTGTGGCAGTAGGAAGTTGTTGCACGAGGTTAGGCATCGTCTTTTTGTACCCCTGTTTCAGATCTAAGGATAGGTCCAGAAGTTTGAGGTTAAAGAAAACTAGGTTATAATCTTTTAACTAGGCTTTTAATCATGAATATGAAAAGATTGTTTAGAAGTAATTCTTCCACTAGCATTAGATCATCCAGTACTTCACTCCCGGAAATTCCCCAGTCAGATGGAATTCTCAATTCTGAGAGTTTTGAGTTATCAGATCTAGATCTAAAACTAGGAGATTGGAACATCCCTAAGGTTCCCACAAACAAGATTTACAAATCTTCTTGGACCCTTAAGAATGCTTTTAAAACTAGTTACTATGTCCGAACCATAGAACAAGTCTACAGTATTAACAAAGAGTACGAAACGTGCTATTTGTTACCTGAAGCAACCTTGTTAAGACACAAAAATGAAGGACACCATTTCATTCACATAGGTTTAGTCCAGGTTGGAGTCAAACCTTTAATCAGAGAAGGATTAAATGCTTCTGTCCTCATGGCCCTTAGAGACTCTCGTCATATAAGACTTAATGACAGCCTCTTAGGAACCATAGAAACCAGTCTTAGTAATGGACCTGTCCATTTTGACTGCTTTCCTAATTTCACAGTGGCTCTTGAAGACCCACATGTCATGAAAACCCTCACCCTCAATATCAAGACCCATGGTACCCTCATGTTACCAGGAGTTAGACAGTTGGCCTTGATATACAGAGTTTATTATAAGTGCATGAGAACGAATTTCAATATTCAAGCACTTGACAAAAAAGTGAAAGGAGAAACTACCCTCATCCAGACCACAGACACCAGGTCTAATATTCAGGTTCCAAAGACCCTGAAATGGTCAGAGGTTACTTTTCCAGAAATTTGGATGATTGAAAATGAGAATTTCACTCATCAGATCCAAAACCCAGCCAGGAATCCTGATCTAGACTTTGTCCAACAGCTGGCTAATGGAAACGTTAGACTCAGTTTTGACCATTCTAGATTCAGACCACCAGTAGGTTCACCAGCATATTCCCCATCAGGATATGATGAACTTAGGTTTAGATCACCAGTAGATCTACACCAACCTTTTAGACAGCCACCTAATCTCTTAAGAAATAGACCTGTATCCCAGTGTAGTACATCCAGACCTCTAGCACCCTTTCCTAAGTCTAGAAAAGACTCGGATCTAGAGCTCCAAGGTGTCCAGACCAAATCCCAGGTTAGCACACCTTGCTACACAGCCAGACAAGAATCAGTGGTTGATGAAGAGGAAAAGAAAAGTCAGAAACTCCCATCACCATCTGGTAGTGATATGGTAAATCCATATCAAGAAGAACCCCAGGATCCTTTCCAGCAGGAATCTGGAATTGATTATGAGCTTATGGTAATCAGGAAAGAGTTTACTCCTGATATGAATGCCCTAGGCAAGGAGTTTGAGTCAGAAGAAAACAGACTCAAAAAAGAAGCCTATAGAGCCAACCATAACCTTGAACAAAAGAAAGAAGTTCTCGCAAGTTGGACAACATTCATGAAAGAGATATCCAGTAATGTCCCTTTCTTTGAATACTTTGAGAACCACTTTGAGTGGCACAAGAAGTCTTGTGTTCTCACCAAAACCAATTGGGCAAAACCCCCTAGTAAAGATGCTAGCGGCAAACCCAATCCCCCAGAAGTTGTTAGATCTCACCATCCACCCCAGGAAGCCATAGTCTTCAACCATCGTGGAACAGATCTAGTTGCCTCGCCCTTCAAAACCCCTACCACTCAAGAAGAAACGGTAGTGAAGAAGGTCATAGAGCAAAACAACTACACCAACCAATGTTTAGGTGTTATAGGAAAACAGCTTGATAGGTTAGAAGACAAAATAGAAAGCAAGGTCGTTCCCCAGGCAGGAAGCCCAAACAAACCTGTCAAAGCCCTAGAGAAACCTCTAGTCAAGCTCCCTACAACTAAGCAACCCAGCATTAGAACTAAGGACCAAACAGCCTTAGAAATTGTCAACCAAAGGCTTGGAGAACTTGTGAAGAAGGAACCAGTCACCCCTCCACCAGTTAGTACTTCAACCAGTGTTGATCCCCGTCTAGGAACCAACAGATTAGTTGTCTTAGACGTCCACACAGCTTCTAGTAGTTCTAGCAGAACCTCCTCAGATAATGAAAAAGAAATAGAACACCTAGAAAACCAGTTTAGGAACTTAGAAGTTAAAAGGCTTACCAACCCAAAGGTAACCCCTACTAGCCTAACCAGGAATTGGTATCCCAGACCTACCCCTCCGGACCTCCAGTACGAGGAAAGGAACGTTAGCAACCAATTCTCAGTTTCTTCAGGAAAACTCTATGAATGGAACATAGATGGTTTGTCTGAACAAGAAATCCTAAACAAACTCCAGCATATGACTATGGTAGCCAATAACTACCTCAGTGAAGGACATCCTCATACTGAAGTCATAGATCTCATGTCCTTGGGATTCACAGGTAAGCTCCTACAATGGTGGAACAATTGCCTTACAGATGAATCTAAGGAGGACATCAGGCATGCTGTCCAAAAAGATGAGGAAGGTCTCCCCATCTTTGACACCATCTTAGGAAGAGGTACCCCTGACGGAGTCAATACTCTGATCTACACGATCATGAAACACTTCGTAGGAAAACCTAGCAACATTACATCTAGGATTTACGATCAGTTGAGTAACCTTAGATGTAAAACCCTTGGAGACTTTAGGTGGTACGAAGATGTGTTTACTACCAGAGTCATGCACAGAAGTGATTGCAACTCTCCATTTTGGAAGGAGAAGTTCATCAATGGTTTACCCACCCTTTTTGGAGAAAAGGTAAAAGAAACCCTGTGTAACCCTTTAGGTGTCATAGATTATGATAACCTAACCTATGGAGACATCTCTAGCACCATTCGAAGTGAAGGAATGAAGATGTGCAGAGATCTCAAGATCCAGAGCAAAGCCAGCAAAGGTAAAGCCAAGTACGAAGTAGGAAACTTTTGTACACAGTACGGCTTACCCTCCATCCTTCCTAAGAGAAAGTCCAAATACAGAGGCAAGGAACCCTCTGACCATTCTCTTAGAAAGAGAACCAAAGCCAAGTACTATAGAAAGCAAAAGTACAGCAAGGATGATTTCTATAAGAAAGGTAAGTCCAAATCCACAGGTAAGTTCATACCTAAAGCATCAGGAAAATGCTTTAAATGTGGAAAGAAAGGACATTTCAGCAAAGAGTGTAAAGCTAAGGCCAAGTCCCTTATCAATACCCTCGTTAGTGACCAAGCCGGTAAAGATGAAATCTTTAAGCTCCTAGAACTTAATCACTCAGATAGTGAGACTTCTAGTGATGAGATTCGTCAGATCTACCAGTCATCCTCTGAAACCTCTAGAGCTTCCTCTAGCACCTCTAGTGGCCCAGATGAACCCATAAATTGCATGGATAGTTGTTGTAGGAACAAATCCCTCAATGTCCTTTCCAAGCAAGAAGAGCTCCTCTTAGATCTCATTGAACAGATCGAAGACCCAATCATCAAAGCTCAAAAGTTTACAGAATTCAAGAAAACCTTAGTTAAGGAAACCAGTAAACCTGAACCTAAGCTACTTGAACCCAAAGTTGATTTGGAACAGATCTACAAGAGATTTACCAAATCCAAGAAGGACGTAACAGTCAACGACCTTCAAAAGGAAATCAAGGACACTAAGTCTGAAGTTAGAACCCTCAAGCAGGAACTAACCATCCTTAGAGTTGATCACAACTTCCTTGATCAAAGATTGAAAAATCTTGAAACTACTTCTCATCATCACAATGAGGAAGGAACCTCATTTCAGAATCCTTCTGATAATGAAGATGAAGAAACCGTTAACCCCACTGCAGATATGGTTCAAGAACATGACCCTGGACAGTCCAGTGAACAGTTCCTAAAGGCCATCAGTAGGATTAACTTCCAGAAATGGCACTCCAAAGTCAGGATTGTCATTAGCAGAGATTTTGAATTTGAGGTCATAGCCTTGATAGATTCAGGCGCTGATCTTAACTGCATTCAGGAAGGAATCATTCCCTCCAAATACTTCAGGAAAACCAGAGAAAGGTTAACTTCTGCAAGTGGAGGTAAAATGCAGATTGAATTCAAACTACCCAAAGCCCATGTTTGCCAGGACAATACGTGTTTCAAAACCACATTTGTTCTTGTGAAAAACATAACAGATAGAGTGATATTAGGAAATCCCTTTATGTGTTTGTTGTACCCTTTTACCACGGATAGTGAAGGAATCACTACCCATCCTTTTGGTCAACCAGTTAAGTTTGAGTTTCTCAGAAGTCCTGAACCGAGTGAGATTACCAGTCTCCAAAATGTGTCAGTTTCTAAAAACTTCAACCTTATCCATTCTGATAAACACAATCAAGCCAAGAACCTTGATTCTTTTGTTTCTTTTACTCCTCCCATCCCTGATGATTCTTTTGGCTCAATTCAATCCCAAACATCATCACAAAAGAATATTTGCTCCATAACATGTCATGCATTAAACAAGGATATTTACAAAACCATGCAAATTCATGTTATCCATTATTGGCAGGAAAAAGAACAAAAATCTTATTCCACCACAATGTGGCGTAAGTTGACTTCTTCAGCAGAGAAGAGGAACAAGGGGAAAGCACCGGCATCGGGCTATCCTCAAGACAGAAGGTTCCCAGCGGGACAACCTTTTGTAAAGCATGAAGGTGCATCCTCTAAAAGAAACCAGAGAGGATCAACATCCCTTCAGGATTATGTCCCGGCAGAGGTGACATACTCCAATGGTGACTTAGCTATTATTTTGCAGGAAGTTTTATCGGATGAATTTCAATGGAAAGAAGGTGCTTTTGCTGACCTACCTTTAGCCATCAAATTTATCCTTGACAACCTTCAAGCAGCATGGGCTCTAGACAGAAATAACCTCTTCCAAAAAACCCTCAAAGCCCTAGAAATATACCTAGTCAACCTTGAAGCAAAAAATGAATTCATTACTAGTCAACTCTTTGGCAAAGAGGATATCCATTCAATGGATAAAATGACTATTATGAACACTGATTATGCAAGGTTCAGCCTTAAGGCTCAATCCTTCTTAAGAAGCACTATTGCCAACTTGCCCCCAGAAATACAAACTAATATTTTTGGTTGCAAGGTCATGTTCGAATCATTCGATCGTTGGTGCGATCATTTCAGAATGCTGGTCACTACCCGCTTCCCCTTGATAGGAGAATCTGATGATGATCAAGAAGTCCCTGTTACCCGTGCTTTAACTCAAGCAGCATGGGAAGAATACTTTGGGAGCAGCCAGAGGGTCTATGAAAAAACACACCCTTTTCCTGGTCTCATAGTCAATTATGAAGATGGGTATGACGATGATGAAGTAGAGAGAAGTTCAAGCTGGCTCTCACGAATGTTTGAGTATGGTTTTCTCAGACTGATCAAACTAACTCACCATGGCCAGATCAGCCAGTTTCCACAAATCATACAACAGGTTGTCACCCAAATCAGAAGCCCCTATGTGTCAATCAGATGCTGGAGCACCCTCCCACAATGGGATGGTACCAACAACTGGATGGATGTTTTACCATCTAAACACTTGGTACTAGTTAATGGTTACACCCACCAAGGTCCTTGGTATGAAGGAAATACTTATCTTTCCTACAGTGAACCTTACAATCTTGCCGAATGTTGGAGAAACTATTTCAATAATGTGATCCCCACCATTGTCCAAGACTTGTGGACAAACTACCATTTTGTGGGTAGCACAGGAAGAATCTCAGTGTTCACTTTCTTGGTATTGGTCCTTCTATCAGTGAGTCTTGGAATTTAGCACACAGGTCCAGAAGTTCCATTGTACGATGAAGTTATATATGTAGACATTGTTCTGGAAAAAAATTGGCATTGAAGGTGAAGGTAAGGCCCCGCCTCAATTCTTCTAAATGAATATTCCATTTTTCTACCTGAACTCCCATTTCATATTTTTTCTTCGTATAAATTTTGGAATGGTCATTGTTTGCAAAATAAATTTGCTGCACAAATGAATTCAAAAGCTTTCTCACGAATTTATTCTATGGAAGCAGTTTTTTTAGAACCCAAGGAAAATTACACTTCCAAGATCAAATAGATGTTGATGTACTATAATTTTTCCCTTTTAAGAATTGTACTCAGTCTCAACTGATTAACAAGTGCATGAGAAAAAAAGCTTCATTTTGTTTTGTCCAACCGATGAATTTTCCATTGATTAGACTATTTACTCCTTGGTGGTTGGTAAAAGTGTCATGTATGCTTTGTAGATTTGGTGGTGAAGAGTTTATTTATAGAAGTCAATTACACAATTTGCCTTAATGTTTTCTTCACTCAAGATATTTTCAAAAAATCTCTTAAGATAATCACGTTAAAAATGTTTAGTTGAAGTTTATCTTAATTTCTCAACAGATTTCCTTAGTGTATGTAATTATTTATTTATCTTATAAATTGATGCTTAATGTCATGGCTCAGTTCATCCAAGTGAAACAGTGCTGGCACTTACAGTGCATAAGGCTAGAATATGGCTTAGCTCACTAAATGTTTTTTTGGTTAATGAGTTCTTAGACTTCATTTTCTGCAATAGGAAATTTTAGACTTTTGACATAGTTATTGAATCTTTCTTAGCAGATTGCCTTAGTGTATGTAATTATTTATTTATCTCTTAAAATGATGCCTAATGTCATGGCTCAGTTCATCCAAGTGAAACAGAGTTGGCACTTACAGTGCATCAAGCTAGAGTATGGCTTTGCTCACTAAATGTTTTTTTGATTAATGAGTTCTTAGACTTTATTTTTTTTGCTATGATGATAGAGTTGGGGGTGGTGAATGTCATTGCAGCTCTGGCAGCATGGTGTGAAAGAGATTTAGGGTGGTATATCATAATAGGTTGTTTCATCTTCATCATAATCACAAGGTGAACATGTGTTTACCCAAATCAATAGCTGATGTGTTTTTGTCATTTTCACAAGATGAAGATAGCCTTAGTGTGGTATATTTATCTTAGTTTTAAAATTGATTATATTATCCATTATAACATTTGTATATGCCTTCTAATTTTTTATGACATAAGTTTTATGTTAAGTTATGCGGTAGTCACTCCATAAGTGTAAGTGTTTGGGGGGTGTGGGGGATAAGGGATAGGGTTCAAGTTTCCAAGAGGGAACTTCACACACATATGCACTTAGATTAGGCTAGAATAGAATTTCTATTTTGTATAAAAAAATAAAAATAAATAAAAATAAAAACATTGATCATCTATGTTGTCCAGGACAAAGTTTGCGAGGAAAAAGTTTGCAATTCCCACAGCTTTCAATTGTGATTTTTTTTTCAAATGTATGTTATTTCTTACCTTGTTTTTATTTCATGTTATATTGAGATAGGAGTATGGGGAGAGTGGAAAATATTGAAGAGCTGGGTGCTGTCCAAGTTCCCCTCCCGAAAAGACCAGTTGGACCATTTTTAATTTATTAGTAAGATTCATTTTCATTTTATATCCATTTATAATATATTTCCTATTGTTATATTTAAAATAATTTGTTTTATTAAATTTCGATTTTCAGTAAAAAGCAAATAGAATTGATGAAAGCTAAGGGCATTGTCGATAAGATAAGCACAGCTGTAAGTTGAATAATACTTATAGTTTTCAGGTTATTGTTATTGTTTAGTTGACATGACATATTCATGGAGATCTTAATTGAGTATGAATGTCTATTATAGGTTAAGAATGAGATTAGAGAAAAGTGGATGAATCTTGACGAAGATTCTAAATTAGAGTACAAGAAGGAAGCACGTGAGAATTCTGAAAAGTATGCTAATTTGTCACATAATATTCCTCGCAAATCACATAAAGTAAGTATTTAGCTATGAAACTTTTACCATTCAGGACTATGTATTAAATTTCGTAATGAAACCCTTTTTATTCATTATATAATGCAGGTTTCATTATATACTCGATGTGCCCCTAATCGTGTTCGTTTGATAGCTTTAAATTTAAATGAAAGACAAAGATTTGTTATTCAAGAAATGGGATTTGGTAGTATGTTGGATTTAAGGTCTATACAGTTGGATAGAGATTTTTGCAAATGGTTAGTTGATCATTTTGACCACAATTCTTGTGCATTGGATATTTGTGGAAGGAGGTTACCAATATCCACTAAAGATGTAGAATTTATTCTAGGAATAAAATCAAGTGGGGTAGATGTGTCTATTGTTGCAAGCGCTGAAGAGATAAATCATATATGCCAACAACATGGATTAAATGTGGTAGGGGATATACCAATTAACCTCTTAGAGGGTAAGCTGAAGGAGATGAAAACATCAGGAAAAGAATTTGTTGGTTGTTTTTTGCTGTTTGTATTGGGTACTTTATTATGTCCCACTCCAAAACCTTATATCAAACGGTCCTTTATCTCAATTCTCCTTAATATTGATGAGTTCAAAAACTTGAATTGGGCGAAGTTGGTGTTGGATTTTCTTATTCGAGGTGTGTGCAAATATAAAGAAAAGAATCATGTTGGCGTTAATGGTTGCTTGCTATTTTTAATGGTAAGTTGTAGAAAATAGTTACTTTCAAGAATATGATTTTGTTTATCAAATTTCTATGACTCTTTTGACTAAATTTCTATGACCCTTTTATACATATTGCAGTTGTTTTATTTTGAGCATGTCAATGTTGAAACGAATCTTGAACATGTGTCCAAACGACTTCAACCACGTGTTTGTTATTGGGGGAAAGAAGAAGTTAACCAAAGGATGCCTAAATTACATTCAATTGGAAGTTTTGACAGTCCTAAGGTAATAATTGACTTTTTTAAATGTTTGACTATTTATAAATAAGTTAAATAAGTTAAATATGTTTTATATGTGAATTATTACCCCATGTAGTTGACATTTTTTTTTTTTTTTAATCATAGTTGGTTGTAACACAAATGGATGGTGGACATGAGACAGAAAGTATTCCACTAGAGAAACAAGATATTAATGAATCTCATGCTATGCCATCTCAACATGAAGACAAGCGAAATATGGTATCTTTTTTCAACCAATAAATCTTATGAATTTGATGATAATTTGGTGCTGGACATTTGTTGATGATTGTACCTATAAATTAATCCACAGGGTTCTGATGAAGCAATTCGTAGAATTGAGCAATCAATAACAAGTCTTAGAGATGAAATGCTAGTCATGCAGAAAACCGTGACAAACATTGCAAACAAAATGGACACATTTAAGAATGACATTCTCTTGGAGTTAAAGAAAACAGCAAGGCAACATAGTGGACATTCCAACGACCTCAACTTTAATGATATTGTAGATGTTAAAAAAGAAATGAAGTCTGCATCTCCATATATAATCCAAGACACAATGGATCAAGATGATACAGTATGTGCTAAAAAAGAATCTAAGATAGAGTCTACATCTCTAGTTCAAGACAAAATGGATCAAGATGATACAAAGCACATTAAAAAAGTATCTAAGATGGTGTCAATGGAGGAAGACTGCAATGTTCACATTGCTGGGCTAATCAAAAACCTGGCAGGAAAACAACCTTATTTCATAATGTGGTAAGTGAATTAGTATTTGTTATTTATTTATTTTAAATGTGTTTAGGATGTTTAGCAGCAACATGAGTTTTTTTATTTATTTTTTATTTTTTTTATTGCACAGGATGTGGATATGCTGCAATTAACTTTCCCTCATAATGTTCAACTTAAAGCATCATGTGTCACACCTTCTAGCAAGCCTAAAGTCACAAGATCACAAAAACGTAGCCCAATTGTCACATCACAAGCTAAAGTTCCAAAAGTCAAAAAGAGGAAAGAAATCAAAGATTCATTGCAGGTGAGTTCATGAATGTGTACATTGATATATAAGGGTGCGAATACAACATATTTTTATATGCTAATTTGATTATACTATATTCTTTTAGGAATCTAGACTGGGTGATGACGAGGATATGAATGAGTTCGAACCATTCACTGAAATGGAGAAGATCATATGTAACTACATTTTTAATAAAAATTTTGAAAAGAGGTTTGTCCTTTTTGAAGTTGGTATTAAAAATAATGAATTTATTGAATAAGCTCTAACATAAGAATTTGTCAATGAATAATGTTTAGTGAAGTTCTTGTTTCCATGAAATATGAGTATGGTGATCGTGCAGCTTTCAATACCTTGCTCCCTAACCAATGGATAAGCAGTCAGGTTAGTGTATGAAATTTAAATACACTAATAAATATTTGTGCTGTTTATTTATACAATAATTATAACAATTATGTTGTATTTTAGATTATTAATTTGTTCGTTTGCAAGATGAGGATGGAAGAGAACAGATATAGAGACGTGTTTGTGTGGTATTTGCCAACGCATTTTGCTGTAAGTTTTCGTAATATTTTGGTTTGTGTGCTTATAGTGTTTAATTAATACACAAGTTGTCTATCTTGAATAAATGTTTTGGATTGTGCTTGTAGTGTTTAATTAATACCTTACTTTTTTGAAATTTTTATATATTTTTGTAGCAAAAAATGCTCGAAGAAGATGGCAATCCCACACTAGAATGGTTTAAAAGGACATATAGGGACGATGACAAGTATATGTCAAATTTGATGAAGTGTGAACAGGTAATTTTACTTAGTGCGCGCACACACACATGTATACTACATTGACACATGCTAATACATTGTTCATTTGTACCTGTAGATTTTTATCCCTATGAATGACGATAATAGTCATTGGTACTTATGTGTCGTTGATTTTGTAAAAAGAGTTACATATATACTAGACTCTTTGCAAAGCACAACTAGTGAAGTCATTCGAACAAAAAATGTTAAAACTGTGGTATTGTTTCTTACTCTTTCTACTCAATAATGATTGTTTTTAATGTAATTTTGTTAGGTATTGTACTAAAAATAACTGATGTTAAAATCCAACTTTGCGATAGGTTACAAGCCTTGATAAGTTGTTGAGTTTTTTGGAGAAAGACAAGTATATTGATAGTATTACTAGATTTAAATTGAAATCACCAGGCTCAAATCCTCAACAAAATAATGGGTAGGTACCAAATTGTACTAGTACATATGGATAACTATTCTATGCATTCTTCTAATTGCAGAATTTTAACAATTTTCATTTTTCAGGTATGATTGCGGGATGTATGTTATAAAACACATGTTTACAAATACTTCCTGGAGGCATTTACCCCTTTTGGTAAAAAATTTCTTTGAATTAAATACAAATTTTCACATGATTTGTTTAAACTACTTCTTAATTACATGTCTAATTATTTGTAGGAGAGCTGGTCGGAACGTTTACGGTACAAGTTGGCAGCAAGTCTAGTGCTTTCAAAGGATAATGATCAACGTTCGAGAATTGTTGAAATTGCTAGAAGCATTCCACTACAGGAATATTTTCGATCACTCAAAGATTAGTATAAAAGAATGAATAGGATACTGTTTATGAGTTAGTGATTTAGTGAATTGAATTTTTTTTTTAATGAATGGGAGATTGAATTTTTATCTTTCATACAGCAATTTAGTAAATTGTTTTTTATTTTTCTAATGAATGTGAGGCTGAATTTTTATTTTTTGCACATACGTTTGTGTTGTGTGCACAAACTGTTTTGATTTCAGCTGCTTGGTTTAAAGAGCTTCTGACTCTCTTCATCTCTCCCCACTCTCTTCATCTAAAGCATTGAACAGATTTTTGGTTTGTGTAAAGGTCATATCATAGTAATTGATGTTTTTGAGTTTCTTTTTAGACCCATCTTGAGTTTTGGCTATTTAAGTGTTTTTAAGAGGTACTTGAGAAGGTTTGTGGCCTTTTTACCAGACTAGCAAATATGTGTCTTCCTTGTAGAATAATGAGTACAATGTGATAAATTATAGTTTTCAGTTTTAATGTGGTAAAGCAAGTACTCTTGACTATTTTGGCAATCTCTTTTGGCTTAGAAGCAAAATATATATTATATTGAAGATTGTGTCTTGAATAATAAGTGCTGGAGTTGCACTTTATCTTCAAGTATATTTTATTAAAGATTGTGTCTTGAGTAATAAGTGTAAGTGATTTGGTTTTATTTTCTGCAGATTAGTGTTTGGATCTTGGTGGGAAATCTGATACCTGTTGGCTATATACAGTATGTTTCAGACCACCCTAGTGATTTAAATTCTGAATCAACACTTTTATGTGGTATCTAATTTTTTGAATGTTCTGGAATTAGTTGCTAGCTATGGTTGGATAACAATTTGATCATGGAGATGAAATTTGTGGAGCAGTTGTCAATGTCAGAGCTAGGCAGGAAAAAATATCTCTATGGCTGAAGAATGCTACAAATGATGCTGCACAGGCAACTGGCATGTTTTGTTCACATGTACTCTTTTGGACCCAGCAGAAGACTTAACTTCCTGAATTATAAATGCAACTTTGGTTCTGTATATACGAGTATAAAACCTACTTGCATTTGTGCTCAAGTTTTTAGAGATGAATTGAGAGAGAAGAGTTAAACATGATGGGCAGGTCAAGATTTTGGTCTGATATGTTATGAAATGGATGAATTGTAGACATTTTAGTAATAGCCTTGTTTTATGTTGGGGTTGAGACACGATGAGTTGAAGATATTAACTGTAATGAGCAATGACTAGTTACATATCGTAGTTAATAATTTAATCACTTAATAATTATAAATCTATAAGAATTAGCTAATATAAGATGAATGGTGGACTAGAGTGATTGCGGTCCCAAATTGGTCTTATATAATAGCACACCTTAACATTGAATTTTATATACCAAATTAATGATTTATATCAATAGTGTTAAGTTTTGGTTTATTTTTTTGAAAAATAAAGAAGCAGAAAAAAAAGCATGCCTAAAGTTTCTTTAGATACACCTAGCTTTAGAGGCTAGAAGCGCTGGAGCTTTGGCGCTTTGCGCTTTTACCAACACTGTGATTCCTTGGAGTTGGTTGGTTTACTGAGTTCGGTCCACAGCATGGTTAATACCTTATACTCTGCAATATATGATAGCGGTCGCATTTCATTTGTTCCCTTGAAATTGTGTTACTCAAGACAATAAAATTGTATTAGTCAATCAACGGTGAAACTTTGTATAATCACATTATTAAGCGAATGTAATCACATTATTAACATCAATCCATTTGTATATAACACTAGAGGAATTATTATACTTAATATTTATACTGCAATATAAGCATATATATAAAGCCTCAGTTGTAAAGCTTGAATATTATATGCAAGATTTATGGTGTAAAGAAACAATGAAGCTTCTCCGTCTCAAAGCTACCATTGTCTAAAGGTTCTTACGTATCAATCATAATGAAGTCTGGACTTATGTTTGTGTCCAGGAAGCTCTTTTCATGAACAATCTTTGTTTGTGTTTGTATTCTAGCTGTAAATTGTTACATGCCAAAGTTGGAACAAAAATAAATAAATAAATAAATAAAAAATAAAAGAATTATCAAGCTCCACTCTAGAGAGGTAAAAAACAAGCACGTAAGGGCCAATAGCTGTAAATTGTTACATGTAACACTTATATTGAACCACATGACTCAAGTACACATGTAAGACCCTGAGTTTTAGTACATAGTATCCGATATCAACCTCAGTTGTTTATTATGCTACAACAAAACAAAGTTCTAGTCCTCTACCAAACAATAAAAAGAAAATACATTGCTGCAAATATGGAGTATTGTAGTTCCACAAGAGAGCTTTCCTTTTTTTGTTGAGCAAGCCAATCAAAAGTTTTAGTGAACTGAAACTGGTTGCATGTTTTCAGCTTCTTTCCTCAGCTCTTGAAACAGGACAGATGACAAGTATCGCTCCCCAAAACTTGGATGAATAGTCTGAAATTCAAACAATCAACAGCCATTTATGGGCATTAATACTTGAATCAAACTTATTACATAAGAACATAAACACTAGAGATGCTGATAATAAAGAACACCATTTGCTTGTGTTGATTGAATTAGAAGCTTTTTCACAACCAAAACTGGTGATGTGTAGAGAAATGAATTTTGGAAACAGAATTATTTTTTCAGAATATAACCTTATTCACATTTCATGTATAAAACTTGTGAATTAAAGAAGAAAAAGATAATAGACAATGAAAGTGTTCTCCAGTAGCATCAGCTGATATAATTAAGTTGTGAGCACCCATGAAAGTGTAGAGATAGATATACTTCAAAGAGTAATTTGAGTAATTACCATAAGTCCCTCCTTCAATGCTAATTCCCTGGCCATATTTACCGCATCTTTGCTACTAACCTACCAGATACGTTTCAACATGACAGTTAGGGAAAACCAAAACTATTAGCAACAATACTATATTCTTTTTAAAATCTTTCTGTCATTGCTAACAGCATCATCAACAACACTTACCTCAAGAAGGTACCTGTCTTTGATGCTAGCAGTAGGTTGCATCATTTCTTGCTTGACAGCAATATCTGAGTTCAATAAAAAGGATATGAGTTCATACTTCAAAAGAAGATCATTATAAATATATTATAGTTGGTTTTGTGGATTGTGGTTTCTTTTTCCTTTTCTTTTTAAATAAGTAGACCAAAGAAAGAACAAAGGAATTCAGACTCACCTAGTGAGTATATGGATTTCGTGTCAACTCTCAAGGACTTTATGCCACCTATTAGGCAATTCAAGTGCTGGATGACTCGGCATATCCAAGTCACATAGCACCTACTCTCCCTATAGATGAGTAATGGGGAAGCTCTCAAGATGAACAATGAAGCTTTGTATTTTGATCAAAAAAAAAAAAGGTCTACAAACCAGGGGAAGTATTTCATAACCAAGTTACTGATAATTTCGAAAACTTGTGACAAAGGAAGAAACGGGCGAATTACTTGAATAAGTCCTGTTATACTACCAATTAAAAAATAAATGTTAGTAAAACAAAAATGCAAAATTTTAATGAGTACAATTTGCATCTAAAAAAACTAGTACATCTAGTCGTCTGTGTGCCAATTGCTAAGCACTGCTGTGCAGTTAACTTTTGGCCAACTAAAGTAAACTTCTAGACTAGCAATGAAGTTCTCCACAGCTGTACAGCATTTTACATATAAATAGTTTTGTTTTATTTTATTGTTTTTATAATATATATATATATATATATTAGTTTTGTTGATTTAAAGTTCTGTATAGATAACAGTAATAACAATATAATAATATATAATAGTATGGTTTATAGTATTAGATTATCTATTTATATTTGAAAATAGTGTTTTGTTTTTTTTTTTTTTGAGAAACATTGAAAATAGTGTTGAACCCCTTAAAAAAGCTATAAGATGTAAAAAAAAAAAAAGTTTGAAATTAAGTATAAATAATTTTTGTACGATGAAAGAATGTAGGCACAACTTTATTGAGCTCAAGTTAGTTTATGAAAAACAAAATTGCAACTCCAAAAAGGTGTGCTTACCAAAGCAAGAGGGAGGGCTTGGCTTGAAGAGAGTTTGGTCTTGGAATAAAGCTGCAGTGTTGAAGCTCATTTGAAAACTATTTACTCATATGCAGGTTCCTTATGGTTGCTAGGGTGCATAACTATTCCCCAAGAAGCGGGTCACATGCACAGCATCAACATTGGAGTAAGGTTCACGAGCGTAGAATATACCTTTAGTGCCTGCAATGTGATAGCTACCACAAAAGACAAACTTCAATATAAAAACAACATAACTTTCCTTTGATACAAACAAAAAATTATAATACAATAAATGCAGGCCAGAAAGAAGCCATAAAATGTGTATCATGCTAGGAAACACATACCAAAGAGGAATATCAACCTTGCCCAGACCTGTAAAGAAAATTGATTTATCAAATAACAAGTTTTCAGGATTTGTTAACGAAATTTAGTATCAAATTTACAACCTAAGCTCGAAATCCTGAAATGGAGTGTCCTTGGGAAGTTCTGATATAGGAACAGCTCAGCTACTAGGTGCCATTTGAAGCTTTAAAGGTGTATCAATGGTTCTATTTATCATAAGATTCTGCAAATTTAAAATTACTTACAGCATTTAAATCGTAAATGTTATAATGGCAAATTCAACAAGATTTATGGTGCAAACTTCATTAATGGAAATATAAAAGTTATCTCAACATTGAGTGCAAATCTCATATCTTGATACTATCTCCTGTAACTTCACTTAATAACACAGCATCCTAGCTAAGCAACAAAGGCTACCCTAACCCCCACCCACCCACACACAAACTGCAAACAAATATGCACTTGACTTAGCACCTAACTAAAACAAAGAATGTGATATCTATTAGCCGCAACCATTAACATGCTGGAGGCACCTTCCCTGCAAAGAGAAAAACACATATCAACTAAAAATTTTATTAATTTTCAAGGCAGCAATGTTGATATTGAAATACTAAGATGAAAGAATTGCCTCACAATGTTGGGGTGTATTCAGCATAGCATAAGGAATGTTGACATCTGCGCTTTATGATTAAATGTCTCCAACATAATCTGTTCGTAAATTAGGTGAGCCAACTGGTGCATCTGATGCAGGTTGTTCCATGAATTCATGTGAGTTGTCACTGTCAACATGTTCACCTTGATGAATATGGATAGATGGACATGTGCGCCTTGTGTGTCCAACATCTCTACAGTTACTGCATCGTCTAACTTTCGCACTGCTATTACTTGTGCTACCATGGTCACCTTTAGTCTTTACAATGGCTGGGTCACGAACATTTCTTTTGATTCCAACTCTACCATGTATCCCTTCTCCATTTGCATTTATATTTGAATTGTAAAGTTCTTCCATGCGGCATTTCAACCTTGCTATTTCAACCTTCAATTCTTCAAAGCCTTCTTTTGTTCTTGAGCCAAAGAAACACATCTGACTACAACTAAAAGATAATGCACTAAACCGTGCCATACTTATGACGTCCGGAGAAATTTGGGATTCATGTTTGTCAGATAGGTCAGACTTTGCAGTTTTCAGCAATCTCTTCATTATACATGATGGTGGAATCTGTTTCAAATGTTCAGCCTTCATAATAGCAAATAAGTGTGCGCAAGGATATCCATACGATTCAAATAGCAAACATGAGCACTTCATATGTTGATCTTTTGGATAATACACAACCTCCCATTTTGAGTCAGGACATTCATATTGAGTTAAGGTATAGGTGCGATAACCTTCACTCTCTATGCTATCAAGCACAATAAATGTTTGTTCATTCATTATTTCTTCCTGAACCATACTGAACATCTCCCTTGTCAATATATTAGCAGCATGCTTCTCAATTTTAACTAACTTAGTAATCAAAATTGGTTCAGTATAATTTGAACTAAAATCTGCCCCCATTTCATTGTGTCTAATACGTGTAAGTGCTCTATCAACTTGTTGGAACAACTGATAAAGCCTAGTCTTTTTATTCACATATCTATTAAAGAATGCATTCATGGCTTCACAACGTTGTGTACTCCTACACCCGGAAAAAAAATGACCTCTCATGTAAGCTTCTGCCCATTTCTTTTTCTTAGCATACATTTCATGCAACCATTCATGGTTATGTAAATTGTGTTTGTCGACCATTTTCTTCCACATGTCTTCAAATTCATCTGGTGCAACATACCGCACCATACACATGATAAAACTTTGATATGCTTCCGTATTGGGTAGATTTGCAAAAGCATTCCTATCAAGATGCCACACACATAAACGATGTCGAGACTCTGGAAAAACACTTTTAATAGCTGCACTCATTGCTTTGTCCCCATCAGTCACAACCGAAATAGGAGTCTTATTGTTCATTGCTAGAAGCAGATTTTGCAACACCCAAATATATGTTTCCACGGTCTCATCAACCAATACTGCACAACCAAAAACTGTGGTCTGTCGGTGGTGGTTGACTCCTACCAATATAACTAGGGGCTTTTTGTATACATTTGTCTTGTATGTTGTATCAAATGCCAGTACATCTCCAAAACATTCATAATCTAACCGGCTTTGGGAATCTGTCCAAAACAGATTGGCCAAACGGCTTTCTTTATCAACAGTGTACCGGTAAAAAAATGACGAGTCCATATCTACCTTGGCTTGTAAATATGCCAAAGCACATTCTGCATCACCATCACGCATATTAGAATTTTGATCTGCAACTACATGGTTGTAGAGGTCTTTTGGAATGAACCCTACATTCTCATATCCTCCAGCTTGTTGGATCAAATTGTCCATGATTTGATTTGATTTTATCCCAACATTATGCAGTGCTGTAATGTAAGCCTTATCAGAATCCTTAATATGCCTGTGTGAACGAAGAAATTGAGTCTGTAATTGAACAACTAAGTCATGATTATGCACCTTTTTAAACTCTACTACCACCCATTCATTTGACCTTCGATCAAACCTAATACGAAAAGCTGCCTTGCAACCAGTTCTAGTTATTGGCCTTGCCTCTCGCTTGCAATTTAAGTTATCCTCCTTTCTTGCTAGTCGAAATCCTTCTTTTGCACAAACCCATCTCCTAGACGTGACAATGTTATTTTTGTTGCGCTTTATCTCATCTTTGCGAATGCTAAAGCCAACCAACTTCGCATATGTGTTATAAAATTGTCCGCCATCGTCTAGGGAACTAAATCTTAAACCAGTTATGTCTGCATCTGTCAAATGATCTATTCCTTTGTCAAGAATAGTGCTCCAATGTTTTTGCACATTTTGTGTAGCATCACCACTGCCTTGTTGTCCCATGATACATTCATTATCTATAATATTATTAACATCCTCGCCAGCATCATCATTCACATCACTGAACACAACCTTCCCACTGTTCTCTGTATTATGATCCATGTGGATTGTGGACCAATATATTATTCCTAAAAATAGATATACACTTATCAATAAAAAATAAAAAAAGGGTAACACAATAAAGCTAACATTATGTTACAAGTAACACCAACAATTATTAACAAACATTACATATTAATAAGTCACTGATAATGCATAAGTTTGGAATAACTTCAAGCAATTCACTTACACTATAGAGAGCACAAACCAGTAATTTGGACCATTATCACTCAGAAATCATGGATGAAAATTTACACGAGGATTTAAAAAGAACCAAAACTTCTTAAGTTAATGCTTAATTATCAAAAAATTTGAAGTCTTTTAAATTAGAGAAACAGAAATCAGCATGACTGGACAATTTCATTTCCAAATTGAGGAATCTATACAAATTAGATAAGAAGAAAAAGACCACACGTTGGTACCTATGGTTAATGACCATTAAAATGAAATAAGTACACATGTCAAGTATATCTGCAATGATAACCAAGTGGGGGGGGGGGGGGGGGGGGGGAAGCAAAGATAGTCAGAAAGAAACATAACCAAATATATGTTTAAAAAACTGGAAGTAAAGATTGATCCTCTAAACTATTGTCTAATTTCATAATGTGACTTGTAAACTATTGTCTAATTAACCAAATAAACGCAGTAAAATATTTGCATATTAACACAACAAATATTTGAATTAGATACAATATAAACATACAGTGTCAAAAAGAACAAGTTGCAATGGAACAAATAAATTTCTGAACAAGCTTACCTCCTTCAGAAGGTCTGCTTCTGGCGAATATAGAGACCACTGCAACAGCATCAAAGAATTAGACATAAAATGTTGTTTACCATGCAAGATTTCCAGTGTACCAGTTGATGTATTAAACTGATAATCCACCTGCAATCAGCATGGTGGACTTCAAAGTAAGAGAAATCTCAACAAAGAAAAGGTGAAAGAACAAACAGCACCATAACAGTCCACGAAACCAGGAACCACACAGTAATTGACACCTACCATGACTTTGTGATTTAATATTTATTCGCACAAAACAAGACTCTACCCAGGCTAATCATATGTGTTAAACAGTTTTTTTTTTATATATATAAGTAGTATAATCTATACAAAAAAGAAGATTACTCCCGTGCACTATGATTAACACAGTAGAGCAGTGAAACTCACCGTGTGTAGTACTATTCTGTCATGGCCTGTTCGTGATAAAAATGTATACGAGAGAAGACCAATGCTTTGAGTCAATATCCTGATTATGGAATACACTAATATTAGGAAACAATAATATTGTACAGGCAATAACAAAAGTAACAAAATCAATATGAATAAATAGATTAAAAATTATTATTCTTTGATGTATAAAGATTATTCTTAATATCTTTGTTCACATGTCAATGATATTTTACTCACCATAATTAAAAAACAACTGTCAAATGAGTAAAGCATCAAATTTCAGGGAATAAAGAAACAAAATGCAGAAGTACACATGTAGAAAAGATGCAAGGGATCTAGAAGTCATAGAATCCTTGAATACGTGAAAAGCACATGGACCCACAGGCCAAATAAATTTCCTACTTCTTGAAAGTAAAATTTCCTGAGTAATTGAGAATAAAGAAGTATACTGCTTTGATGTGCTCAAGAATCTCCTGACTCTTTTTCACCATCACTAACAATTTTTTTTTTCTTAGAAAAAAAAAAGCAGGAATTTCGGTTAAAATTTATCATCACATGCTGTACATGATTGATGAGGTCCATTAAGTTCCAACTTATTACTCTCATTTTGAAATTTAATTGAATTCACATCAATCATTTTCATGAAAAATAATCTAGTGCAGGGGTGGACTCAAAATAGAATAAAACTTATGACCAGCTACTAACATCCAAGAATGTACTACAAGGTGATACTCATAACAAGCCCATGAATAAATTAAAATTCTTTATCTTCACTCCCATCCGACCAAAATAAATAAATAAACAATAGATCAACACTATTTTTTACAAATGAACAAACTTATTTATAATTTATGAAAAAAATTGACTACTGTCTAAATTTGCCTTACATAATGAACAGGGATCAATAAAAACATCAACCAACACTGCAACATAGATAATCAAAGAAGTTTCATGGTTTAAGTATATACAATCATCATAGTTTTCTCACCTGCTAGTGACCAAAAGGAGTAATAGAAGAATTAAAACCTGCTGGGTTGTGTTCCTAGCAAACCTATGAAACCAAAAGGGAACCAAAAATTAAAAACAATCAAGCAATAAAGGGACCAAACGAAAATTTTAAATATATATAATAAAAAATAAAAACCAGATGGAAAAAGGAATGAAAAAAAGGGATGTACCAAAATTTAGAGGCGATAAACGGCAGATTTCGCGAACAAAGAGAGATGCAGAGAGAGATAGAGGAAACTGTATCTTTTATCATCGACATCGGAGGGAAGAAGATACGCCGCTACCGAACTGAGAAAACTGCGGAACAGAAAAAACTTTAGAGCTCCGTGGGCTTGTGGCCTTGTGGGATTCTTGGAGTTCCGTGGGTTTGTGGGATTCTTTGCTGGCGAAAATTTTGAAAAACAACCGTTTTTTTCCGCGGGAATTTCAATATAAAATTTTATTTTTCAAATGTAAAATATTTTAATTTCAATATAAAATTTTATTTTTCAAATGTAAAAAATTTTACTGTAAAATATTTTCAAGTGATTGGAAGGATAAATCACATGAAAAATGCAAGCCATCAAGTGTTTGGAGCTTGCTGGTGGTGCCTAGATCGATTTGATTTACTAAAAATATTTTACTTTTGACTAAATATTTTACTACAAAACAAATATTGTCAAATGTGAAAAAAAAAAAAAAAAAAAAAAAAAAATCATAGAGAGAGAGAAAGAGAGAGGTGAAAACTGAAAAGAGGGAAAGGAAATAATTGTTGGTCAGAGGGGGTGAATTTACAAGAAATGAGAGAGAGTCATTCTTAGATTTCAGGGGCATTATAGTCATTTTCTATGTTCTAATGGTATTTTGATCATTTTGTAGGTTGTAATGGTATTTTTTTTTTTTTTTTAATGCTAGAGGGAATTGAAGGAGTTTCGGTCATTTTTTATGTTTTGAAGGAATTTCGGTCCTTTCTAAGGTTTTTGGGGTCATTTTGGTCATTTTTTAGGTACTAAGAGTAGGGGTGTGTAGCGAACTCGCCAACCCACCAAAATCGACCCGACCTGACCCAACCCATCAAGTTAGGTCAATTTTTAGGAGATGATGGGTTGGGTTGGGTCATGATTTTTTTTTTTTTTTTAATAGCGAGTCGGGTTAGGTTTGGGTCATGAGATTTACAAACCTACCTAACCCGACCCGACCCACCTATATTTAATATATTTTTAAATTAAAAAAAATATATATTATATATTTTATATATATATATATATTGCCCCTCTTCCTAGATAAACCCTGTACATTACACAACTAAGACATAGGAGAATGCATATGGACCCTACACTTGGAATGGCTGCGAGCAAATGAAGAGGAAGCATTGGCTAAAAGATCCTATTCTTGGTCCATGCCAAAGGCGTGACTACTTTGGGAAGAAAGTAAGATATGCACCTAATATGGGACTCAAGTACTCACAAAAAAGGAGATAGTGACTTTCTAAGTTCAGTAACTATAGGGACACTCCTTATTGGTTGAATGCATGTTGAACTACCTTAGAGACACATGTATGATTCACAATACTCCTAATGTCCCTCTCAATATCCAGGACTTGTTTCCCAAGCAGTGGCAAAGTCACCTACCCACAAGTCTCAGTGCCACGTTGGCACAATCTCTATCCTCTAGTCAGCTTTCCATATCACAGCTATGGAAAGGTCCAAAATAGAGAAATGATGACTTAACACCTGTCTTTGTACTTAGCCATATTCCTCAAATTATAAGAGGAACATTTAGTTATATTTTAGGGTAAGAACCCAAGTAAATATTTGAAAAAGAGAGTAGAAAGTTGATAAGATAGGAAGGTAGAAAACAAGGTCTCTTTTTAAGGAAGAACACCCTTATTGTACACGAGTGACCTCTTTTCCCCACATAATACAAATTTGAATAGAGCAAGAACATTCAATTCTTGCTCAAACTGTAGTTTTTCATCCCTTTTCCTAGGGTTTTCCACGTACATCTTGTGTCCTTTTTATGTTCTTGCTATCACTTTATTCTTCTCTAACGTGTGTTATGTCAAAGCTAGCATCTTTGTCACTTAGAAGCTTTTTCATGTAAATGTATTGTTAAATAACTTATTTTATTCCTTTATATAAGCTCAAATCTAACTTGCATGTACAAAACCCAAACCCTAAGTTTTTCTTATATAGTTTGTGTTTGTTTGGCGTTATGCTCATGATTATTTGGTTATAAATTTACTTTTAATTGTAGTGGTGTTGTTCTAATGCTCAATTTAATAATAATGAAAAGAAAAATTGTCCAACCCATGGGTCCAACCGACCCAACCCAATCCACGTGGGTTGGGTTGGGTTGATTTTTTTTAACCCACCATGGTGGGTTGGGTTGAAAAAACTTCTCAACCCAACCCATGCACACCCCTAACTAAGGGTATCTCGGTCTTTGTTAAGTTTGTAAGGGTATTTTTAGATATTCTCTATGTATAGGGACCATTATGGTCATTTTCTTTTGTAAGGGTATTATGATCATATATATATTTCTAAGGGTAGTTTGGTCATATTTTAGTTTCGTGGTCATTTTAGTAATTTTTTAGATTTTATGGTAATTTCGATTATTTTTTAAGTTTCCAGATTATTTGGTCAATTTTGTTTGTTTTAAGGGTGTTTTGGTCATTTCTTAGTTTTCGTGGTTATTTTAGTCATATTTTGGGTTTTTTTTGGTAAGTAGTTTTTATTTTATTTTATTTTATTTATTTAAGTTTTAGGGATATTTTGTCATTTTTTAGGTTCTAAGGGTATTTTGGTCATTTTTTAGGTTTCATCGATATTATGGTAATTGGTGAGAAAAAAAGGGAACTATCAAATGTGATAAAAGTACCACCGAATGTGAGAACAGTACGGTCAATTGTTAGGTATTGGTACTGCCTAATGTGACAATAGAATTATAATTTGTGAGAAAAGAAAAATTTGTGGTCTTGCTTAGGGTTTTGTTTAGTAATCATCGCTCTAGATAGGTTTTTGTGGATGGTTTGGACGAGAAGAATTTGAGAGATGAAACTGGAGAGAAGCATAGACTATAGAAAAACCAAGAGAGAGGAGAAGAAAGTCAGAGATTCAGAAACTGATAGAAGAGACTGAAAACTTTTTATTATACGAAAGTGTAGCACGGTGGTACTAGTACTACTCAATGTAAAGATAGTACCATTAAATCTGAGAGAAAATAAGATTATGGGAACGTGGTAGAAGTGCAGTGACATGTGACGTAGGTGCTACATAATGTGAAGGTAGTACCATCAAATGTGAGAAAGAATAAGAGAATTGTTGAATGTGACAAAAGTACAATTATATGTGATGTTGGTACTACTTAATGTAAGGATAATACCATAAAATGTGAGAAAAATAAGGGAACCATCGAATGTGACAAAAGTATAGTCACATGTAATGTTGGTACTACACAATGTGAGGTTGGTACCATAAAATGTAAGAAAAAAATAAAGGAACCATCGAATGTGACGAAGGTATAGTCATATATGATGTTGGTACTACGTAATGTGAGAATGATAGCATAAAATGTGAGAAAAAAAATAAGAAAACCATCGAATGTGACAAAAGTACAGTCGCATGTGATATTGGTACTGCGTAATGTGAGGATGGTACCATAAAATGTGAAAAAAATAAGAGAACCATTGAATGTGACAAAAGTACAGTCACATGTGATGTTGGTACTGCGCAATGTGAGGATAGTACCATCAAATGTGAGAAAAAAATAAAGGAACCACCGAATGTGACAAAAATACAATCACATGTAATGTTGGTACTACATAATATGAGGATGGTACCATCAAATGTGAAGAAAAAAAATAAGGGAACCACCGAATGTGACAAAAATACAGTCACATGTGATGTTGGTACTACACAATGTGAGGATGGTACCATCAAATGTGAGAAAAAATAAAGGAACTACCGAATGTGATAAAAGTACAGTCACATGTGATGTTGGTACTGCGCAATGTGAGGATGGTACCATCAAATGTGATAAAAAAAAAAATATGAGAACCACCGAATGTGATAAAAGTACAGTCACATGTGATGTTGGTACTGCACAATGTGAGGATGGTACCATCAAATGTGAGAAAAAATAAGGGAACTACCGAATGTGACAAAAGTACAGTTACATGTGATGTTAGTACTACACAATGACAAAAATACAGTCACATGTGATCTTGGTACTGCGTAATGTGAGGATGGTACCATAAAATGTGAGAAAAAAAATAAGAGAACCATCGAATGTGACAAAAGTACAGTCACATGTGATGTTGTCTACTACATGTGATGTTAGTAGACAACCTGCTATACCAGGTTACCAAAACATCACATTTGATGGTACCATCCTCACATTGTGTAGTACTAGCATCACATGTAACTGTACTTTTGTCACATTCGGTAGTTCCTTTATTTTTTTCTCACATTTGATAGTATCATCCTCACATTGTGCAGTACCAACATCACATGTGACTGTACTTTTGTCACATTCGATGGTTCCCTTATTTTTTTTCTCACATTTTATGGTACCATCCTCACATTACGCAGTACCAAGATCACATGTGACTGTATTTTTGTCACATTCAGCGGTTTCTTTATTTTTTTTTCACATTTGATGGTACTATCCTCATATTGTGCAGTACCAACATCACATGTAACTGTATTTTTGTCACATTCGATGGTTCTCTTATTTTTTTCTCACATTTAATGGTACTATCCTCATATTGCACAGTACCAACATCACATGTGACGGTACTTTTGTCACATTTGGTAGTTTCTTTATTTTTTTTCTTCACATTTGATGGTACTATCCTCACATTGTGCAGTACCAACATCACATGTGATTGTATTTTTGTTACATTCGGTAGTTCCTTTATTTTTTTCTCACATTTTATGGTACCATCCTCACGTTGCACAATACCAACATCATATGGGACTATACCTTTGTCACATTCGGTGGTTCCTTTTTTTTTTTTTTTCTCACATTTTATGGTACCAGCCTCACATTGCGCAGTACCAACAAAATTGTGGAACCCTTTGGTGTTATATGTTATTTTGTAACTATTGTGTGCTATAAATCCTTTCAGAGGATCAATAATATACTTCTGAAGGAATTTCTGCTATGATATGTTGAATAACACACACACACACACACACACACACACACACACACACACACATATATATATATATTGCAAGTTGAGCTTTATATGTTAGTAGAAAAAAGCTTTCACGTGCTCAACTGAATCATTTAAAAGCTTAAGACAATCATAGTTATAGTAATCTCCTAATTTCTGTATGACTTAGAAATTTTTTTTCAAATTCAAATTATAACATATCAAAACACTAATATTGTGTAATTCACTCAAAAACTAAAATATTAATATCAGCTAAGAAGGGAAAAAAGAACATAAAAAAAAAATACCACAAATCATTTTCTTTTTAGAGATAATTACAATATGCTGCTAACATAAAATGACCAAAAGACCAAAATACCATAATACCGATGAAACCTAAAAAATGACCAAAATACCCTTAGAACCTAAAAAATGACAAAATAACCCTAAAACTTAAATAAATAAATAACATAAAATAAAAACTACTTACCAAAAGAAACCCAAAATATGACTAAAATAACCACGAAAACTAAGAAATGACCAAAACACCCTTAAAACAAACAAAATTGACCAAATAATCTGGAAACTTAAAAAATGACCGAAATTACCATAAAATCTAAAAAATTACTAAAATGACCATGAAACTAAAATATGAACAAACTACCCTTAGAAAAGAAAATGACCATAATGGTCCCTATACATAGAGAATATCTAAAAATACCCTTAGAAACTTAACAAAGACCGAGATACCCTTAGTTAGGGGTGTGCATGGGTCGGGTTGAGAAGTTTTTTCAACCCAACCCACCATGGTGGGTTAAAAATGATCCAACCCAACCCAACCCAACCCACGTGGATCGGGTTGGGTCGGTTGGACAATTTTTGTTTTCATTATTATTAAATTGAGCATTAGAACAACACCACTACAATTAAAAGCAAATTTATAACTAAATAATCATGAGCATAATACCAAACAAACACAAACTATATAAGAAAAACTTAGGGTTTGGGTTTTGTACGTGCAAGTTAGATTTGAGCTTATATAAAGGAATAAAATAAGTTATCTAACAGTACATTTACATGAAAAAGCTTCTAAGTGACAAAGATGCTAGCTTTGACATAACACATGTTAGAGAAGAAGAAAGTGATAGCAAGAACGTAAAAAGGACATAAGATGTACGTGGAAAACCCTAGGAAAAGGGATGAAAAACTACGGTTTGAGCAAGAATTGAATGTTCTTGCTCTGTTCAAATTTGTATTATGTGGGGAAAAGAGGTCACTCTTGTACAATAAGGGTGTTCTTCCTTAAAGAGAGACCTTGTTTTCTACCTTCCTATCTTATCAACTTTCTACTCTCTTCTTCAAATATTTACTTGGGTTCTTACCCTAAAATATAGCTAAATGTTCCTCTTATAATTTGAGGAATATGGCTAAGTACAAAGACAGGTGTCAAGTCATCATTTCTCTATTTTGGACCTTTCCATAGCTGTGATATGGAAAGCTGATTAGAGGATGGAGATTGCGCCAACGTGGCACTGAGACCTGTGGGTAGGTGACTTTGCCACTACTTGGGAAACAAGTCTTGGACATTGAGAGGGACATCAGGAGTACTGTGAATCATACATGTGTCTCTAAGGTAGCCCAACATGCATTCAACCAATAATGGGTGTCCCTATAGTTGCTGACCTTAGAAAGTCACTATCTTATTTTTTGTGAGTACTTGAGTCCCATGTTAAGTGCATATCTTACTTTCTTCCCAAAGTAGTCACGCCTTTGGCATGGACCAAGAATAAGATATTTTAGCCAATGCTTTCTCTTCCTTTGCTCACAACCATTCCAAGTGTAAGGTCCAGATCCAACCACATATGCATTCTCCCATGCCTTAGTGGTGCAATGTACCGGGTTTATTTAGGAAGAGGGGCAAAATATGTATATATATATATATATATATATATAAAATATATAATATATTTTTTTAAATTTTAAATATATTAAAAATAGGTGGGTCGGGTCGGGTTAGGTTAGGCAGGTATGTAAATCTCATGACCCAAACCTAATCCGACTCACTGTTTAAAAAAAAAAAATCATGACCCAACCCAACCCACCATCTCCTAAAAATTGACCTAACCCGGTGGGTTGGGTCAGGTCGGGTCGGCTTTGGTGGGTTGGCGGGTTTGCTACACACCCCTACCCTTAGTACCTAAAAAATGACCAAAATGATCCCGAAAACCTTAGAAAGGACCGAAATTCCTTCAAAACCTTAAAAATGACCAAAACTCCTTCAATTCCCTCTAACATTTAAAAAAAAATACCATTACAACCTACAAAATGATCAAAATACCATTAGATCATAGAAAATGACTATAATGGCCCTGAATTCTAAGAATGACTCTCTCCCTCATTTCTTGTAAATTCACCTCCTCTGAGCAACAATTCTTTCCTTTCCCTCTTTTCAGTTTTCACCTCTCTTTCTCTCTATGATTTTTTTTTTTTTTTTCACATTTTACGGTGTTTGTTTTGCAGTAAAATATATTTACTCAATCAAATCAATGTAGGCACTACTAGCAAGCTCCAAACACTTGATGGCTTGCATTTTTCATGTGATTTATCCTTCCAAACACGTGAAAATATTTTACAGTAAAATTTTTTACATGTAAAATATTTTACATTTGAAAATATTTTATATTGAAAGAAAGAATAAAATTTTATATTGAAATTCCCACGGAAAAAAACGGTTGTATTTTAAAATTTTCGCAAGCAAAGAATCCCACAAACCCACAGAGCTCAAAAGAATCCCACAAGTACTGCCAGCCCACGGAGCTCTAAAGTTTTGTCTGTTCCGTAGTTTTCTCAATTCGGTAGCAGCATATCTTCTTCCCTCCGATGTCGATGATAAAAGATACCGTTTCCTCTATCTCTCTCTGCATCTCTCTTTGTTCGCGAAATCTGCCGTTTATCGCCTCTAAATTTCGGTACATCCCTTTTTTTCATTCCTTTTTCCATCTGGTTTTTATTTTTTATTATATATATTTAAAATTTCCGTTTGGTCCCTTTATTGCTTGATTGTTTTTAATTTTTGGTTCCCTTTTGGTTTCGCAGGTTTGCTAGGAACACAACCCAGCAGGTTTTAATTCTTCTCTTACTCCTTTTGGTCACTAGCAGGTGAGAAAACTATGATGATTGTATATACTTAAACCATGAAACTTCTATGATTATCTATGTTGCAGTGTTGGTTGATGTTTTTATTGATCCCTGTTCATTATGTAAGGCAAATTTAGACAGTAGTCAATTTTTTTCCTAAATTATAAATAAGTTTGTTCATTTGTAAAAAATAGTGTTGATCTATTGTTTATTTATTTATTTTGGGTCGGATGGGAGTGAAGATAAAGAATTTTAATTTATTCATGGGCTTGTTATGAGTATCACCTTGTAGTACATTCTTGGATGTTAGTAGCTGGTCATAATTTTTATTCTATTTTGAGTCCACCCCTGCACTAGATTATTTTTCATGAAAATGATTGATGTGAATTCAATTAAATTTCAAAATGAGAGTAATAAGTTGGAACTTATTGGACCTCATCAATCATGTACAACATGTGATGATAAATCCTTACCTTTTTTCCTGCTTTTTTTTTTTCTAAGAAAAAAAATTGTTAGTGATGGTGAAAAAAGAGTCAGGAGATTCTTGAGCACATCAAAACAGTATACTTCTTTATTCTCAATTACTCAGGAAATTTGACTTTCAAGAAGTAGGAAATTTATTTGGAATCAAAAGAAATGTTCGTGACCCAGCTATTGTAAAGACTAAAGGTGACCATGGTAGCACAAGTAATAGCAGTGCGAAAGTTAGGCGATGCGGTAACTGTAGAGATGTTGGACACACAAGGCGCACATGTCCATCTATCCATATTCATCAAGGTGAACATGTTGATAGTGACAACTCACATGAATTCATGGAACAACCTGCATCAGATGCACCAGTTGGCTCACCTAATTTACAAACAGATTATGTTGGAGACGTTTAATCATAAAGCGCAGATGTCAACATTCCTAATGCTATGCTGAATACACCCCAACATTGTGAGGCAATTCTTTCATCTTCGTATTTCAAAATCAACATTGCTGCCTTGAAAATTAATAAAATTTTTAGTTGATATGTGCTTTTCTCTTTGCAGGGAAGGTGCCTCCAGCATGTTAATGGTTGCTGCTAATAGATATCACATTCTTTGTCTTAGTTAGGTGCTAAGTCAAGTGCATATTTGTTTGCAGTTTATGTGTGGGTGGGTGGGTGGGGGTTAGGGTAGCCTTTGTTGCTTAGCTAGGATGCTGTGTTATTAAGTGAAGTTACAGGAGATAGTATCAAGATATGAGATTTGCACTCAATGTTGAGATAACTTTTATATTTCCATTAATGAAGTTTGCACCATAAATCTTGTTGAATTTGCCATTATAACATTTACGATTTAAATGCTGTAAGTAATTTTAAATTTGCAGAATCTTATGATAAATAGAACCATTGATACACCTTTAAAGCTTCAAATGGCACCTAGTAGCTGAGCTGTTCCTATATCAGAACTTCCCAAGGACACTCCATTTCAGGATTTCAAGCTTAGGTTGTAAATTTGATACTAAATTTCGTTAACCAATCCTGAAAACTTGTTATTTGATAAATCAATTTTCTTTACAGGTTTGGGCAAGGTTGATATGTGTTACTCCATTGCATAGATATTCCTCTTTGGTATGTGTTTCCCAGCATGATACACATTTTATGGCTTCTTTCTGGCCTGCATTTATGTATTTATTTTATGTATAATAGCCTAAGCTGGTGGCAGTTTCGAATCAAGTAGCTTTTGCAAATCCAAATGCACCAGTTTACCCACGCTTAGCTCAAGACAATGGAATGAAGTAAGTCCAATTTTTATTTTCTTTTAATAATTGAAGCTCATACATGACATAACAAGAGTAAGTCTGCTTATTTTGCGCATAGACTATCAACACAGCACAAGTATTTATCCTGCCTGTTTTGCTTTGTACTGTAAAGTCATGCAGCCAGCAAGAACAAAATTGCTCTTTGTTCTCATGTCTGCATATAAGAAATGGATCCCAATTTTTTTATAGTTTCTCTTATGCCCTTTTCAAATAGTACCGCCTTTTGCATTTCATGTGTAAGGGAAGGGTCACAAATGGGTGCCACCTAAATATGTGGCGGTGCGTATTATTCATTGAGAAGGCTAGGCCAATCTCAAATAACTGGCGTTAATTTGCAGAAAGAACTCAGTCAAGTATGAATAAGTTTTGTATTCTGTCCTAATGTCACATGTAAATGATGTTATCTTTGAATGTCATTATCCAAATTTCTAGTTAGGCGTATGTAGATTCCCTGAGTCTGTCCTATGTCACACCTCCCAACCCCCCAAAAAAAAACTAGCTCTTTTCTTCTCTCTCTCTCTCTCCCCCACCCCCTTCCCTTCTAATGACATGCTCCTGAGTGCCTTTGGCACATGAGGATGTAATCCTTGATTATTGTGTATGCTATAATTACAATCTGGTATTGTCTTCAACTGTAGTCTCATTGTGCAGGTGGAAGCTTTAGCAGTTAAGTTGACTCAGAAAGAAGGAGAATTGATTCAAGAGAAGTTTGAAGTGAAAAAGCTAGCAAGCTACCTCAAACAGGTTATTTAATGACGTTCCATATATGCATATAGAATAATAGTTATTACAGCTCCATCCTTTTTCATAACCTATGTTTCTACTGCGATTCATCTTATTGAATTTAGAGCCTATAAGGATAATAATTACTTATTGGTTAGTGTCTTATATTCATATGACATTACACTCGACTTTTTGGTTGGTGAATGTGGACTTGGATATAACTTGAGCACATTGCATCGATAGTCAACCCATGCCCAATGGTCTGAGAAAACCAATTTTGCTTAGGTCCAAACTTGATTTTCTATTTGCTGAAGCCATCTTTATGACATAATATCAAATTTTAATATGTAAAGTTCTTATTCAATTTTTTTTGTTCATCTATCTTTTGTGTTCCCTTAATAGTATGCTATTATTAGCTTCTACAAATGATACCTTTTCCATCTAGCTTTTTCCATTGGCAAGAAAGGATTTGAATACTTCAGGGATTGACTTTAACAACCATCATCCTTTTACTTTACTAAGTTATTATAACTCCATGGAACAGTTTTTCGCAGATGCACACTTTCAATATAGCTTTTCTTATTCATTTTTTATTTTATTTTATGTATATTATATTTTATATTTGTCCTTGAATTCAGTTCATTCCTTTGTCTACAGGCCTCTGAAGATGCAAAAAAGTTAGTTAATCAAGAGAAATCTTTTGCTTGTGCTGAAATTGAGAGTGCTAGGGCCGTAGTGCAGAGAATTGGAGAGGCCCTTGAAGAACAAGAAAGAAATTCCCAGGCTTCTAAAAAGCAGGTTTGAATGGGTCGTTTTAAACTTATATGTATCTTCAATTTTGCTTACCTTTTATGTATTCTAACTTTCTAATAATCAAAGGGACATTGGTGACAGATCAACAACGTGTTGTTTAGATTTGATGAGGATAAGTTTGTTTTGTATTTAATTTTCCATACCATCAGGATGTGGAGGAACTAATAGAGGAGGTTCAAGAGGCAAATCTGTCAAGAACTCAGTCAAGTATGAATAAGTTTTGTATTCTGTCCTAATGTCACATGTAAATGATGTTATCTTTGAATGTCATTATCCAAAAAGTGATTTTAACCAAACAAGTTGGCAAATCTATTTAAGTCCCTAATGATAGAAAATTGGATACACAGTTAAAAGATTATGAAGCAATTAAAAGTTACCCTTAATTAAGCCTGATTTTTTCCCCTGTTGTTACATAACTTACCAGGATCTAATATGCATGGCATATTAAACTTTTGCACAAGTTTTGAGCCAAATCTAAATTGTATTCAAATTTTGGTTTAGAACTAACATGGCAAAATTATTTTTTATGTTTATATTTTCCCTGATTATGAAAGTTCTTTTTACATTACACACAACTTTGCTTATGCCAGACATATACATAAATAATTTTCAAGATACACCTTTTGCTTATACAAGATATATACATAAAGATAGAATGGCGAGTGGTATTCTTGTTTTTCTTGGTCAATTGATTTTGTCTTTTTTTTTTCCCAAACAAATAATAATAATCTTTATTCAGCATAACCAAACAGATATCTTCAAGGTTTCATCCAAATTAACATTGATTCCCCTGGCCTAAAGGGGGAAACAAAAGTAGTGTCTACACTAATTTTCAATGACTTGGTTGGGAGATTCAAAGCTCTAATTATCCTTTTAGAAAACAGAATCAACAAATAAGAGTTTGACCAAAAAGAAAGTTAAAAGGAATGTGTGCTATTGAAGCTGCAAGAGTAGAATGGATTTTACCAAACTTAATTGAGTGACATTGATATTTCTTGTGCTTTTAATCCTTATTCCTGACAATTGGAATTGAGTTATGCTTGTCTTATCTAATAGAATGAAACCCTTTTTTTTATTTTTTGTAACCAACTTCAGCTCATTGGCCGAACTCCTCTTGTATATCTTAACAAAGTCACTGAAGGCTATGGAGCTTATTTTGCTGTCACGCAAGAAATGATGCAACCTACTGCTAGCATCAAAGACAGGTATCTTCTTTCCTCCTCATAATCATAGATTTACTAGCATATATTTCTTGTTATTACAGTTTAAAACACATATTACTGACTACATTTTTATGATTAAAATGTATAATTGTTTTGTTTATTTCTGTTCATAGAGCAGCACATGCCATGATTGTGGATGCTGAAAAGAAAAACTTAATTACCCCTGGGAAGGTTAGCTGAATACTTAACTTATTGATCTATTTATTTTTTCCTTGTTATCAGATATTTTTGTCTTAAACTTATACTGCAGCTTCAGGTTTGTCTAATTTAGTATAAATGTTATGTTAGGCAACTCTGATAGAGCCCACGTCAGGAAATATGGGGATCAGTATGGCATTTATCTCTGCCGATACAAAACGGTTCTAACCATGCCCTCTTACACAAGCTTGGAGAGGAGGGTAACTATAACAGTTAAGAAGGCATATGATCTTTTGGAATCTACACCAAATGCTTTCATGCTCCAGCAATTTTCAAATCCTGCCAACACCTTGGTAACTAATCCTGCCTTTAATTTTCTCCTGTAACTGAAAAGTCTTTATTGGCATCATGTAGGATAAAATTTTCTATGCTACATAATTATCTTAAATTATATATATAGTTTAGAATCAATTCGAATCTGGTATATACATTATTCATCCTCTCTTGCTTAGTGGATGGTGGATATGTGATTGACCTCAAAATGGAAAACAGGTGCATTTTGAAACTACAGGTCCTGAGATATGGGAAGATACAAATGGACAAGTTGACATTTTTGTCATGGGAATTGGTAGTGGAGGCACTGTCTCTGGGGTCGGACAGTACCTTAAATCCCAAAATCCTAATGTAAAGGTAATGATTCATGCTTTGCCCACATTCACCCTTATATTTCTGTTTCATTCCTTGTTAATATTTTAGTTAATTTCTTGTAGATATATGGAGTAGAACCTGCAGAAAGTAACGTATTGAATGGTGGTAAACCAGGTAAAATTCATGCTATTTTGTTTCTTATCTAGTTACTTTTTTTTTTTTTATAACCTCTGAAGAGAACAAAGTTGGAAAATTTTCAAATTTATCTTTTTTTCGTCCAACTGATATCTAATAATGGAAGACTATAAATGTAATGAAGATACAGACTTTGTAAAATTCAAGTTTATCTATGCCTTTGTAGATACATTGTCCTGGTAAGAGAAGTTAACACTCTAATATTGTTGAAATTTTGAATCAGGTCCTCATCAGATTACTGGCAATGGGGTTGGGTTCAAACCAGATATTTTGGACATGGATGTAATGGAAAAAGTTCTTGAGGTAATTGTTGTTGGTGATGCTGTTAGCAATGACAGAAAGAATTGAAAAAGAATATAGTATTGTTGTTAATAGTTTTGGTTTTCCCTAACTGTCATGTTGAAACTTATCTGGTAGGTTAGTAGCGAAGATGCAGTAAATATGGCCAGGGAATTAGCATTGAAGGAGGGACTTATGGTAATTGCTCAAATAACTCTCTGAAGTATATCTATCTCTACACTTTCATGGGTGCTCACAACTTAATTATATCAGCTGATGCTACTGGAGAACGCTTTTTGTGCTTCAGTAACATCTTTTTAGTACCCCCAGATGGACCCAACAAGATGATATCTGGAATGCTATTACGCATTTTATAACTTCGATCGTCCTGGTTAATGCAGGTAGGAATATCATCTGGAGCCAATACAATTGGAGCACTCAGACTCGCTAATATGCCAGAGAACAAGGGCAAACGTATATGCAGCAATATATTTTCTTTTTATTGTTTGGTAGTGGGCTAGAACTTTGTTTTGTTGTAGCATAATAAACAACTGAGGTTGATATCAGATACTACGTACTAAAACTTAGGGTCTTACATGTGTACTTGAGTCATGTGGTTCAACATAAGTGTTACATGTAACAATTTACAGCTATTGGCAATTATGAGATTGTTTTTTACCTCTCTAGAGTGGAGGTTGATAATTCTTTTATTTATTTATTTATCATTATTATTATTATTATTTGTTCCAACTTTGGCATGTAACAATTTACAAGCTAGAATACAAACACAAACAAAGATTGTTCATGAAAAGAGCTTCCTGGACACAAACATAAGTCCAGACTTTATTATGATTGATACGTAAGAACCTTTAGACAACGGTAGCTTTGACATGGAGAAGCCTCATTGTTTCTTTAGGACATAACTCTTGCATATAATATTCAAGCTTTACAACTGAGGCTTTATATATATATGCTTATATTGCAGTATAAATATTAAGTATAATAATTCCTCCAGTATAATCACATTCACTTAATAATGTGATTATACAAAGTTTTACCATTGATTGACTAATACAATTTTACTAAAACAAGGCTGTTACTAAAATGTCTACAATTCATCCATTTCATAACATATCAGACCAAAATCTTGACTTGCCCATCATGTTTAACTCTTCTCTCTCAATTCATCTCTAAAAACTTGAGCACAAATGCAAGTAGGTTTTATACTCGTATATACAGGACCAAAGTTGCATTTATAATTCAGCATCCGTACGAAGTAGAAGAAGTTAAGTCATCTGGTGGGTCCAAAAGAGTACATGTGAACAAAACATGCCAGTTGCCTGTGCAGCATCATTTGTAGCATTGTTCAGCCATAGAGATATTTTTTCCTGACTAGCTCTGACATTGACAACTGCTCCACAAATTTCATCTCCATGATCAAATTGTTATCCAACCATAGCTAGCAACTAATTCCAACACATTCAGAAAATTAGATACCACATAAAAGTGTTGATTCAGAATTTAAATCACTAGGGTGGTCTGAAACATACTGTATATAGCCAACAGGTATCAGATTTCCCACCAAGATCCAAAAACTAATCTGCAGAAAATACAACCAAATCACTTACACTTATTACTCAAGACACAATCTTTAATAAAATATACCTGAAGATGAAGTACAACTCCAGCACTTATTATTCAAGACACAATCTTCAATATAATATATATTTTGCTTCTAAGCCAAAGAGATTGCCAAAATAGTCAAGAGTACTTGCTTTACCACATTAAAACTGAAAACTATAATTTATCACATTGTACTCAATATTCTACAAGGAAGACACATATTTGCTAGTCTGGTAAAAAGGCCACAAACTTTCTCAAGCACTTATTATTCAAGACACAATCTTCAATATAATATAATATATATTGATTTGGGTAAACACATGTTCACCTTGTGATTATGATGAAGATGCAACAACCTATTATGACATACCACCCTAAATCTCTTTCACACCATGCTGCTAGAACTGCAATGACATTCACCACCCCCAACTCTATCATCATAGCCAAAAAATAAAGTCTAAGAACTCATTAACCAAAAAAACATTTAGTGAGCAAAGCCATACTCTAGCTTGATGCACTATAAGTGCCAACTCTATTTCACTTGGATGAACTGAGCCATGACATTAGGCATCATTTTCAGAGATAAATAAATAATTACATACACTGAGGCAATCTGCTAAGAAAGATTCAATAACTATGTCAAAAGTCTAAAATTTCCTGTTGCAGAAAGAGAAGTCTAAGAACTCATTAACCAAAAAAACATTTAGTGAGCTAAGCCATATTCTAGCCTTATGCACTGTAAGTGCCAGCACTATTTCACATGGATGAACTGAGCCATGACATTAAGCATCAATTTATAAGATAAATAAATAATTACATACACTAAGGAAATCTGTTGAGAAATTAAGATAAACTTCAACTAAACATTTTTAACGTGATTATCTTAAGAGAGTTTTTGAAAATATTTTGAGTGAAGAAAACATTAAGGCAAATTGTGTAATTGACTTCTATAAATAAACTCTTCATCACCAAATCTACAAAGCATACATGACACTTTTACCAACCACCAAGGAGTAAATAGTCTAATCAATGGAAAATTCATTGGTTGGACAAAACAAAATGAAGCTTTTTTTTTTTTTTTTTCATGCACTTGTTAATCAGTTGAGACTGAGTACAATTCTTAAAAGGGAAAAATTATAGTACATCAACATCTATTTGATCTCGGAAGTGTAATTTTCCTTGGGTTCTAAAAAAACTGCTTCCATAGAATAAAGTAGTGAGAAAGCTTTTGAATTCATTTGTGCAGCAAATTTATTTTGCAAACAATGACCATTCCAAAATTTATACAAAGAAAAAATATGAAATGGGAGTTCAGGTAGAAAAATAGAAGATTCATTTAGAAGAATTGTGGATGGGCCTTACCTTCACCTTCAATGCCAATTTTTTTCCAGAACAATGTCTACATATATAACTTCATCGTACAATGGAACTTCTGGACCCGTGTGCTAAATTCCAAGACTCACTGATATAAGGACCAGTACCAAGAAAGTGAGCATAACTGGGAAATTAATATGGGGAACATGAAGAGAAAAGATCTAATTAATAGCAATACGGTATTTGAAATTTTACTTGGTGACCTAAACAGTTGAAAGAATACTCATTTATTCACTTCTGTTCGATAGCTATTGTCTTTCAGCATTCTTTCTTTTCTTTTCTTTTTTCTTTTTTTTTTTCTTTTTTTTTTCTTTTTTTTTAAGTCATAAACATTTTATTAGAAAGAAAACAGAGAAACCCTCTAATTTCTAAAGAAAACAGCAATCATGGGTATTGAAATTTTGTTTCTCAAATAGGAGGAAATTCCAAATCAACTTTCGAAACAAAGTTAACAAACAACACCCAAATCTCCTATCAAAATAATAAAAATAAAAACCCAAATCAATTCATAGCATTAGGGATTACTAACAATGAATAAAACTAAAGACAAATCATGCGTTGATAGTCAAAGAATCTTTAATAATCTGTATATTAGTAGTGAAATCAACTTCGTCAGAGAGAAAGAGAAACCTATTTCAAATATCGTCGCCGGGCAGAGAACGGCCGATACTGTTTCTTCTTTGGGTTTTGTTTAGCTGCCCTGGGTTCTTGTGGTTGATTAGTAAGAGAAGAAGCTAATACAGAAGAAACCGAATTCTGGGTTCTTTGGATAAACCGAATCGGAAGCGCGATAAAGAGTCCGAAGCGTGATATAGAGTCCGAAGCGTGACAGAGAGAAATTTGTTTTTGAGAAGGAGAACTGGAGAAGCACACAGTGAATACTGGGTTCTTTTAGATTTTTTTACTTATATATATAACTTGTTTGACCGTTAGCCAGTATTTACTCTAAATTACTCCAAATTAAATGAATGGTCCGGATCAAATTTTCATTCATTCAACGGTTTAGATTTAGATTTAGCAATGATAGTTATATATGGTGATGGCTTTGGCTACGAGGACTGTCTCTCTTTGTCATGGGTGCCAGTTTGACGGCTTCCTGTTGATGATGATGGAGGTATTTGTTTGCTTTGAAAAATTAATTCCACGTGTTCAAACTTACAAAATTGCGGGAGACCAAAGTGAATTTTCACACGGTAACCAATATACTTTCTCCTTGTTATCAAAAAAAAAAAAAAAAAAAATTCTCCTCAAATATATAAGAGGGAGACAGTTATTCAATTTCCATATAATTTTATCATTTTGTTAGTGCTTTAATTGAATTTTTCAAAAAGTCAAGGACCTCTGGTAAATGGTAATATATATATTCTAACATATGTGCTTTGGTGGTATTGAAAAAACTCTTCACTTTCTTATAACAGACTGCACCTTTAATTGCTAAACAATATTGGCTGTGATTGTTTCACGGGAAAAAAATTTTATGACAGTAAAATATTTTCAGATGAAAATATTTTATGAAAAAAAAAAATATATACATATATATATATATATATATTTAAAGTATTTGGTTGCGTATCTAAAATGCTCCTAATAATTTTTCAAGTATTTTGTTGTGTTCATAAAATACCATTAAAAAAAAAAAAACATATTTTCTAATACTTTCTCATATTTTTCAGCTCCTAAACACGTATATAAATAGACAAATCTCAATACGGAGAAATTAAAAATAAAAATGAAAAAAGTGTGATAATAAAAAAAAAAAAAAAATAGAGAAGTTTAGATCTAGAAAAATCACGAGAGAGAGAGAGAGAGAGAGAGAGAGAGGCTAATTCAGCAACCATACCGGTGGTTGGGACAAGATCAGCAGCAACAACAATGGGTGGTTAAAGTACTAGCAGTAGGCTAAGTGAGGGTGAAGTTTGGGCTGATGGCTTTTGGGTGAAACGTAAAATATTAGGACGGCAAATTGGGGTGTAAAATACTTTACACCAACACACTCCTTATTTTACAGTCAATCTGAAAATATTTTTAAGTTGATCAGCAATTTCCAGTTACCTTAAACACTTGCAAATGAATAAAATATTTTCTGAAAATCAATTTCAGGTGAAACAGTGTCAGCCTTAATATAAGCTTGTAGAAAATCACACAGTAAGGGAACAAACAACCAGGAAAAGAAAGACTCAATTTATGCAAAATCTCTTACATCAATTACATTGTTGCATGCCTTTCTTTTCTCCAGGCCTATTATCACTTAAAAATCCATGCGTCGCTATCAAACTTTGTCTATCACCAGTGAGAATTAATTGCACTAGGTGCGAGGGATTCTACATCGTAGCTTCCTGGAATACATAGAGACGACTTGAAGCAACAGACTTGCACTTACGGAGGAAGACTATTGTCTTCTAAATTTCTAATTGACCCCTAAACTCGGGCATTGACCTGGTCATCGTTCCCTGTGCCAACAAAACGTGCAGGGTTGCTAGAAAGTTTAAGCACATAACAAAATAGAATACAAATTTATTTTTGGTGAGAAACAAAATTTGCCTCCATGGGCTTACATGGGGTGCTAATCCAGATCTCATTGATTGGAGTGATAATATCAACAATTGTGGCAATAACTGAACTGCAGCAGAAGCGGCTCCAGCCAAGCCTGGCTGCGACTATATGTGTGGAAATGTAAAAATACCATTTCCATTTGGCTCGACTCGGCTGTTATCTAAATAAGAAATTTTACATCACTTGTGAGGACAATGTAACAGCGAAGACAGGTGATTTCACTGTTAAAAATATATCCATTGAGGATCATGAGTTGCATGTCTTGCAATTTGTAGCCCAACGATGCTACAATCAGACTGGTGCATTAGTGGAAGGCATTAAAACCTGGCTCAAAACTAGCAGTTACACCATTTCTAAGTTTATAGCATTGGCAGCAACATACAAGGAAGAGAACTGCCAAAGAAACATGTTAGAGATAGAGTCATGGCCATAACCAATGCAGTCCATTTCATTGTATCATGACAGTGAAGCCACGGTATCTAGAATATATAGTAAAATTAATAATGGAAAATCTAGATTCAAGACAGGTAAGACTAAGATACAAGTACGTGAGACAATTAAGAGAAGATGGAATCATAGCCATTGTCTTTTTTATTATGACTATTTAATTTCGACTGCTTGAGTAGATCGGACAGGGTACATATAGCGCAGTTTGACAATTTTGAGCATGTGAGTGCTCTACAACGCAGAGATGGAATAGCCCCACAAATAGGATAAAACAAAGTATCAAGCAAAAGTGGTGGGGGGAAGATTGCCAACTGGATAGATATTCATATGAAAATCTTGTACTTCATTTTCACCAATGAGAATAGAGATAAGGATACCATGAGATAAGAAGAGAGCAAGATGATTAGGGCCCCTTACTTTCTCTATTACTATAAATTCACAACTAAGACCATGCCCCATCCATCTCTCACACCTTAATGGTTCACACAAGCAAATGTCTGTGTAACAAAGACATAAATGTGAACTTAGGAGTGGTGTTGATTCAAGCAAGAGTAAAAGAGTTTTCTCTTGTATATATTCACTTAGCCAGGTAATAGCACATGGCCATTACATGCTAGCAAGTGAAGAACTTCTTGAGTTAAGAACAATATTTCTAGAGCATAAGAGTTTTTGTTTAAGCATAATGCACCATTAATGGTCTTGGAACTTTGAAATGATTATACTAAGAGAGTTAAACCTTCTTTCATGCACAATATTGTGTGTTAAAGACTGGACATAAATATTATAACCTATTAGGGGGGGTGGTTGTATATTTCTAAAATATAAGTAGAATGTAATATTAGAAATTGGATTGGACAAGAATCCAATCATGAAGGTGAGGGAAAGGAAATTCCATGTAATTTGGTCAAGTGAATTTTAAGCAAAATTCTCTATTTGAAATTCTAATGAGTTGAATTGACCAAGTTTCAAACGAATTTTAGGCAAACCTCTGAAATTTTGATGAGTTGGGTCAACTAAGGGTCCATTTGGATAGAACTTATTTTGCTGAAACTGAAAACTGAAAACTGAAAATACTGTAGCAAAATAATTTTTAAATGTGTGAATAGTGTTGTGGGACCCATTTTTAATAAAGTGGTTGTGGGTCCCATGAATAGTGCTGCTACAGTATGTGAACCGTGTGCACACTGTTCATGAACAGTGCATTTTGTCTCTAAAAGCAGAAAAAAAAAAAAAAAAAAAAAAAAAAAAAAAAAAATGCAAAATGCTGAACGCAAACGCGCAAAACGTGCAATACAAACACATACTAAGCTTCAAGCGAGTTTTAGGTGAACTTGAAACATTGTGTCTTTTTGCATAAATTTTACGAGTTTTACCAACCGTTAGAAATGGTTTCATGTGTATCTAATAGTCATAAGCATTTTCAACAGTTTTTTGAAAGGGTATAACACCTAATTTGTCTTCTTCTCATTCAACAGAGAAATGTATATAAGCCCCTGTAATCAATATAGGACTAAACCAAAGAAACCATATTCTAGATGTATAATTAAGTGAATGGTCTATGAATTTTAACCACATCAATGTCACACACAGACTTCATTCACAAAAGAAACACAAAATAGGAAATTTTTATCCTACTTAGCAACACAATTTGGGTATTTCTCAAAGTTCAAAGAAGTTTGAAATTTTACCCAAAAGAAATTATCTATGATGCATTCATTATCATAAAACAAGCTAAGCAAAGCAATTCCCGACAAAACTCTTTCACAAGCTAAACTAAAGCCATTCATGATACAAACTAATCGTAAAACCCCATGCATGAGACCACTCGTATAAGGTTTTATATATATATATATATATGCTATATGCTCTGCATTTGTTCCTGAAGTTACAAGCAGGGAATGAGAAACTAGCAATAAAAATCAGCTCTTTAAAGCGGAATGGCATTATAAGATCATCTTATTATTGTTTTGCGTGAAGTACATATAACCAATCACCTAAGTCACGTGCAAAATATAATTACCATCTAACTGATCCCAGAGTAGTAGGAAAGAAGGTTTGAAATGAAATTCATCATCTCCTAGATACCACAGGTAATTCTAAGTCATACTTATCAAGTAATTCAGATCAAGCAATTGGGACCTAATGGACTTGTTAAATAAAGCATGCATTATGAATGTATATGAGTAAATAACAAAACCAATTCTATGATCTGCGTATAGAGAAACAAAATGCTTGTAGTTTTAGGATATGCAGATAGCAAAACAAAATACTTACATTTTTAGGATTGGGATCAAGTATTTTATGTATCAATGACTTCAAAGAGGAAACCAGTATGGACAAGAAAATTCTGCTGCATTTATCTACACATCATCCACAAGAGCAGTTAGTTAAAAGCTGCCAATCATCCATTTGAACTACTAATTGTTATGCGACTCACACAATCCCTGGAGAAAGTTTCCACTTTGTTCATGGGAATAATAAAAGTATAGGAGAAATTACACTAACCATTCTTGAGGTTTGGGTAATGTTAGGGACTTACCTCCTGTTTTCAGAAACAACATTTTGTCCCTGGCAATGTTAATAGCTTATTACACTCTGGATGGAATAATTAAAAAAATACATATGACTAATTTAAAGCATCATAAAACTAATCCTTTCGAGCTCTGGCTCTCCCTCTCTTGCAATGGCTACTGAGTTTAATTATATTAAAATAACTTCATTTTTTAAAATTTAAGCTTTTCCTTCTTTGGATGCAAAAGGCATCAATATACTGCATATGTGTACATACATTACATTAGTTTCCTGCACCTGCTCCCAATCATGAAAAAAATTCTTACTTGAATTAATCAAGTCCATACAAATTCATTACTCGAATATGAAAAATACAAACCAACAAAAGAATAAACAAGATTCTACAAAAAGAAAAAAAGAACGTAGGCTTTGTATTCATTAGAACAAAACAATAACAAATAAAAGGGGAAAAAAAAAAAGATTAGCAATTCCAAGCTTCATAACTTGAAAATGAATTTATAAAATTCATAAGCTCTAGTAAGTTTTATAAACAAAATGAGTGTAAAAAATCTCTGCCATGTACAGCTGAACAGAGCCATTGAAGTGCAATAACCCAAGCCAAACAAAAATTAAATTGATACTATTGAAATACTACACCATTAACACTTATCAACTCCTTTTTAAGAATCTCTTCAATATAATATGTTCAGACCTCATAATCCAACCCATACTTCAGATTCCAAACCCTAGCCACCAAATTATATTATTGGAGAGGAAGAGAAATATCAAACAGATAGAGAGACCTGTAATTGGACAAAGGGGCGGAGGAGAGGGCTCCGTCTATCAAAGGCTGGCTCGTCGTCGGAGATGAGATCGCCGACCACCGCACCTTAGCCCGTCGTCGGAGATGAAATGAGCTCCAATTTTGAGAGAAAGGGAGAGAATTTTTTGAGAGAGACTTTATTCGTAAATGGATTTTTTGAATTCTGAGTGAGAGAGAGACATTATTCCAAGGGTTGAAACATTTGGATATCTTTTATGAGTTTTATCAAGGGTTGAATTGAAATTCCGTCAAAAAAATGTAAAATTTGGAGGCAACAATAACGCGGGAGAGCTAACAAATTAGTTTATTTCAAGGTTTTTAATGACGATTATAATAAGATTAGTCATATTTTAATTAGTACACCAGTTTTTAGCGTTTGTTTCAACTATTTTCAGTAAATCCTCGAAAAAAGTGGGTCGAGTCATGTTTTATTTTATTTTTAAAGTGCTTCGAGGCTAAGAGTGGTCTTTACTTTGTTTCCAAGAATCATAAGACCACATTTTGGACTTCACGCTTGGCTTACATTTGGTTTTGGTTTAAAAATTCAAATTTTTTATTATTTAGCTTATTTTTGTTATTATGTGTAAGTTTTATTGCATTTTTTGCTACTATTCATTAGTCTTACTGTACATTTTAGCTACTTTTAGCAAAAAAAATTTAGTTTCAACTAAATAAGTTGTTTAAACTTCTTAATATTATTTTTTATAGTGCAAACAGAGAATTTTTTTATCAAATGCGATAGCAAATTTGAGAAATTGATGAATTCATCATTGTATTTGTCTAGTACACTAAAATGAGAGAAGGTAGGCAAAGCCTTTCAAAGTGTAATCCAAAGGCAGGATGGGTCACATTGGTTCATGGATGGCCAGGATGGGTCACACTGGCCGGCTTTGGGTTTGAAGGTGATGGAAACAAAGTGAAAGTGTGTGTTTGGAAAAAATTAAAAAGCCAGTTTATTTTACTATTCAATTTATTTTTGCTATTATTTAGGGGTCCCACTGTGTTATTTCAGGTAACTTTTACCTTTATCTACAATACTTTCAGTAAAAAAATTTCAGTTTCAACAAAATAAGCGGATCCCAAACAAATCCGAAGAGTCGAAGAGATTTATTAGACATTGAGAGCAACTCCGGCTTATAATGACGATCTGGCAAGTGGAGATAGCTGATTGGATGTGGATGGTGAGTGACTCTATGTAGGCTTAAAAAGAAATTGAGAAAAATTATAGGGGTATTTTTGGCAACACGTGACATTTCATCAAAATGAGAGTTTTTATTTTATTTAATTTTATTTTGGAGAACAAAATGAGAAAATAAATTAAGTAAAGACTTCCTATAAAAAATAATAATTTTTTTAGAGAGTTTTATCTTATGGCATCTGCTCCTAATAATATCTCTTTATCATCAGACCAAGACACCAATCAGTTATTGATGTAGGCGGAGGTTGAACCCAGATCTCTTATTCAACTATCAGAATAACTAAAACCCACAAAAATAATAATTAATTAAGACTAGACTTTTCACCAAAATCTAAAAATGTTAAAATCGAATGAAACGTAACTCTTTCACAAAGTAAAACTCCTAAAACAAAAGTACAAAACAAAACAAAAACCCAAAGTAGAGCTGAAGTTGTTGGTTAGTGAGACATGGGCGCATACAAGATTTTTCCCTACAACAAAGTAGAGCTGAAGTTGCTGCGAGTAAATTTTTTTTAGAATTATGTGGTTAAGCGATAAATTTTTGATTCTCCCAAAAACTTAAGCTGTGTTTAGGATAACTGGTAATTTATCGTGGTATCAGAACATGAGGTCCTAAGTTTGATATATGTCTCATCCACACTACCTCTCATTTAAAATCCCACTTGTTGAGAATCACCTATTAAAAGGGAATTTGAGCCCACACGTAATGGGAAGTATTAGAATTATGTGGTTAAATAATTAAATTTACTATATTTTATCAAATGCTAAAATTAAACTAAACAAGAAACAAGGTTTTTATCATTTTTTATAGTTAGACTAAACAAGAAACAAGGTTTTATCATTTATAAGAAGTCATTTTTTATAGAACTTGTAAAATAGAAGGAAGAAAAATAAAATATGTAAAGAGAGGAAAGGAAAGCAGATGTAAAGACAATTATGTGGTTCAACTTATGAAAACCTACTTACAAAAAGCTCTTAATGTAAATGTTTACCATTCACAATTTTATTATTTAGAATGGTTGTTTTATAGTAAACCCTATAGGGTATACATAGAAGGAAAATACTAAAAATATTTTAAAATTACTACATAAAATTAACAAACTAATGTGATAATTAATTAATGTGATTGGTGGATTTTAAACATAATAAATGAATATCTAATTTTATTTTTTATTTTTTTATGACAAGTGACATATTTGATAATAAAAAAGTATACTACATATATATACACATCAATTTATACAGGTTATGTAGCAAATTTATATCCCCAAAATTTATAAAACTGAAATAGACTAAGGGGAGTCTCTTGATTAGAATAAAATCAATGACAATTAATGTTCTTTAATTGTATCAAATAAAAAAAAATTATATACAAAATAAAAATTCTACTTTAGCCTAATCTAAGTATATATATGTGTAAAGATCTCTCCTATAAACTTGAACTCATGTCCCCCCTCCCCCCCTCCCCTACACCTCTCAAGCACTTAAATACTTATGGAGTGACTATTACGCTAAAAGTGCGTAGTAGTCAATCAAAGATATTAATATGTGCTAAATTTGATATACAGCGATATACTAACAAAATTTTGGGCAAAAGCACATCATACATGGCTCAATTAGCCAAGTGGTTCAAGTTTTTTTTTTTTTTTTGAAAATGTCGAACACTGAAGTTAGCATAAGAAAAGTTGTGATAGAAACAGTAATACTTTAAGTTTTTATTAATATTATGAGTTATTATAGAATCACAAATTATTCTATAATTTTTTTGCTACAACTATGATGTGGTAAATTGTGAATAATTAGTTATTACTTATACTCTGCTACATTAGAGTTGTGGCAAGAAATTGTAAAAAAATTTGTGGCCATACTTTTTCTAACATTATTCTTCTTTACACTATTGATAATCATGGTAAACGGTATCAACCGTTATAATTTCATTAATTAGGAGTGTTGTGATTGGTCTATATCCTCTCATTCTTGACAAAAAGAAAGTTGATTTTTGATAGCAGATCCCAAGGAGAATAAACTTGGAGCCGTTAGAAACAAGAGAGAGGGAGGAGACGACAAAGACAGAGAGGAGCTCAAATAAGAATATTCTAAGGGATTTTTTAGAAAATAACTACAAAACCCAAACAATGTTATTAGTTAGGCAACGTTTCAAACATATTGCATTTCTAACAATTTAACTTCAGAGGAGTCGATTTTACTGTTCATATCGCCTATTTTTTGCACCACGTAGATAAAGAAATCGAGTCCTTTATACTCATTTTTTATACATAGAAATCAACTTTAGTGGAGTCGTTTTCAATACAAAGAAAACGACTCCACTGGAGTCGTTTTCTTTGTATTGAAAACGACTTCACTGAAGTCGATTTCACTCTGTAGAAATTCAAAGAAATCCATTCATGTCACAACTTTCAAATCCAAAACGGAGTCGTACCCGAGCGTGTTCTCCTCCACTGATCCGATCCAATCACCTGAAGCTTTCGCCGGGGTTTGGTCAGAATCGGCGCCTGGATTCTTCGTGCTTCGCTGTCGGTGTTGCTAGGTTCGTCGGGGTCTGGTGAAATCGGCACCTGGGTTCGTCGGGGTTTGGTGAAATCGGGGCCTAGGTTCGTCGGCGCCTGCTTGCTCCTCGGTGTTGCTGGGTTCGTTTGCTGGGTTCTTCTGTGACAACATAACTGAAGCTTAACTGTGTGGAGTTCGTGGGGTTTTTGGGCAAATCGACTTCAGTGGAGTCGTTTTCAATACAAAGAAAACGACTTTCGTTTTCTTTGTATTGAAAACGACTCCACTGAAGTCAATTTCTATGTATAAAAAATGAGTAGAAAGGACTCGATTTCTTTATCTACGTGGCACAAAAATAGGCGATATGAGCAGTAAAATCGACTCCTCTGAAGTCGAATTGTTAGAAATGCAATATGTTTGAAACGTTGCCTAACTAATAATATTGTTTGGGTTTTGTAGTTATTTTCTAAAAAATCCTATATTCTAAGCATATAACTCTTGATGTATAGTGAACCCTCAACGAACCCTTGAGTCTTGAGGTTATTGAAAATGGAATAATTGACTTTTATAAGAGTTTGATAATTCCGGGCTTGTTGACAATGATATTTTCCAGCTTAGTTTATTAAATATTTCCATCTCGTATACGAAGAACAAGTTCATTGCCCTTTTTTTTTTTTTTTTTTTTGGGGGTTTCCCACAGTGTTTCCTCAAAGTTTTCAACCAAAGACTAATCACTGTTCGTGCCGAGTGAGCCCACGAAGGGGTAAAGCACTGGCCCAGGAAATTCTTTTCAAAGTGCAAGTAACAGGACTTAAACTAGGGAGCACACCCAGTCAAGCCCAGTACAAGTACCTTGAGACCGAGAGAGTTCACTGCCATTGGCTGTGACACTTCGTGAATTTTAATGGTTTATCACGGGGACAAAACTATACCACTGGATGCCTATCACTTTGTGACCACATCGACAGTGTGGTTAATGGGTCTTGCTCTGGCATTGGTTGTTGCCAGACTTTTATCCCAGAAGGAGTAACGAGTTTTGCTGTGGGTATAGGGAGCTTTAATAATCACTCCACGGTACTCTGTACATTTTTAGACCCCTTAAAATACAACTAAATTAATCTAGTTAATTAACCAAGTGATTACTTAGTCAAATTATCAGATCTAGGTTAACACAAATATATTATATCAATGTAAAGTGCGGAAAATAAAGAATACAAAGATATGATGACCCAAGAAAACCAAACTGGTAAAAAAACCTAGGGGGGATTTAACCTAACTATCCTCAAGGTAAACTGAATCCACTATGAAAGAATTGAAGTTTTACAATAGCGACTTAGACCACTAATTTCCTATTGCTAGATCGAGTAAAAAACTTACTACCACGACCACGTGACAGCTTCGAGCCCACAGACTACTTCTTTCTTGGATTCCCAACGAGTATAGGCACTCCCACTTATATATCTTTAAGCTCTTGAATTTGCAACTGAATGATCACAAAGTTCTTGACATAATCTTGAATCTTGGAAATTCTAAGTATGTCTGAAGGCAACCAATTCTTAATCTCACAAAAGATTCACACACACAGCATAAAGAATAACCTCAAAATGTGGCTAGGGTTTTCCCTTTTATATTTAAAGTAAAACATAAAACCCTACACGTCAAACGGGCTTAGACTGAGTTGGAAATTCTGCAGAAAAAATAATCTGCATGACTTTCGATCAGTCGAATCTAATTCTCAATTGATCGAGTCAGGCAAATTTACACAGTAAATCTTGTAGCAACTTGATTCCAACTTTACATATTAAACATATACTTTGAGCAAGTCTAAACAAGACTAAAACGTTTTGATCATGGTTTGCCAACATTATAAAATGAAATTCTAATACATTAGTTCCTAATTCTTAGAACCTAACATACTCGACTTCAATCCATGTGGTTTTGGTTTTGTAGGGGAAGAAGATGCGTACAACTTTTCCTCCTTGGATCTTAAATTTTTACAAAATAGAACAACTATTCCCTTGGTGCTTGATTGGGCCGTTGGAAATGAAACATGCGCAGATGCTAAGAGGAATTTAACAGGTTATGCATGTGAGGCAGCATATAGTGAATGTTACAATTTGAACAACAGTCCTGGATATCGTTGCAATTGCTCCTTAGGTTTTCAAGGGAACACATACCTCCTTGATGGTTGTCAAGGTGACAATATAAATTCAGTATGTTGTATTGTTATTCGCATAAGAATGTCACTAGTTAGTTGTTGTTGTTGCTAAATGAACATATAGATTGTTCTAATACCTTTCGATGGGTTGCATTGTGGTTCAGATATCGATGAGTGCGTAACTTTAAACCCCTGCAACAAACAATGCCACAACTTTCCTGGGGGTTTTAGTTGCTCTTGTCCCAAGGAAAACTTGTCCCAAGGGGTACGAGGGTGATGGGTTGAGAAATGGAATAGAATGTCAACTTACAGACAACCAATCAAGGAGTATCATTATTGCAATAGGTAAGTACATGTAAATATTAATAATAATAATAATAATAATATTATTATTATTATTATTTTAACCAGTTTTCAATAAGAAATAATATTAGATTATATAGATGCATATATGGAGGGGGTGTTGGGTGCAAGTTTAGATCAATATGGCTAGGAGTAGAATTTAGTATTTAAGTTGCTGTTATGCACTATCTATACAGTATTAACAAATTATCAATTAAGATAAATACATAAAATTATTGTTTCTTAATACGTTAAGATGCAATTATCTACTAACAATGACAAAAAAATACAAAATAATATTGTTTCTTAAAAGCATCAGCTATTGCAAAAAAATTATTATTTTCACAAACCAAAAATTACTTTTGCTTCTTTAATATAGCATTTGAAATATCTCGTACAATAGTGTTTTTGATATTTGGTGTTCTAAATACTAAATATTTACATTTAGGACACCTGATGCATGCTAAGACTCAAATATTGGGCTGATTAGGATTTTTTATTTTAAAGTTTTGTTTTTGTTAAGTTTTTGAGTTGAGTAGTTACTAGTTGGGTTAGGCTAATTAAAATGGAGGGGGTATAAGTTTTTGGAAGAGGGAGGTGCAACTCTAGAAATAAAAATATAACAAATAAATAAAAAAATTCTTCTTTTTCTGCAAGCCCCCTTAGGCCCCACCCTAGGTTTGTCCTTGCTCGAAAACATGATACAAGCATGATACAGAGTTAGAAAGCTAGGGTTTAGACTTAACAGGTTAATGTCAAATTTGGTTGGAACGGAATTAACCTATTTAATAAACATGTCATTTCGAGTTTGACACATGAAACCCATTTGAACTCATTTAACCCATTTAATTGAAGGTCAATTTTACCAGTTTACCTTTCAAATTTTAAAGTAGTAATATGACTCATTCATTAAACAGAACATGTCAATGTCAAACAATCCAAACACTATTATTAATGTGTCATGTTTGTGTCTGTTCCTTGGGTATAGCGATATTTGATTTATCTTTCTTGTACCTTGTTGGGGTATACCCATAGAACGTTGGCAATGTCTGGTTTATTTTCCTGTCCTATGTGCTTGCATTGTGCATGATATATATATATATATATATTTATATATATCATGCACATTATATATATATATATATATATCATGCACATTGTTAGGAAAGCAACCCTTTCTTGATCATGGGTACTCTTGACCTTGGAGTGTGGGTATGCACTTAAAGCGTCAACAATACATGCATATTCATGCTACATTGTGTGCATGGTCATTGTGGTGTGTTTGTCTTGATCCATGTTAGCTAGTGACATCGGTTTCCCCATGTATGCGACATGGCATCAACATGTTTGATGCTTTGAAGAGCTTTCGCTCACCTTAGTATGAACATATTGATGCACGCTTTATAAATAGGAATGAAACCCTACCAGTGCGTCATAGTGCACTAAACACGAAACTCTACTGGATTTTCATCATGAAAATGGGCACTTTTGTTGCCATATTCTCATAGCAGAAGCTTAGTGAGAATAGTGTTTTATATACTATGATGCACCAAAGGCGAAATGCTACTGAATTTTCACAACAAAAATAAGGCAAAATGCCGCTAGATTTTCTTCATGGAAATTTGGCAACAATTCCAAAATGAGCTAGCAAAGCATTGATTAAGATCACACTGTTTCCAAAATCAAACCTCAAAACCCAATTCCTTCAAAGCCCCAAAAGCTAATGCCAATAGCTTGTTTTTTAACTACCAATGTCCAAAAATTAAGATTTTACCAAAACAAATGACTGTCTTCGGACAAGTATTGTGGGGTGCCAAACATCTTCCCTACATATAACCAGACTTTCGAACTCAAGAATCAAGATCTTTTATCCGTCTGTATTAGATTAGGAAAAACGACATTTTTTCTTAGCCTAGGATTGGAAATAAAATCAAATAGAGTCAGGTGATCAATCACACTTTAGAAAAAACCCAATGATTGGTGGTGACTTCACTTACCTTTGGTAATTACAAGTTAAAATTGACTCAATTCAAGTCACACGCCAAAGGCTCCTCTCACCCCTCTTTAGTAAACACCCGAGCTCAAAGCACCTATGTTAGCATGAGTGTCGCTGTTAAGGTGGTTGGTCGCTGCAAGGCATCGACAATATGTGATTGAATTTGAGTATTAATTCAGCATTTTATGGGTCATGCTAAGCCAACACCATGGAAACTAGCAACATTGATCATGTGCATGATCCATTTAGAATTGGTAAACAATGATCTTGATTAGCAACAATCATGCATATTGTAATATTTTGAATTGTGTGAATTGAATTAGTAGCAATCATGCATATAATCTTGATTATTGCTGAAATGAATATGTAGAAGCCTTTTCAAAACTCTAATAATTACTTATAGTTTTTAGGCTATATGATAAAATATATGTTGTATTCTTTTTGGAGACCTCATTCAAGAAGAGAGGAATTATCCTTTTATTGCATTCAAGAATATATTTTTTCCCACTATTCTCTCTCTCTCTCTATATATATATATATATATATATATTTTTTTTTTTTTTAATTTCTCCAGCTCTTCTATTAATGTTCTTGTTAATTTTGTTTGCAGCCATAGATGAATGTCCACTGTCACTCCCTAAAAATTCACCTTCAAGATGATACACGGTGCTGAGGAGAAGTAGTATGAGAGATTTTGGGACTATGCAGCTGCTATTAGAAAGTGGAATGTAGGTAGCATAGTGAAGATACAAATTGTGAATAATGTGTTTGAGAGAATGTATGTTTGTCTTGATGCTTATAAAAAGGGATTCTTAACCGATTGTAGCCCATTATTGGAATAGATGGTTGTCATTTGAAGGGGACAACATGGGGACAATTGTTGGTTGCTATTGGAAGGATGGGAATGATAATATTGGGATAGATGGTTGTCTTAGTATAATTTTGTTTTACAATATTGCTAGAAAGGTGTAATTATTGATTCATTGGGTGTTTTTTTTTTTTGGCAAACAATATACTATTTGTAAACACTCATTTAGTATTTTAATTCATGGCAGATTGAGATCCTTTTAAGAATACTAATGGAGCCCTATACTTTTGTTTTACAATTTTGCTAGAAAAGTATAATTATTGATATATTAAAGTTAGATTAGTGATACAATCAATCAATTTTTACAAAACTTTTCTTAGGAGTAGAGTTTTGCATGGGTTTATTGATTCTCATCCCTATATTCCAATGCAAAAACAAAAAGTGCACCTTAGAATAATCTCATTTATGGCAAAAATTAAGCCAAATTGATAACTACACGAACCTTACCCTTTGTCATAGTTACAACAATATCTTGTTAATCACTAAACACTATAAAAATAAAAATAATGATAATAATAATAATAGTCAAATTGGGTACAAAGTTCTGGAAGAAGAATACTAGTTCCATCCTTATTATGTCACAAACCATTTTTTAGTACTCATACATAAATAGTCACTTCAAGTGAGTTCCAACATAAATTAACACTCAAACCTAAACAAAATCCTCTTATGCTTTACAACTTTGTTCTTCAACCTTTGGTTGGTGTCTAATAGTCCACTGATGACACTTCTGCTCCTTGCTGTGAATTAAATATCATGCCACTCAAAGTAAATACATATATTACGATCCTACGCAACCAAAAAAATAAATAAATGGATGTTATTCATCAAAATTAATAAATAAATAAACAATAAAAAAATTTATTAGACTATGCACAGTTATAAATAAATGTTATGGAGAACAAAAGATATAATTGAATTAATGAAAAGAATCTACATATCTAAGTGTTAGATTAAGATAGCTTGACCCTGGTTAATTAATTCAATTACCCAAGTTGATTAATTAGGTTCAATTGCATGCAAATCATGAAGGCACCAACAAATCACCAAATAAACTAAACGCAGTGAAAATTAAATTGATATGGTGATTTGTTAACAAATGGGGAAAACCTATCGCAAGGCAAAAAACCCACCCGGTGATTTTAAGTTCACCACTCCCAAGAATCCACTAATCAACAATCAAGCGGTTACAAGTATAAGAAATCTTACCACTACCCTGGCCTATCCCAAAATACGAACCTATAGTTGAACCTTCGCTTCAATACCCAATTGAACTTGATCTTGTAGTAGCCTTCTTTCCTTTGCTGCACAAATCTCCAATATGTGACTAACCCTTTGCACGGATCCTAGTACGTGACTTTCCAGCAACTTTGAACGATGTTGTTGGCTGTAAAGTTCTTCACTTCATCAACAATGAAAATCAAGAAATACTTGGTTACAAAATCCTATGGCATACAAACGCAATAACTTCTCACAGAGAAAAATAAACTCTTAGTCTCTGTATCTATGTATAACGGCTCTTAAAATAAGCTTTATATATGTCTAGGGTTGTGAGAAACGAAACCTTAAACAAATACATAAACCTAGACTGAATTTCAAATATGGAAAACTGAAAATCGTAATTCTCGATAGATCGAGCTATTGTCGAGCTATCTATCGAGCTTTATATTAAGTCTCGATAGCAGGCAAATGTCGAGCTATCTGTCAAGACTTAATGAACAGCTTTTCTTCACTTGTTTCTTGGACCAATCTTCATGTCTTTTTAATACAAACACTTGATATGCTTGGACAAAATATTTCTTCATGTATTAAAAACATCTTAGATCTACTCAATTACAAGTAAAATGCATTTTGTCAAAGGATTAACCAATTATATAAAATATGACCTTAACACTAATGACAGGTTATTTAGACCCCTTAAACAACAAAATTGCGTAGCCTAGATTAATTAGCCAAGTTGTTACTTAGTCAAATTAAGCAATTCTAGGTTAAAGCAATTTAACAATCATATCAAGAATAATAAAGCAGCGGAAAATAAATAACACAAGATATGATCACCCAGGAAACCACACGGTAAAAACCTGGGGAGGATTTGACCCACCGATCCTCAAGGCAAACAAGAATTCACTATGAAAGAATTGAAGTTCTTACAGAAGGACTACAAGCTCCCCGCTCGACTTCCTAATGCTACCCACCAGTACGAACTTCCTGACACGACCACGCGCAGGCTCCGAATCCACGGACTACTTCTTTCTTGAATTCTTCTATCAGCTACAAGCTCCCCGCTTGCTTTTCTTTTAAGTTCCAATGGTTGCAACTAAGTTGATCTTCAAGATGTTGAAATCAAGGAAGTCAATACCGTACCGGAGGCTGTACCGGTTTGGCCATCGGTACGATATATTTCGGATACCGGTCAATACCGGTGTACCGTTTCGGGTTTACCGCTATTTTATATATTTAATATATGTATATATATACACACACCCACACAAACATATCTACACAGACAAATCAACACAGAGATACACAAACACACCCAATGTTTTTGTAATTGAGCAAAATTTTGTAATACTAAAATTATTTATAAGAAAATTATTATTGCACACACAGTATTACACATAACTGTACACTAACTATCGCTATTCTATTTACAAATAAAGCCAAGAAATTAAAGTGAGTTTGTAGTTATTTCAATGCTTCATTATAATAATTACACATGTTACTATTATTAAATATAATTTAACATAAACAAACATACAAGTATGATAATAAACAAATACAAATAACAATACATTGTTATCAAAACTAAGAATAATATAAAATAGTAAAACATTAAAAGTGAAGTATAATAAAATATAAAATAAAATGTATTTTCAAAATAATAAAATAATACTACATGTGAGCTGTAAACCACAAGTATTGTTTGACTTTGTGTATTCAGATATTTCTTTATCTTTCTTCTTTTACATTTGATCCTCTCCTTTCTTTCACCCGTCGTTGCAGCTTCAGTGCCTCTGTCTTTTTCTTTTTCTTTTTTCCTTCCTTTCTTCACATCTATTGTTTCTTCTTTCTTTCTTTCTCTTCTTTTTTCATCTCTTCACACTGATGCTTATGTGGGTTTTATTGTACTTTTTATGGGTCTATTTGTTTTTGAATCAGTGGGTTTTGTTTGGGCTTATGCAGAGGAGGGAGAGACGGCGGCCGGATTTTTGTTCATGGGTTGTGTGTTTGTGCGGTGGTTGGGTTGTGTGAGTTTGGTTTTTAAAGGTTGGGATCGGTGGGTTTGGGTTGTCGGTAGTGGTAGGAGGCGGAGTGGCTCCGGCTCTGGCTCCGGCTCCGGCTCCGGCTCCGGCTCCGGCTCCGGCCAAGTGCAGCAGCTTTGGGTAAGTTCTGAAAATTCCTGAGAATTTTTCTTTGGGATTTCTCTATCTGATTCTTTACCCGGTATCCATTTACCGGCCGAAACAGCCGGATTTCGCCGGTACGGCCGGTATTTTTTCCGGTACGAAATAAGGGGGTAATCTGTACCGGTGCACTGGTCGGTACGGTATATTCCGGCCGTACCGGCCGGTACGGTACGAAATTGACTTCCTTGGTTGAAATCATCTCTACCTTGAAAACCCTAAGCTTTGTGTAAAGGAAAGCTCCTCTAAGATCTCACAAGAGATTTACACAAAACAGAAAATATGAGCAACAATAACAATATGGACAACCTCAAAAACGTGGCTAGGGTTTTGTTTATATACCTAGGGTAAAAACATAAAACCCTAAACGTTTAATGAAGTAGGGCTGAGTTGGAAATTCTGCAGAAAATTCAACCTGTGCGATTTTCGATCGATCGAGTCTAATCTTCGATCGATCGAGCCAGGCCAAAAGTCCCAAGTACTTCTGCAGCCACTCGATTCCAACTGTACAATAATAAACCAACTTTGAGCAAGCCTAAACAAGACTAAATACAATGTTTTGATCATGGTTTGCCAACATTACAAATTAGAGTTCTAAATACATAAAATCCTAAGACCTTAGAACCTAACAAACTCCCCCTTTGGCAATCCGTGACAAAACACAAATTAAAAGCTCAAAGTTTACAAGTAAACAGCCCATTACAAAAATAATGCTCATAACAACAAATCCAATCTTAACTACTATCCATCAGTTGCAAGTGTAGACAGCAGCTCAATTGAATCAACCTGTATATTTCCTGAAACACTAAACAAAATGCATAAACGCATGTGTGACAGAAAATAGTAAAACAACAGGTATAACATTCTTGTAAGATTCACACAACACAAAATAAAGACATATATGAATGAACAACTCATAAATATAAGTCAATAAGCAGTGAATCACAAAGCAACAAGAATCAATGAATATAACATGTATATCAATCAATAACTCCCCCTAACGTGAATATCTTTGTATTTTCCACACATATCAACATGATTCCCATAAATCAATAATTTCTCCCCCTTTTGTCACGTATTGACAAAGACAACTCATACAAAGAGTAAACAGTCAACATACGCAATAAATGATAAGAGAAAATAGAGAATCAAGGGGATACAGAACAATTCAACTCTATAGAAAATAGAGACAGCTCCCCCTATGAACAACACAGGTTAAAAAAAAATTTCTCCCCCTATAAAAATAGGAAAAACAAAACAAGTTTTGGGAAAAACAGTTTTGGGGAAAAATAAAGGAGGGGGGGGGGATCAGCAGCATCACCAACAGGATCAGGAACATCCTCACCAGCAGGACCAAAGTTAAAAACACATAATCCAAAGTTAAAAACTACGGTGAGGATACACATGAAGAAAAAATATTCTCTCTTTCAATAAAATGCAAACATGGCACTATGTGACCCATAAACAGTTGCATAAGTAGAGAAAATATTTGCACATTGATTATCCATCATATCTCTTAAGAAAAATATTTTCTACAGTTCACACATAAGAAATAGCATATACTAGAATGTACAAAACTCAAAAATTAATCAATCAATTTTTAAATCAAGTTGAGTACCCAATGTAGCAAAGTGTATGCATGTTATGTGTGAAAACAATAAGAGATATGACTGCAAAACTGCAAGATGGACACAAAAATCAATGTAATGCATTTGAATCCATAAACACAAATCAAGGGCAGACTGCAAGTTAGCACAAAAATCAATAGAATAAAATTCTATATGATGCATGAAACAATTACAATGCCATGATGCATGTACTAATGCAGTGAGCAATTAAGTTCAATTGAGATTAAATTGACAAAATTGGTTTGAGCATAGAGTTTCTAACAAAAACCCCAAAAATTTGAAAACCACTTGTTGAATTTTTAAACAAATTGATGAATTGAGCATCACATAACACAACTCACAGAGTATAATGCTTAATTACATCCAAACAACAAGCCAATTTCATCAAATTCAACTCAATTTCACAAAAGCCCCAATTCGGATCAAGAACAAATCCTTTTTAAAAACCTGATTCGCGACTTTCGATTGATCGAAAAATACATTCGATCGATCGAATGAAACAGTCATTTTTAAACAAATTAAAGCACTTTTTCGATCGACCGAAAATCAGACTGGATCGATCGAACTGGGCAGGGGCTCACTAAATTTTGAGAAAAAACACAGTTTTGAAAGACACAAACCTAATTTTGAAAAACAACTCCTCAAAGCATTAAACAATGAAAGTAAAATGCATGAGTATGAGATGGAATGCTTTTTCAAAACCCCAAATTTTAAATCCAATTTTCTCAAAAACAAGTTTCAATCATTCTCCCATTGAAATTTTCTTAAGCAACAAATATGTCTGCACAAATCTCAAGATATTTTCAAAATTTTCAAATTTGAAACATATTTTGCATTAAAATTAAGGAACTTTTAATCTTGGATGGCCACAACAAGATCACACACAATAAAATGTACCAAGTTTAGCAAAGAGTAACTTGTGTAGTGTGTGCAACTAGCAAAAGCTTGAGATACATGTGAGGTGATATGTGAATAGCAATCAATCACAAAGTCTACAAAATTCATCACATAGAATTTAAAAGAGACTATCACCTAAAGAGTTACATCCTATAACTCCCACATCTCCTAGAACATAAGCTTGCAATCATGTAAGTTTCTTGTATTTTTGCCCCATTAGAATATGAAATATATTATGTGAAATGGCATCAAGCCTAATAGTACACACCGGTTTGAATTAAGTGAATTGGCATCAAGCCTAATAGTACACACCAGTTTTATTTTAATTGAGGCTTCACCTTATGTTCTTTTTGTGCATGTGCTACACTTTCTCGAGCACAAAATCTTATGATATGCACTAAGGTGTTCATGATTGACTAGTGAACAGTGGTGAGATGGTTATTTATGCCTTTCTCAAAAGGATCAAGTCCGACAGTCAAATAACATGTGACTTCAAGATCAAGACAAAGTGATAAACACCATAAACATCTTTCCCACACAACATGCACTACAAAACTTCAACTAGTAAAGTGCAATAAATAAGCTCATCAAAGCTAAACAAGGTACATAAACATGTTATGTAAAGATAATATGGCCAATCCTTGATTATAAATCCAAGATATATAATACAAAACACAAAAATCTTTTTGGTTTTAACAAACTTTATAACCACTTGTTGAGATTTTAAAAAAATTTATGACCAAAGACAAAAAGCACATATTATGCTAAATGAACAATGCAAAAGCAATGCATGATAGTGCAAAAACTAAGCTATAGAGGGTACACAAACAAGAAATATCAATTTCTTAATTAACCCTTGAGTACATGTACAAACTAGTACATACTCACACAAAATCAAAAATAGCTTAGTACAAACTATTCAAGTTTCTCCACAATGTCAAGCATGTTCTAAATCAAGAGAGAGATATCATAACTCATGTAATCCTCAAGAAAAAAATAAGACACAAAATAAAATATTTTTGTCTTTTTGAAATTTTTCAATGTTTTTGGATTTTTCTTTAAAACAAAACAATCAAAGAAAATAAAACAACCAAAAACTAAAACAAAACATGTCCACAATTAATTGAAAAAATTAAATCAAGGACAAGTTAGCAACACTCATCTTGGAGAATCTTTTCTCACCCATCTAGCACGAGTCTTCGGCTTTGTAGGTGAAAATCCATGAGAAGTGGAGTGTATTTGAGGAACTACACCAATCTTCTGAGAAAGACTACAATCCTGCAAATTCCTTTCACAAGCCAACAAGCTCAAATTTTTCAAAAGCATATGAAACAATTTATTTGGACTTATGGCAGGAGAAATATCATCACATATCCTAGATTGACATACAGAATGCTTAAATTTCAATTTACGACAATTAGGACGAATATGACCACGAGCACCACAAAAGTGGCAAACAGGAACAAATTTAGGAACATCAGTATTCCTAACAGCAAATCTATTCTCAAATTTTGGTTTTTGCCTCAACAAAGAACAATTTGGTCTAATATGACCAACAACACCACAAAAGTGACAGGTAGGCACAAAAACAGATTTCTTTTGCACACTAGCAGCAGGTTTAGACATAGGTTTAGAAACTTCAGCGTTAACATCAGAACTTTTACCTTTGTCTAACCTAGCAAAATAAGCCTTCTCTTTATTATTCCTCTTAAAAGGAGGGATATAAACTTTCTCAGTTTTAGGCTTAAGAGAAACAGAAACACTTCTGTTATCAACAGCAGGCTTAGAACTAGTCAAATTTTCAAGTTTAACTTTAGACTCAACTAACTCTTGTTCCAAGCTTTTCATCTTCTCATCTTGAGAGGAAATTTGATTTCTCAAAAATTCATTCTTTTTATTAGACTCATCTAATCTCACAATCAAATCCTCTTTTTCAAGATTAGCCAATTTTAACTCTTCTTTAAATTTCTTAGCAATTTTCAAAGATTTAGATAATTCCTTACGAAGAGTTTCAAAAGCATCAAAAAAATCAACAGAAACAATAGTGTCCTTTTTATTCAAAACATCACAGGCATCAATAAAATCAGCAGAAGCATGAGCAGAAAGACACTTCAAATTATCCATGACAGCAGGGGTCAAGGATTAGCTCTTAGATCAAAAGATCTAAAACAAACAAAGAGCTACCCGCTCTGATACCACTTGACAGGTTATTTAGACCCCTTAAACAACCAAATTGCGTAGCCTAGATTAATTAGCCAAGTTGTTACTTAGTCAAATTAAGCAATTCTAGGTTAAAACAATCCAAACAATCATATCAAGAATATAAAGCAGCGGAAAATAAATAACACAAGATATGATCACCCAGGAAACCACACGGTAAAAACCTGGGGAGGATTTGACCCACCGATCCTCAAGGCAAACAAGAATTCACTATGAAAGAATTGAAGTTCTTACAGAAGGACTACAAGCTCCCCGCTCGACTTCCTAATGCTACCCACCAGTACGAACTTCCTGACACGACCACGCGCAGGCTCCGAATCCACGGACTACTTCTTTCTTGAATTCTTCTATCAGCTACAAGCTCCCCGCTTGCTTTTCTTTTAAGTTCCAATGGTTGCAACTAAGTTGATCTTCAAGATGTTGAAATCATCTCTACCTTGAAAACCCTAAGCTTTGTGTAAAGGAAAGCTCCTCTAAGATCTCACAAGAGATTTACACAAAACAGAAAATATGAGCAACAATAACAATATGGACAACCTCAAAAACGTGGCTAGGGTTTTGTTTATATACCTAGGGTAAAAACATAAAACCCTAAACGTTTAATGAAGTAGGGCTGAGTTGGAAATTCTGCAGAAAATTCAACCTGTGCGATTTTCGATCGATCGAGTCTAATCTTCGATCGATCGAGCCAGGCCAAAAGTCCCAAGTACTTCTGCAGCCACTCGATTCCAACTGTACAATAATAAACCAACTTTGAGCAAGCCTGAACAAGACTAAATACAATGTTTTGATCATGGGTTGCCAACATTACAAATTAGAGTTCTAAATACATAAAATCCTAAGACCTTAGAACCTAACAACTAAGAATGAAGTAAGGATGTAATAGTTTTAGTGCCCGGCTTGAGCGAAATTTTAAAACAACTCATTTATAAGCTGTGTGCACCTAAATTAACCATTATTCTTCATCAGAAAATGATTAATAAAGCTGGACATGAAAGGGTTATAGATAACAGGTGTGTCACTAGCCACTTTCCCCAAAGATTAAACCAAGCAAACATGAAATTGTTCTTGATTTCAATGGTCATTACTTAAATGTGTTTTGCTGAGAATTTAGAAGATATAAGGTATATAGGAATTTTGCTTTTTGTCTTTGGTGATCTTAACAACTTATAATCAAACTGTGATCCTATTCCATCAATCAATAAGTTATTTGACCACTGTTTTCCGTGGCCTTGGAAAATCACTAGATAGATGTCTTACCAAAATACATGATGTGTGGTGTTTAGACAAAAGTAATTACATAAGTTTCATCGCAGACGACACCCGGTTTCCCTTCCTATAAGGGTGTTTAGATAAATTCAATTATTTCATCCCTAATGCATTCCAGGACAATAATACGAAAGAAAATTCATTGCTGAAAGCTTAAATAGCTTTTCATCAACAAAAATCTGGACACACATTTAATATACCTACCTAACCACAAAAATTAATCAAACAAATAAACTTTGGAAAAAGTAATGGATTAGGGAATTTTTCAAAGATGGGGTAATGATCTGTAACAAATACCAACTCAATTTGCTTTAGCTTCTTTTACTTGCTTTGTTGTGCACCTTTTTCATTCTTTCTTTTGTATGGTAGCTTAGTCAGTAGACCATATGGATGGAGTCATTACACTGAGACCCTTAAGGTGGCAAAGCTAAACCTCATGGGGGGACAAAAGGGGCTTCTGCCCTTTTTGGGCAAATAAAATAGGAAAATGCCCCCCTTCTCAAACTAAATAGGGAAATGCCCCTCTTTTGAAAATCGAGTTTCTAAAAATCGAGTTAGGAAAAAAAAAAAATTTCTAAAGCTCTATAGCAGCGTTTTTAGGGAGTCTATAGTGACGTTTTAAGGACCTATAGTGACGTTTTTTAACTTGACTTTAAAGAAATCGAGTTATAGGTAAAAAAACGCCACTTTAGGTTGATTTCATTGCCTATAACTCAATTTTATTGAAGTCGAGTTAAAAAACGTCACTATAGGCTCCCTAAAAACGCCGCTATAGGGCCTAAATCGATTTTTAGAAACTCGATTTTCAAAAGAGGGGCATTTCCCTAATTAGTTTGAGAAGGGGGGCATTTTCTTATTTAATTTTCCTGAAAATGGCAGAAGACCCTTTTGTCCCCTCATGGGGTCCTAAGATTTGAAAAAAAACTAACCAAAAGCCATAACCTTAATTGACACGAAACTTGAGAATCTAACAGTTGGAATTTAACCAAAAGTCTCTGTTTCTTATATTTCTTAGATATCTCTCAAGCATTTAATCAAACAGTTTTATAGCGTACTCAAAATTAATAATGCAATACACATTCACTAGAGCTTATAGAAACCCAACCCCAAAAAATTAAACCAAACCAAGAAATTCCTATAGAAATTAACATATGAAAAAAAAAAGAAGGGTTTCTTTGTGGATTTAAATAACAATACCAGCAAAAGAAAGAAAGAAAAAAGAAACAAACAAACATACTAGGTGGTGGCTGTCGAACGATGGTGGAAGCACAAGCTGCCGTCGAGACATTGGTGGCGATACAGTGGGGCTACCTATCACGGTGGCTCTAGTTCTACACTTCTACCATCCCTCTCCTCTCTCCGGTGATCAAACCTAGCTCTTTCTTCTTTCCATCAGTTTCAAATTAATAAAATTGAGTTCGCTTGTTTGTAAATCTCACATGCATCTCAAATGCTTTTATTCTGTTAGTTTTTTTTTAACACCAAACTAGCAGATGTATTGAATTGGCAGATGTGCATAGTTTATGGAGTAAATTGGCCAATAAAAAAGTTCAAGGAGTGTTTTGGCCAGTGGTCGAAAGTTTAAGGGGGTGCATGAGCATTTTTCCCCATCCAAAATGACCAAATACCCTTGGCCATCCAAAATAATCAAAATGGACATTTTGGTCATTATACTTGTTCTGTGAGTATTTTGGTCATTTTTGAGATTTTTACAAGTGGCAATATTTGACACATCTAGAGAACACAATACAAACATTACACAAAGTTAGCAAGTTAGGATTTAGACTTAACGGGTTAGTGTTAATTTTAGGTCAAAAGGAATTGACCCATTTAATAAAATTCGAGTTTGAAACATGAAACTCATTTGAACTTGTTTGACACATTTAACTAAAAGTCTATTTTACTATTTTACCCTTGAAAATTTATAGTTGTAACATGACTCATTTAATAAACAGTACATGTTGGGGTCGAGGATCCAAACACAATTAATAGACATGTCATATCCATGTCAACTTCTTATATAGTCAAATACTCATGAGTTGACATAAATGCAAACACAACACAAAAACACATATTCCCACCCCTAGATTTTAGGGGGTAGTTTGATCATTTTGGAGTTATATTGGACATTTTAGGGGTATTTTGGAGGTTCCTAGGGTATTTTTGTAATTTTAGGGGTTTTAAGGGGACATTTTGATCATTTTGGATTTTTTAAAATATATATTTTAAGGTAATTTTAGGCATTTTGGAGATACTTTGGTAATTTAAGAGGTTTCAAGTATATTTTGGTCATTTTAGAGATGTTTAGTGCAGACACTGTGAAGGGGTTAAAGGTGAAAAATGTTTATATATATATTTTTGGGTGTAAAACATTTTATACCCCCTCATAAATTTTCTGTTTAGCAAGGATATTATGCCACACCAAACAATAGAAAACACTAAAAATAGTTTTAGGAAAATATTTTTACATCAAAGTAAATGTAGCCTAAATTTCTAAATGAAGAAAATTGATATATATATATATATATATATATATATATATGGGACACCACAAAATATATCATTACCACTTGACTATTATTTAATATGAAGAAAGAGGGGGGGGGGGGGGGGGGGGGGGGGGGGGGGAATGAGAACCATCATAGCCTAATGGAATTCCCACCAAAACAAATCTGGTCCGCCGATGTGTGATAGCTGATTCCAGGTGTCCTCAGTGCCACGACCACCAGGAAGATGTTCTCCACGCTCTGTGGTCGTGCCCGAGTCTTTCACAAGTGTGGGATGGTGACCCGCAATGGAATTTCAGAGGGCATACTAGCTTCGGGAATTTCCAGCAGCTACTGTCTCATGTTTTCCAGTCAGCGTGCAACGCGGAGCTCTTTGCTATGACGGTATGGACAATCTGGTTTAGGCGCAATGCAATCCGAGTAGCTCCCACAGGCTTTCCAGTTGATCAAGTTCAGCAGCGAGCTATTGATTCCCTACTGGAGTTCTGAGCTACCCAGCCAAGGAAACAACCAACTCCACCTCGACCACTGTTCAAATGGTCTCCACCCGATGAGGATTTTTACAAGGTTAATTTCGACCGCGCAGTCTTTAAAGAGGAAGAAAAAGCAGGTATAGGAGTCATCATCTGCAACTATCATGGTATGGTTATGGCCTCCTTATCCCAAAAAATTTCACTCCCTCAAACTGTGGTGGAATTGGAAACATTGGTAGCAACGAGAGCACTTGAATTCTCCCTTGAGTTAGGCTTCTCAAAGGCAATTCTTGAAGAGATTCGGAAACGGTGATAAAAGCTCTACAAGATGGTTCACCCTCTCTTGCTCCATTTGGTCTTCTAATCAGAGATGCCCAAGAAGCAGCCAACTTTTTTACTTGTATCAGTTATTTGCATGTTGGTAGAAATGGAAATTCTGTTGCTCACAACCTAGCTAAATAAGCATATCATATAACAAGTTTTTCTGTTTAAATGGAGAATGTTCCGTTCCAAAACCTTGCAGCGTATCACGCTGACTTTCCTATTTCTTAATAATATTCACGCATACTTTCTCAAAAAAAAAAAAAAAAGTAATCCCATTAATTAACAAATCAAATGAATCGAATCCCCCAAAAAGTCCCAAACACCTCTACAATGCAACCATATCTATCTTCTAAATCCATTCAAAGTGTACTTTGATTCAAATCTTTTTATCATCCTTGGAAACACTGGCATCCACGTTTTCGACCCCTGTCCATTCCTTTCATTCCCTTTCTCTGAGCTCACCATCTTTCAAAATAATAAACTGTATCTATGGCCTCTTACAGTACGTGTTCTATTACTCCCTTTATCTCCTCCCCAAAACATTGATCATGACCTAGATCTACTGTCAAATTATCCCCTTAAATATTCAGCCCACTTCTGCCCTCTCCACCAAACTTTAAAGCCGAACAATGACCACACTTAAATATTGGAAACTAGCAAATTACCTCTTACCATTAAAAGAAAATATTTGAATTTAATGGAATTTAGTAACAAAAAGGAGTAATTTGCCTATTTCCAAAATCTCAATTAACTACAAATATATACGTCATATCATTAAAATGAAGAAAAAAATTACCAATTTATGATTTAGAATAATCAAATTAAGAGATTATTATAAATACAAATAGTTTAAACATATAATTTGAATTATAAATTTAAGGTTAAAAATAGTCAAATCAAGAGATTTATCTAAATATAAACAGTTTAAACATATAATTTGATTTTTTTTAAATGAAATAAATAAATAAACCAAAGCAAAAGTATTAGGAGTATGCATACATGTGAATATTTGATCGTTTGACTTAAAAACCCAACTTGAATGCTTTTAAAAACTTCACAAAATCTCTTAAGTCCAAACTAAAAGAGACTGATATGAAAAGAACTTTTTTTCTTTTCGATGAGAGGTGTGCTTTGTTTGCATTATATACACACATTTTTTTTTTTTTTGAGAGTTCTATGCTGCTAGTACTGAATCCTATCGCGTGTAGGTGTAGCCAGTAGCAAGGTTGTTATTTTTTATTTTTTTAATCATTACCAAGCAGGACTCACGGTTTTATATTATAGTTGTAGACTTGTAGTATGTTTTTATATAATCCATCAAGCTTTTGTGTTCAGACTATTATTCAATGAATCAATTGTGTTCATACTATTATTCAATGAATCAATGTAGAGATTTTTTTATTTTTTATTTTTTAATCATTATTAAGTGGGACTCATTGGTTTTTTTTTTTTTTTTTTGGTGATACAGGGACCCATTGGCTTTATATATTATAATTATAGTAGGTGTAGAAGTCTACTTAGAAAATGTAATGTGAATTGAGAAATTTATTTTTGTCTTTTGTGTCAGGGGGAAATAAAGTATTTTAGCTCATTATAATATTATTAGTAGAAAAATTTTAAAGTTCACGAGGGGCACCCCCGCGCGGAAGACAAATCCCTTTTTTTTTTTTTTTTTTTTAAATAGAGTTTGTAGTACGTTAGAATTTCTTCTTCCCCCCCCCGCCCCCCCCCTTTTTTTTGTTTGCGTGTGTATTTGTTCCAAAAAAAAAAAAAGAAAGCCATAATTTTATACTGAAACTACTCATGATCTATTAGTTGTGGCCAAAAATAAGTTTATTACAACTTCCATTTTTTTATGAACAACAACTTGCATTTTTCTTACATTACTTGGTCAAATATATAATTTCCAAAGAAATTCTTTTAAGAGGAAACTTCTAAAACTATTGTATGTAGTTGGTGATTTTATTAAATCTTAGAGGTGAATTGACAACTCACAAATAACAAAAACTCTTTCAAAGTGAGAGCAATTATCACTGTCAAGACTGTTCTATTCTATAGGAGAAAATGGGCATTTACTCTTAATTTACAAATTATGCAACTAAATGCCTCTATTTTGAAACTCAATTTTAACAAAATCGAGTTATGTGTAAACACGATATCCTAAAAATCGAGTTCTATGTATATTTTTAAGTGAAACTCGAAATTAGTAATGTTGAATTCCACTTAAATTTTCCAAAAAAATTAAGTGGCAAAATATGTATAGAACTCTAATGTCAAGTTCCACCTCTAACTCAATTTTGTCAAGTTTAAAAAACAGGAGCATTTTGTTAAATAGTTTCAAAATATGGGCATTTTACTGCATAGTTTGTAAACTAATTGCAAATGCCCATTTTTCCCCAATTCTATATACACCTCAAAGTCCATAATTTCCAATCAATATAAATATACAACATCAAATGCCTGGGAATTATAAACTGAATTCTTCCCTTGAAGAGGACTAGAGAAGGGATAACACCACGAACAAATAGGCTTGATGCATGCATCTTCAGTGGGTCCTTGTGTTTGAATCAAAAAGTATTGATTAAAATTCAAACATTGGCTTTCATCGATTTGAATAAAAATTAACCACACAGGGATGTTTTGTACACTAGCTTAAAAAAATAAATAGAATAGAAGAAGATTATAAAATTTTTAAATTTTAACAAATACACTAGGTCATTGACTTAGTTTGTTTGGATACCGTTTATTGCTGAAAACTGAAAACAATGTATATTTTTGAAACACAATTTTAACAAAACCGAGTTAAGTGTAAACTCGATATCCTAAAAATCGAATTCTATGTATATTTCTAAGTGGAACTCGAAATTAGCAATAACAAGTTTACTTAAATTTTCCAAAACAATTAAGCGGCAAAATATGTATAGAACTTGACATTGCTAATGTCGAGTTACACCTGTAACTCGATTTTGCCAAATTTAAAAAGCATGAACATTTTGTTAAATAGTTTAAAAATATGGGCATCTTACTGCATAGTTTGTAAATTAATTGCAAATGCCCATTTCCCCCTATTCTATATACACCCCAAAGTCCATAATTTCCGATCAATACAAATATACAATATCAAATGCTTGGGAATTATAAACTGAATTCTTCCTTTGAATATAACTAGAGAAGGGACCCTACCAAGAACAAATAGGCTTGATGCATGCATCTTCAGTGAGTCCTCATGTTTGAATCAAAAAGTATTGATTAAAATTCAAACATTGGCTTTCATCGATTCGAATAAAAATTAACCACGCGGGGATATTTTGTACACTAGCTTACTAAAATAAATAGAAAAGAAGAAGATTATAAAATTTTTAAATTTTAACCAATACACTAGGGCATTGATTTGGTTTGTTTGGATACTGCTTATTCCTGAAAACTAAAAACTGAAAGCACTGTATATTTTTAAACTCAATTTTAACAAAATTGAGTTATGTGTAAACTCGATATACTAAAAATCAAGTTCTGTGTATATTTTTAAGTGGAACTCGAAATTAGCAATAACGAGTTCCATTTAAATTTTCCGAAAAAATTAAGTGGCAAAATTAAGTGGCAAAAAATTGCTCACATCGAGTTCCAACTGTAACTCAATTTTGTCAAGTTTAAAATATAGAAACATACTGTTCAATAGTTTCAAAATACAGACATTGTACTGCATAGTTTGTAAATTAATAGCAAATGCCCATTTTCCCCATATTCTATCTACACCTCAAAGTCCATAATTTCCGGTCAATATAAATATACAATATCAAAAGCCTGGGAATTATAAATTGAATTCTTCCTTTGAAGATGACTAGAGAGGGCACACCACCACGAACAAATAGGCTTGATGCATGCATCTTCAGTGAGTCCTTGTATTTTTAAAGAAAAGCATTGATTAAAATTCAAACATTGGCTTCCATCGATTCAAATAAAAATTAACCACATGGGGATGTTTTGTACACTAGCTTACTAAAACAAATAGAAAAGAAGAAGATTATAAAATTTTTAAATTTTATCCAATACACTAGGGCACTGACTTGGTTTGTTTGGATATCGCTTATTCCTAAAAACTAAAAACTGAAAACACTGCATATTTTTTAAACAAAATTTTAACAAAATTGAGTTATGTATATTTTTAAGTGGAACTCGAAATTAGCAATAACAAGTTCTAAAATTTTCCAAAAAAATTATGCGGCAAAATATGCATAGAACTTGACATTGCTAATGTCGAGTTCCACCGGTAACTCGATTTTGTGGAGTTTAAAAAATAGAGACATTTTGTTAAATTGTTTCAAAATATGGGCATTTTACTGCATAGTTTGTAAATTAATTGCAAATGCCCATTTTCCCCCTATTCTATATACACCTCAAAGTCCATAATTTCTGGTCAATACAAATATACAATATCAAATGCCTAGGAATTATAAACTGAATTCTTCCTTTGAAGATGATCAGAGTGTTAGGGTTTGTGCCCTAAAATCTAATTTATTGGCATGTCATAAATAATTAAGTTGTTTAATTATATGAGACTTTTTATGAACTAATGGGACATTATCATAGTCCATGAGATGCATAGTATGAGATTTATGTGATTTAGTCACAGAAGATATAAATCACATGTTCTTTGTAAACTCAGAATTTTAGTTCATAGTCGGTGATGAAATTGGGCATTTCATCTACGAAGAGTATAACATATCAACTAAGATGATTTGTCTTGATCATGGAAGTGGAGACTTCTAGTTGGTATGTTGATATGTTTTAAGAGTTAAGACATATTGAACTGGACCGCTGTGAGATTTATTATTCTCCTAATGACTGTCAAATGAATAATAAAGCTCACGACTTCTATTTACATCAACTCTAAATCCTGAGAGAATAATGAACCTGATCGTGAGATGTAGGTTGTTTTGACATATCAGGAGTGAGATCTATAAGTTATGGTCAAAACCTCAGTATGTTGGATAGCCGCATTTAGTGTTGATGGAACATATATTCTCAAGATGGAATTCATAATCTCTTAATGGAGATATAAAATATTCCCTTGAGATAAGTTTAATGGGTTTGGTTATTCAGAGTGTTGGGCCCAACCACTTTAATAAAGAGTTACTGAAGTATATATTTATGAAATTGGATTTCATAAATATATGATGAATAACATAAAGGATTAAACCGGTTACTCAAGGATTAAGATGTAGTAATCTTCAAAGTGACAGTCTATTTCATGACTTTGTATTACTACGAATATTTTAATGAAGGGGTTGAATGTATAATAAAGTCTTGAGATATAATTTATAGATAAGGCCTAGAGTGCAATTATATTCTTATAGTGGTATTGAATATAATTAATGGTAACTTTGGATTTGTCAAGAGTTAACGGAAAAGCCCAAGGCCCATTGGAGATAGTGTCTTATTGGTCCCTTTGGTCCCATCTCAAGCCACAACTAAAGCCCAATTGGGTAGGCCCAAAAGGCTAACCCAATTAGAAATCAGTCATTATTTAATAAGTGTTATTAAATAAAGAAACTATGTGAATAGTTTTTAAAAAAAAACGTACGTAAGATGAAAAGAAAAAGAAATCAGTTTTTCTCCACAAGGAGAAAAAGAAGGATTTTTCTTTGAGAGTTTATGTACAAAAGGACTGATTGAGAGGCCACACATCTTGGGCACCATGTGGAATTGAGATGAAGATTAAAGGTATTCTCAAGTCAAGGTTTTGAAATTCACTGCATCAAGGTACGCTTTCTATTTTTTGATTCTACAATTCATGGTTACATGTTTATCTTTCATGATTGAAGTAGATCCGTTTTTTTTTTTGTTGCTTCCGCTGCGTGTGTTTTGTATGAGATACAAAACCAGATTTCTCCAAAACAGAGAAGGTAGACCACCATGAACAAATAGGCTTGATGCATGCATCTTCAGTGAGTCCTCGTATTTTTATCGAAAAGTATTGATTAAAATTCAAACATTGGCTTTCATCGATTCGTATAAAAATTAACCATGCGGGGATGTTTTGTACACTAGCTTACTAAAACAAATAGAAAAAAAGAAGACTATAAAATTTTTAAATTTTAACCAATACACTAGGGCATTGACTTGTTTGTTTGGATACCACTTATTCTTGAAAACTAAAAACTAAAAACATTGTATATTCTTTAAACACAATTTTAACAAAATTGAGTTATGTGTAAACTCAATATACTAAAAATCGAGTTCAATGTATTTTTTAAGTGGAACTCGAAATTAGCAATGACGAGTTCTACTTAAATTTTCCAAAAAAATTAAGTGGCAAAATATGTATAGAACTTGACATTGCTAATGTAGAGTTGCACCTGTAACTCGATTTTGTTGAGTTTAAAAAATAGGAATATTTTGTTAAATAGTTTCAAAATATGGGCATTTTAGTGCATAGTTTGTAAACTAATTGCAAATGCCCATTTTCCCCCTATTCTATATACACATCAAAGTCCATAATTTCCGGTCAATACAAATATACAATATCAAATGCCTGGGAATCATAAACTAAATTCTTCCTTTGAAGATGAGTAGAGATGGCACACCACCAAGAACAAATAGGCTTGACGCATGCATCTTTAGTGAGTCCTCGTATTTTTATCGAAAAGTACTGATTAAAATTCAAATATTGGCTTTCATCGATTTGAATAAAAATTAACCATGCGGGAATGTTTTCTACACTAGCTTACTAAAACAAATAAAAAATAAGAAGATTATAAAATTTTTAAATTTTAACCAATACACTAGGGCATTGACTTGGTATGTTTGGATTCTACTTATTCTTGAAAACTAAAAACAAAAAAAACTGTATATTTTTTAAACTCAATTCTAACAAAATTGAGTTATGTGTAAACTTGATATCCTAAAAATCGAGTTCTATGTACATTTTTAAGTGGAATTTAAAATTGGCAATAAAGAGTTCCACTTAAATTTTCCAAAAAAATTAAGCGGCAAATTATGTATAGAACTCGACATTGCTATTGTCGAGTTCCACTTGTAACTCAATTTTGTCGAGTTTAAAAAACATGAACATTTTGTGAAATAGTTTCAAAATACGAGCATTTTACTGCATAATTTGTAAATTAATTGCAAATGCCCATTTTCCCCCACTTCTTTATACACCTCAACGTCCATAATTTCCAGTCAATACAGATATACAATATCAAATGCCTGGGAATTAGAAACTGAATTCTACCTTTGAAGATGACTAGAGAAGGGACACCACCAAGAACAAATAGGCTTGATGCATGCATCTTCAGTGAGTCCTCATATTTTTATCCAAAAGTATTGATTAAAATTCAAACATTGGCGTTCATCGATTCGAATAAAAATTAACCACGTGAGGATGTTTTCAACACTAGGTTACTAAGATAAATTGAAAAGAAGAAGATTATAACTTTTTTAAATTTTAACCAAAACACTGGGGCATTGACTAAGTTTGTTTGGATACCGCTTATTCCTGAAAACTAAAAGCTGAAAACACCGTATTTTTTTTAAACTCACATTTAACAAAATTGAGTTATGTGTAAACTCGATATCCTAAAAATTAAGTTCTGTGTATATTTTTAAGTGGAACTCAAACTTAGCAATAACGAGTTCGACTTAAATTTTCCAAAAAAATTAAGTGGCAAATTATGTATAGAACTCGACATTGCTAATGTCGGGTTCCACCTGTAACTCGGTTTTGTCGAGTTTAAAAAACATGAACATTTTGTGAAATAGTTTCAAAATATGGGCATTTTACTGCATAGTTTTTAAATTAATTGCAAATGCCCATTTTCCCCCTATGCTTTATACCCCTCAAAGTCCATAATTTCAGGTCAATACAAATATACAATATCAATTGCCTGGGAATTATAAAATGAATTCTTCCTTTGAAGATGACTAGAGAAGGGACACCACCACAAACAAATAGGCTTGATGCATGCATCTTCAGTGAGTCCTTGTATTTTTATTAAAAAGTATTGATTAAAATTTAAACATTGGCTTTCATCGATTCGAATAAAAATTAACCACGCGGGGATGTTTTGAACAATAGCCTACTAAGATAAATTGAAAAGAAGAAGATTATAAATTTTTTAAATTTTAACCAAAACACTAGGGCATTGACTAGGTTTGTTTGGATATCGCTTATTCATAAAAACTAAAAGCTAAACACACTGTATTTTTTTTAGACTCAATTTTAATAAACTTGAGTTATGTGTAAACTTGACATCCTAAAAAGTAAGTTCTATGTATATTTTTAAGTGGAACTCGAAATTAGCAATAACGAGTTCCACTTAAATTTTCCAAAAAATTTAAGTTGCAAATTATGTATAGAACTCGACATTCCTAATGTCGAGTTCCACCTGTAACTTGATTTTGTCAAGTTTAAAAAACATGAACATTTTGTGAAATAGTTTCAAAATATGGGCATTTTACAGCATAGTTTGTAAATTAATTGCAAATGCCCATTTTCCCCCAATTCTTTATACACCTCAATGTCCATAATTTCCGGTCAATACAAATATACAATATCAATTGCCTGGGAATTATAAACTGAATTCTTCCTTCGAAGATGACTAGAGATGGGACACGACCACGAACAAATAGGCTTGATGCATGCATCTTCAATGAGTCCTCGTATTTTTATCAAAAAGTATTGATTAAAATTCAAACATTGGCTTTCATCGATTCGAATAAAAATTAACCATGCAGGTATGTTTTGAACAGTAGCTTACTAAAATATATTAAAAAGAAGAAGATTATAAAATTTTTAAATTTTAACCAAAACACTAGGGCAATGACTAGGTTTGTTTGGATACTGCTTATTCCTGAAAACTAAAAGCTAAAAACACTGTATTTTTTTTTAAACTCAATTTTAATAAAATTGAGTTATGTGTAAACTTGATATCCTAAAAGTTAAGTTCTATGTATATTTTTATGTGGAACTCGAAATTAGCAGTAACGAGTTCCACTTAAATTTTCCAAAAAAATTAAGTGGCAAAATATGTATAGAACTTGTCATTGCTAATGTCGAGTTCCACCTATAACTCGATTTTGTCGATTTTAAAAAATAAGAAAATTTTGTTAAATAGTTTCAAAACATGGGCATTTTACTTCATAGTTTGTAAATTAATTGCAAATGCTCATTTTCCCCTTATTTTATGTACACCTCAGAGTCCATAATTTCTAGTCAATACAAATATACAATATCAAATGCCTAGGAATTATAAACTGAATTCTATCTTTGAAGATGACTAGAGAAGGGACACCACCACGAACAAATAGGCTTGATGCATGCATCTTCAGTGAGTCCTTGTTTTTTTATCAAAAAGTATTGATTAAAATTCATACATTGGCTTTCATCGATTCGAAGAAAAGTTAACCACGTGGGGATGTTTTGTACACAAGCAAACGAAAATAAATAGAAAATAAGAAGATTGTAAAATTTTTAAATTTTAACCACACTATGGTGTTGACTTGGTTTGTTTGGATACCACTTGTTCTTGAAAACTAAAAACTGAACACACTGTATATTTTTTAAACTCAATTTTAACAAAATCAAGTCATGTGTAAACTCGATATACTAAAAATTGAGTTCTATGTATATTTTTAAATGGAACTTGAAATTAGCAATAACGAGTTCCACTTAAATTTTCCAAAACAATTAAGCGGCAAAATATGTATAGAACTCGACATTGCTAAGGTTGAGTTCCACCTGTAGCTCGATTTTGTTGTGTTTCAAAAACATTAAAATTTTGTTAAATAGTTATAAAATACGGGCATTTTACTGCATAGTTTGTAAATTAATAGCAAATGCCCATTTTCCCCATATTCTATGTACACCTCAAAGTCCATAATTTCCGGTTAGTACAAATATACAATATCAAAATGCCTGCGAATTATAAACTGAATTCTACCTTTGAGGATGTCTAGAGAAGGCACACCACCATGAACTAATAGGCTTGATGCAAGCTTTTTCAGTGAGTCCTCGTATTTTTATCGAAAAGTATTGATTAAAATTCAAACTTTGGCTTTCATTGATTCGAATAAAAATTAACCACGCGCGGATGTTTTGTACACTAGGTTACTAAAATAAATATATAGAAAAGAAGAAGATTATAAAATTTGTAAATTTTATCCAACACACTACAGCATTGACTTGGTTTGTTTGGATACTGCTTATTCCTGAAAATTAAAACTGAAAACACTGTATATTTTTTAACCTCAATTTTAACAAAATTGAGTTATGTGTAAACTCGGTATACTAAAAATCGAGTTCTATGTATATTTTTATGTGGAACTCGAAATTAGCAATAAGGAGTTCCACTTATAACTCGATTTTGTGGAGTTTAAGAAATAGGAACATTCTGTTAAATAGTTTCAAAATATGGGCATTTTACTGCATAGTTTGTAAATTAATTGCAAAAGCCCATTTTCCCCCTATTCTGTATGCACCTCAAAGTCCATAATTTCTAGTCAATACAAATGTACAATATCAAATGCCTGGGAATTAAAAGCTGAATTCCTCCTTTGAAGATGACTAGAGAAGGCAGACCACAACGAACAAATAGGCTTCATGCATGCATCTTCAGTGAGTCCTCGTATTTTTATCGAAAAGTATTGATTAAAATTCAAACATTGGCTTTCATCGATTCAAATAAAAATTAACCATGCAGGGATGTTTTGTACACTGGCTTACTAAAACAAATACAGAAGAAGAAGATTATAATTTTTTTAAATTTTAACCAATACACTAGGGCATTGACTTGGTTTGTTTGGATACCACTTATTCTTGAAAACTAAAAACTGAAAACACAGTATAGTTTTTAAACTCAATTTTAAAAAAAATTGAGTTATGTGTAAACTCGATATACTAAAAATCGAGTTCAATGTATATTTTTAAGTGGAACTCGAAATTAGCAATAACGAGTTCCACTTAAATTTTCCAAAAAAATTGAGTGGCAAAATATGTATAGAACTTGACACTGCTAATGTCAAGTTCCACCTGTAACTCGATTTTGTCGAGTTGAAAAAGCAGGAATATTTTGTTAAATAGTTTCAAAATATGGGCATTTTACTCCATAGTTTGTAAATTAATTGCAAATGCCCATTTTCCCCCTATTCTATATACACATCAAAGTCCATAATTTCCGGTCAATACAAATATACAATATCAAATGCCTGTGAATTATAAACTGAATTCTTCCTTTGAAGATGACTAGAGAAGGCGCACCACCACGAACAAATAGGCTTGATGCATGCATCTTCAGTGAGTCCTTGTATTTTTATCGAAAAGTATTGATTAAAATTCAAACACTGGCTTTCATTGATTCAAATAAAAATTAACCATGCGGGGATGTTTTGTACACTAGCTTTCTAAAATAAATAGAAAAGAAGAAGATTATTAAATTTTTAAATTTTAACCAATACACTAGGGCATTGACTTGGTTTATTTGGATTCCACTTATCCCTGAAACTAAAAACTGAAAACACTGTATATTTTTTAAACTCAATTTTAACAAACTTGAGTTATGTGTAAACTCGATATCATAAAAATCGAGTTCTATGCACATTTTTAAGTGGAACTCAAAATTAGCAATAATGAGTTCCACTTAAATTTTCCATAAAAATTAAGTGGCAAATTATGTATAGAACTCGACATTGCTAATGTCAAGTTCCACCTGTAACTCGATTTTGTCGAGTTTAAAAAACATTAACATTTTGTGAAATAGTTTGAAAATATGGGCATTTTACTGCATAGTTTGTAAATTAATTGCAAATGCCCATTTTCCCCCTATTCTTTATACACCTCAAAGTCCATAATTTCCGATCAATACAAATATACAATATCAAATGCCTGGGAATTATAAACTGAATTCTTCCTTTGAAGATGACAACAGGAGGGACCCCACCTCGGACAAATAGGCTTGATGCATGCATCTTCAGTGAGTCCTCGTATTTTTATCGAAAAGTATTGATTAAAATTCAAACATTGGCTTTCATCGATTCGAATAAAAATTAACCACGCGGGGATGTTTTGAACACTAGCTTACTAAAATAAATTGAAAAGAAGAAGATTATAAAATTTTTAAATTTTAACCAATACACTAGGGCATTGACTTGGTGTGTTTGGATACCACTTATTCCAAAAAATTAAAAGCTGAAAACACTGTATTTTTTTAAAATTCAATTTTAACAAAATTGAGTTATGTGTAAACTCGATATCCTAAAAATTAAGTTCTATGTATATTTTTAAGTGGAACTCGAAATTAGCAATAATGAGTTCCACTTAAATTTTCCAAAAAAATTAAGTGGCAAAATATGTATAGAACTCGACATTTCTAATGTCGAGTACTACCTGTAACTCAATTTTATCGAGTTTGAAAAATAGGAACATTTTATTAAATAGTTTAAAAATATGGGCATTTTACTGCATAGTTTGTAAATTAATTGCAAATGCCCATTTTCCCCCTATTCTATATACACCTCAAAGTCCATAACTTCCAGTCAATACAAATATACAATATCAAATGCCTAGGAATTATAAACTGAATTCTTCCTTTGAAGATGACTAGAGAAGGGACACCACCACGAACAAATAGGCTTGATGCATGCATCTTTTGTGAGTCCTCATATTTTTTTCAAAAAGTACTAATTAAAATTCAAACATTGGCTTTCATTGATTCGAAGAAAAATTAAACACGCGGGGATGTTTTGTACACAAGCATACTAAAATAAATAGAAATGGAGAAGATTATAAAATTTTTAAATTTTAACCAATACACTAGGGCATTGACTTGGTTTGTTTGGATACCACTTGTTCCTGAAAACTAAAAACTGAGTACACTGTATATTTTTTAAACTCAATTTTAACAAAATTGAGTTATGTATAAACTCCATATACTAAAAATAGAGTTCTGTGTATATTTTTAAGTGGAAGTCGAAATTAGCAATCACGAGTTCCACTTAAATTTTCCAAAACAATTAAGCGGCAAAATATGTATAGAACTCGACATTGCTAATGTCGAGTTCCACCTATAACTCGATTTTATCGAGTTTATAAAACATGAACATTTTGTTAAATAGTTTCAAAATACGAGCATTTTACTACATGGTTTGTAAATTAATTGCAAATGCCCATTTTCACCAAGGAAGTGAATCTCGTACCGTACCGGCCGGTATGACCAGTATATACCGTACTAGCAGTGAACCGGTACACTCAACCCTCCTGTTTCGTACCGGAAAAAATACCCGCCGTACTGGCCACGTATCGGTCGTACCGGCGAAATTTGGCTGTTTCGGCCGGTAAATGGATACCGGGCCGAAACACAAAATGCCTTTTTTTTTTGGTAATTTCGGCAGTTTTTTAAGGGCAGGATTTTACAAATTTGAGTAAGCTAAGAAAACCCAGCAGAAAGAAAAAGAAAAATGAAAGAAAAATGCATAATAGCTTTGCAAAATGAAGTTAGAATCACCTTATGCAATCACCGTCTCTTTTTTCACTGAAGCCAACGACCTCTCACTGAATCTTGAGTGGTGATGGACGGTGGCACTTGAGAGAGGAGATGAAACTAGAGAAAGAGGTGTGGTGAAAGTGAAACTAAAGGAGATAGATCAGAAGTGAAAATAAATGAATGAATGTACTTTGAAAACTGAAGAGTTAAGTTTAAACGAGTGAAGATAAAGCATTCTTGGAAATTGGAGGTAGGTGTCAGGTAGGACAGGCTTGTGATGTGGAGGAGAAAAAAAGAAAACAAAATGGGAAGAGCTAACTAGGCCTGCTGCCTGCACAGGCTGTGAAGCATTAAAAAAAAAAAGGTGTGAAAGAAAATAAATTCAAGGTGATAAAAACGTGGGAAGGAGCAGTAAGATATTGGGGGGAAAAAAAAAAAAAATATATATATATATATATATATTAATAATAATAAAAGATAATAAAAATAGTGGAAGAGAATAAAAACTAAAAAAAATTAGCAACAAATGTTGGTAGGTATACCTTAGCTTGTACATGTGCAACAACTTTAGATTTGATTAAAACAGAGATCTAAAATTTGCCTTATAATTTTTTTTTAAAATGTATCTAGTCAATTAAACAAAAATTCACATTTATTGTTAATTATATATATATATATATATATATTAAATATATAAAATAGCGGTAAACCCGAAACGGTACATCGGTATTGACCGATATCCGAAATATATCGTATCGGTAGCCAAACCGGTACAGCCTCCGGTACGGTATTGACTTCTTTGATTTTCACCCTATTCTATATATACCTCAAAGTCCATAATTTCTGGTCTATACAAATATACAATATCAAATGCCTGGGAATTATAAACTGAATTCTTCCTTTGAAGATGACTTGAGAAGGCACACCACCATGAACAAATGGGCTTGATGCATGCATCTGCAATGAGTCCTCTTATTTTAATCGAAAAGTATTGATTAAAATTCAAAACAGGGGGATAACGGGTATGGTCAAAAGAAAATTGGTACAAAACAGGGGGAGGGGGATGAGAATACAAAAGAAAATTCTCCCTGATGGAGCAGCCTTCTCTGGCAAGCAGATTGGCACGGTGGTTTCGTTCACGGTAAGTGTGGCAGACAAGCACTTCTAGATGGTTGGAATTTCAAAATCATTGGCTTGCACTTTGATGCAGCCACCTTCGGAAAGTCGGTCTTCGTTTTTTGTACACTAGCTTACTAAGATATAAGTTGAGACAACCTCTAGAAAAAGACAACCTCAAGAAAAAGACATGCACCAAAAAAATAATAATACATTTTTTTCTCAAAAAAAAAAAAAAAATAATAATAATAATAAAATTTGGGGCGTTGGCTTGGTATGTCCTTCGACTCTCCTTCCCTGTGCCTTCAAAATCAGCAGAATCTCTGAAGCTTTAGCACATCCAAACACAATAGAATCAATCGCTCTGCTGAGAAACAAAGTCACCAAGAAACTCGATATACACCTCCATCAGGGACCGAGTCTAGCGAAAGGTCCTATTAAGGGGCCATTCAAGGGTATTGGTACAAAAGAAAGTACCAATTTTTACAAAAGCACATAGACAAGGAAAAAAAGAATCCATGGCTTTTAGTGGAATGCTTTTTCCACAACTGCAGTTACTTGGGTTGATAATTTTAGCAGCAACAGCAGCATCTCAACCAAATTCGAACTGCATACAGAATTGTGGATCACTTAACATCCCCTACCCATTTGGAACAACGGAGGGCTGTTACCTTGAAGAGTCTTTTCTCATCATTTGTAACGACACTCATTTCAACCCTCCAATTCCTTTCCTCGGCAATGGTACCCTACAAGTTCTCAACATCTCGCTGGATGGGGAACTGCGAGTCTCAACAATTGTAGCACGTAATTGCTACAACAAGTCAGGGCATAATTTCGGCAACAGTTTTTCACTGTTTGAGTCTCCAAATTTTCCTATCTCACAAGAGAGGAACATATTCACAGCCGTTGGTTGTGACACTATGGCGCTTATTGAAAATGTAGATGGAAAGAACTATACAACTGGATGCCTATCACTCTGTGACAACGTTGAAAGTGTGGATAACGGGTCTTGCTCTGGCATTGGCTGCTGCCAGACTCCTATCCCTAATGGTGTAACAGATTTTATTGTGCTTTTGGAGAGCCTTGACAACCACTCCAATGTACTCGAATTCAATCCTTGTGATATCGGTTTTGTAGTGGAAGAAAATGCATACAACTTTTCCTCTTTAGATCTTACAAATTTTAAGAATGATACAGTTCCTGTGGTGCTTGATTGGGCAGTTGGGAATGAAACATGCCTAGATGCTCGAAGAAATTCAGTAAGCTTTGCATGTAAAGCAGAAAATAGTAAATGTTATGAATCCAACAACAGTCCTGGATATCGTTGCAATTGCTCTCCTGGCTTTCAAGGAAACCCATACCTCCTCCATGGTTGCTATGGTACTAATATACATTTAATTTACTCGATGGTTTTTTTTTTTTTTTTTAATTGACTGAATTTATTATGTTGCATTGTGTTTCAGATATTAATGAGTGCGAAAATTCAAACCCCTGTGATAAAGAATGCCATAATATTCCTGGGAGTTTCTACTGCAATTGTCCAAAGGGGTACGAAGGCGATGGGTTGAAAAATGGAACTGGTTGCCGTGCTAAAGTGAGCCAATCCAACCTAATCATTATTACACTATGTAAGTATATAAAAATTAATTATGTTATTGTTATTATTATTAATAGAATACACGCATGGATTAGAAAATTAAATGATGTTTGATTTAATATTTTATAGAAGGATATTCATTAGGATATTAGCTTGTGCGATTGCTTGTGTCGTTTCCTGCCTAGTAGGTTTCTTCCTGTTTGAATAAAAAATTCTTCTTCATCCAAAAAAGAATCACTAGAATTGACTAAAATACTAATTAATAATTTGGTTTTTGCTCTGTTTAAGACTTAAGAGTGTATTTGGATTTTGGATAGAGCTTATTTTGTTATTAGTTTATTATTCAACAATAAAACAAAACTGCAAAATAATTGTTCTATTTTTGTTTTTAAAAAACAATAAAATAATTCTAAAAATTATAGGAGTTCATTAACAAAAAGCTAATGCTTTGAAACTTATAAATAAGCTCACCATAGAAAAAGATTTATTAATGAGTATTGATAGATTAATTATTGAAGTCTCATTCAGAGATGTGAAATCAAAAGAGGCTCAATTTCAACCAAACGACAAACACAAAACTCGTATAGTCAATAGTCTTATGTAACTGTGGAATCAATCAAAGCGGAGAAATTTCAAACCTTTTGGCATTTGCAATGATAGTGGCTTATGCAATGATAGCGGAGAAATTAAAGTGATTATGACCCCATCATTGCAAAAACCGGAACGGTGACCATTTAACAATCCTGGGCCCATCTATCATTTAGCTCAAAAAAAAAAAAAAAAAAAAAAAAAAACAATCCTGGGCCCATATTTTAAAGAAGCCGAAACTGTCAAATAGAGCGAAATCCCAAATTTGTAAACAAAGGTCACAAACTCAACCTGCTATTAAGTCCAATATAAATAGAGATGCACCATAGGAAACTCCCCGTTGTGTCAAGACTTAAACACAAACCAAAGCCCAACCATAACATGATTCCATTCGCCCATATATCTTGAAAATTTTGGTAGGTTATGCCTAAATGAACTTACTTTCATTAATTTATTTTTTAATAATTTATCTAAAATAAAATTGTATCTAATAAAATAAGTAAAATAAACAAACCCTAAAGCCCCAAAATAAACTTGGAAGTTTCAATAGCATACCAACTCATATATTATAACGTGTTCACCTAAATTATACTTTCAAATCTATTTGAACTTCCAAATTTATTTAGGAAATTTGATAAAATATATTATTTATGTAAAAATAACATTTAATAGATAGACTCAATTTAACAAAAATCTCTATCATTTTTCTAGATTTTTTTTTTTTTTTTGGGTACTAAACTATCTTTCCTTTCTTTTCTTTTTATAGAAAATGTACTAAACTGTCTTTCGGTTCATATAAAAAGTATTTTAATACAAGATAGAAATTTCAACACTTTTTTTTTTTTTTTTTTTAATACAATATAGAAATTCTACTATAACCTAATCTAAATGTATATGCGTGTGAAACTTCCTCCTAGAGACTTGAACCCCCGGCCCTTTCCTCTCATATCCCACAAATACTTATACTTGTGAAGTAACCATCACCTTAATCCTTGTAGAACCTGACAAGCTAGAAAAAAATATAACCGATTTTTACTTTTTTTCAATTTAGGAAAACTTTTAGTGCAAAAAAGTGAAAAACTAGTTCAAATTTTTTTTTTTTTTTTGAGCAAAACTAGTTCAAAGTTGAATAAGATATATTCCCCGTATTACATTTGTTTCTTTTAATAATTTTCCGTAAAAGACTTTTTGGAGTTGAGTTGTAATTCACACTATCTCTAAAAGGGGTTTTTGATAAATTACAGAATTGCTTTGATTATGACACAGGTTAAATATATATATTAAAATTAACATTTTTTTTTATGTTACAATTAAAGTGATTATCACAAGTGGCCCTTTTAGTAAGTAATGTACATATATTGCACATGACAAGAACATATGTCATCTTCATATTGTTGGTTGTGGTTTAATTTATAGTTAAATCTTTTTTTTTTTAAAGAAATTAAAAAACAAGCAAAACTTCTGTTGACTATTCTCTCATAAACAAATATTAACAATTTCAATTGGCTAATATTTCAATAGTTAAATGAAATTTCCTAGACTATTACAACCGGCAGAAAAGTGAAAATTTCAAATCTTCCAAGAGTACGTCACTAACATTAGTATCAAATCCTACTACTCTTCTCATGGGCACCACCTCTCCGATAACGCAAACCTATTACTACTTAAATTTTGAAAATAGAGAAAGAAAGTGGTGACTTTCACAGCTCAACAAGTAGCCACAGTCCCATCTAGTTACATTAAGCATATATACATGTAAATAAATAAAAAAATTTTAGGATAAACTCATGGGCTTAGAAATTGTGTCTCGTTAGTTTGAAAATTAACATATAATTTGCAATGAACTCCAAAACATAAAAAATTTAATTGGACTTGAAATGATGTGAAATCTAATAAGATTTTATGTACTTAATAATTTTTATAACTATGGTTACACTATATCTCCATGACAACACCCATAACCACACGTAAGTTGGTGGTAAGCCCTTGAAAAAATTTACCAATGTATACCCCATGGATGGGATCCAAAGTATGGTCAAATTGTATTATTAACTTCCAAAATATATCCAATATCCAAAAATCATATGTCAACATATCATAAAATTACAATTCAAATAAACATTTCGCTCATTTAAATCTTTGGTTCATTTCACAAAATTTATGCAATACTTGAGCCATGTTTGAAGTAAATAGAAACTTTATAAATAACCAACTAACTATATATACACAATAAAGAAGAAATTTTGGTTCTTTTCTTTAAATCAACAATGCTAAAATAATTAAATATAAATTGATAATGAAATACAAATGAATGTTTGATAAATAAAATATTGTATTTTAAGAAAAATATAACCCGCCAAGAATTTTTACATATCAATCAATGTCTACTCAAAAACCATTGCAACTTCTCAAGAACACTCCAACATAACCAAAAATCCATTATAATCAATATAGCTACTAAACAGACACTGGTGTAACCATCATCATTTAAACCATAGCGGCCATTTTTTGATATCTATCCGTTGTTGATCATGTTGTCTAATGCTGTTGACATTTGTTTCGTGCATTCCATTCCACATTGATATTGGTCATCTACACATGTTACATGGTCCAGTCTAGTCAGATATTCTTTACATGTCTAAATTCTAAACTTAAGTAATCTATAAGATATCATCTGGAGTTTGAGGGGAAAATACTAAAATACAATAAGATATACTGTAAATATATTAAATTGTGGTTTCGTAGAATTTCACGGACTACCAACTTTAGGCCTAACGTTTTCATATAGATACTCTTTATTAGGCTTTTTTGTTTAAATAATTCAATATAGTAAAGATAGTTAATCCGTTGTAGAGGAATGTTATTAAATAGGCCGAACCAACTTAAACATTGCTTCCATTCTCTATCTCTCTGTTTTCTCCGTACTAGTCACAATAAGGATAACATCAAAATTCAAGGTTAATTTGGCTGCTTCTCAAATAAGAAAGAATATTAAGATTTTGAAAAATGACTCCGATTCAAAATTTTGGTTAACCAATTCTATTTTAATTGTTATAATTTTAAGATTCATGTGAGCTCTCATGAACTGGCGAACCACAATCGACAGTCGATGGAAAATATATTCTGATGCGGTAGTCATTAACTACATTGTAATTCAAATATTAACTGAGTCATTTTCATATGATGCATATGTTAAATATTTAGTTCTTAAAGGTATCGAGATATATAAAAATGTCAAAAACTTCTACAACGTTAAAATGCACGTCTGAATGTGTGCAGGTATCAGTGTTGGCCTTTTAGGATTACTTGTGGGAGGTTCATGGATATATTGGGGACTGAAAAAAAGAAAGCTCATCAAGCTCAAAGAAAAATTCTTCCAACAAAATGGTGGCTTACTACTACAACAGAAACTATCTAGTCACAGCGGGTCTATGGAGACAGCCAGAATTTATAGTGCAGAAGAGCTTGAAAAGGCCACCAACAACTATGATGAGAAAAGAGTCCTTGGCCAAGGAGGCTATGGAACAGTTTACAAAGGAATATTACCAGATAACAAAGTGATTGCTATTAAGAAGTCTAAAATTGGTAGTCAGAGCCAGGTTGAACAATTCATAAATGAGATAACTGTGCTTGCTCAAATTATCCATCGGAATGTGGTTAAGCTATTAGGTTGTTGTCTGGAAACAGAAGTACCCTTACTAGTTTATGAATTCATCACAAACGGGACTCTTTCTGAGCACATTCATGATAATGGTCGGTCATTATTACTTTCATGGGAAAAGCGCTTGAAGATTGCAGTAGAAACTGCAGGAGCACTTGCATACTTGCATTCTGCAACTTCTGTGCCAATCATACACAGAGATGTTAAAACTGCAAATATATTATTAGATGATAACTTCACAGCAAAAATGTCTGACTTTGGAGCCTCTAGGTTGATTCCTCTTGATAAAACAGAATTAAACACATTGGTGCAAGGAACTTTTGGATACATGGACCCAGAATACTTCCATACTAGTCAACTAACAGAAAAAAGTGATGTCTACAGTTTTGGTGTTGTTTTGGCAGAGCTTCTGACTGGTAGGATGGCACTTTCTTTCAATATGCCGGAAAGTGACAGAAATCTAGCAAAGTACTTTGTTTCTGCAATAAAAGATGACCGCCTACTTCAAATTCTTGAGGATAACATTGTCAATGAGGGTAATATTAAGCTACTAAAGGAAGTTGCTAATATTGCAAAAAGGTGCTTAAATGTGAGAGGCGAGGATAGGCCTTCTATGAAGGAAGTGGCAATGGAACTAGAGGGCTTGGTTATCATGGAAAAACATCCTTGGGGAAATGCTAATGTCTATAAAGAAGAGACTGACTACTTGCTCAGTGCACCTACTCAATCATTCAACATTGACGTTGACACAAATTGTTCCACCAGTACAACTACAGGGTACGATAGCATGATAAACCAAGTATTGAAACCATTAGATGGCGGGAGATAATTGGGGGTGCGACTGAATTTATCTATGACATTATATTTGAATATGTAGATTGGTTTGTTTTGTGTATGACGTTATACACATGGTGTAGACCAGATAAAATTTGGCACGTGGATGAAGGAACATGCACTGCCACTGAAAATGTCTTGGTGGTATTGTCTGTTTTCTTTTTTTTGGCTTTTTTTGGCTTTTTTAATAATTTGATCACTGGGAAGGAAAAATGTGAATCTTTGATATTTTTGTTAGAAATATAAAAAAATACTAGTTGAACTATAAAATTCTTGACACCTAAGTGATTTTCAATATCAACTAATTCATTGTGCTTTATACTCTATTTTCAGAGGTTGAGATCTCCCATTGAAGGCCCTATTTGGATCTAAATTTTTGTGGCAGCTATGCAACAATAAATTTTGAATGTTCAATTAGTGTATAAAACACTTATGAACGTTTAGACTCCCAATTTACAAATTACCAACACAAGCTTATAATCAAACAATGTATGTGCGGAATATGAATATAAGCTAAAACAAAATTGGTAAAACAACCTAAACCGAAATTAATCACAACCACAGCGGTAATTAAATGGTTGTAAAATTGTGATTTACAACTATGTTTTATGTTGGCTTTATTCCATGACAAAAATTGTTGTAATTGCTTTAATTTATTTCCTTGTATTTTGTGAGATTTTATTGTATTGGGTTTAGTATCAAGTTGGCGAAAACTCTAGCTTAAATGAAGAATCAATGGATCTCGTGAGTGTCTCGCTAGAAGCTAACCCACGAGAGAGCTATGTGAGAAGCACATGCTAAAAGCTGAAGAGTCATGCTAGGCTGTCGTTTTCGCGAGTGTCTCGCTGGTAAGGCCTTCTCGCTAGATAGTAGCGAAACTTTCTGCCTAAAGGATTTTAGTGTGTGACTTTCTTACCCTTCACCCATACTATATATACCCTCATTACCCACAAATGTAGAGGAGGCCATTTTAGAGATAAAAACCCTAGATAGGTTTTCTACAACACACACATCCATCTTTTGAGAGAGAGCTACTCATCCTTAGTGAGAAATCATTGTAGCTTCTTCTCCATCCCTCACCCATTATTATACCTTGAGAGAAGATTTGTACCTAAACACAACCCACACCTATTTAGAGTGTTGAGAGTGTTTTGGAGTTGCTGGGAAGCACTAGAAGAAGCCAAAGATGGCAGATGCAACATGGAGCTTGTTGTGAGATCTGGAGAGCTAGACAAGACACAGTTTCGAGAAGCCTTATTGGAGTAGGAGCTTGGAGGGCTTAGGTACAAAGGGTAGATTAGGCTTGGAGGGTTTTTTGCTCACCCTTGTATCCCAACTGATTGTCTAGTGAATCGATTTTCGCTTGGAGGGCAGCAAAGAGGTTTTTCACCGTTCTTCGGTTTCCTCTTCGATAACACATCTCAATGTTATCTGTGTTTGCATCTCTCTTTCCTACTCTTATTAATTTCCTTTTTACTGCTAGGTTGCTTTAAATATGGATTAGAGTAGTTGTCTTGCCTATACGCTTGGGTTTACACTATTCCGCACTTCGTATTAAGTTAGTGTAAAATCGACCAAGCTGTAACTTTAAGTTAGGGGTCTAAACAGCTCATGTGTTTTCGACACATTTCTGAGCTTTCAATTGGTATCAAAGTGGGTACACTTATTGTGGTTTAAATACCTAAGTGTGATCCTTGACCCCTTGTGTTTATTTGCCATGAATTGTGCTTTGTATGCCTCTTTGTATGATTCAGTTGGTGATAAATGTAACATGCCACGTATTCGTGAAAATACCTTTATGAGTGATAATCTTCATGATTGTAATACTATGTTACATGAATCTTTGGGTGTTATTGATATTCCTAACACCAAACTCTTAAAGAAAAATGCTAAAAATTTTCAAAAGAGTTTAAGCAAGTTATTTTGTGAAAATGATAATTTGATTGCTAAGCTCAATGAATCCAACAAATTGGTTGAAAAATATAAGAAACTTGCTGAAAATTCTCTTAAAAAGCTGAAAGAGTTTGAATGTTTGAATATGGACTTGGATGCTAAACTTGTTTTATCTAACAAACTTATTGATGATCTTAAATCTGAAAATGAATCTCTTAAAATGCATGCCAAGTGTTTGATTGCTGAACCTATTGTTAAAAAGGATAAAAATATTTATTGCAATCATGTTGTGGTACCCGATTTTGTGCCTATTGTGTGTTCTACCTCAAAGGACAAATCGGTGTACATTCCTCCACATAAAAGAAATCAAAAAGTGGAGAGAAATGCTGTTAAGTCAAAGCTTCTATTTAGGTCTCATCCTAGGGAATTGAGTGGATCTAAGTTTGTTCCTACTTGTCACCATTGTGGTGTGATTGGTCATATAAGACCTCAATGTCATAAGTTAAAGAGAGAATAAACTCATGTTGCTAGATCCCTTTCCAAAAGGCCTAGTGGATCTAAACACATTGTTTGTCACCATTGTGGTGCCTTTGGCCATCTAAGACCTCATTGCTCTAAGTTTTAAACTCTTAAAAGAATAAAAAGAAAAGAGAAACTTAATCTTCTTGGAAGTTGTGCTTTGCATGCTAAACCAGATTTGAGTGAAAAATAACATGTATTTAGGCAAGATTTTCATATGTTCTTGCATTATTTAACATAAATGTGAAGTGTGTGCACTCTAAGTGTTTGATAAAATGTCCAAATGGCATTTTCTCGTTGCTTTGGACTCCGATGAGTTCCAAACTTTGGAGATCACCATAATTATTCATGTTTATCATGTTTTAATCATTGGTTGTGTGTTTTATACACTTTGCCCCTTGAGTGCTTATTCATGCATTGATCATGCATCTCACGTGCATACTAGATGCACCTTTGCTGCACACACTTGAACACTTGACATGTTTTTGCAGTCACTCATACTAGTTAAGTCTTTTTAGATCTTTTAGCTCATATAACATGTTATCGTGTCCTTGCCATGCCATTGGTCCACACCTTGTTCCATCATCCATAGCATGTCATGTTTACTTTATGCTTTGTAGCATTTTTTATGTTTTTGTCTTATGTTTGAGCTTCATTTTCTCATTCATCTTGCAACCCTCATGCATCATCTTTTACCCTTGTTCATATCTTTTCTTTTTTCCTCCTTCCTCTTGATTCATTTGTCTATTCGTGACAAAAAGGGGGAGAGTATCGTCATTTCTATATGACTCATGTGCACACTCTTAGGAGGAGAAATTCTACCTTGTGCACATTCGTAAGGGGAGAAAGCCATAAGGGATTGGTTGCATGTTCAGATGATCAGTTGCTTATATGTTTTACAACATGTTTACTTGATCGCATTTTACTTATTACATTATACTTGTCCTTTTATTACTTGATTTACCTTGATGGTCTAATGTGTTTTGTGCAAGTGTTTCAGGTTACAGGTGTTTATGTTCCAAGTGCTTCACAGGTTCTAGAATTAGGTGTGAGTGAGTTTTGCCATTGTTCTCAAAACTCACGTTCAAGTCTAGAGTCTGTTATAGGGTGTTTTGTCATGGAATAGCCAAAGAGGGAGATTGTAAAGTTGTGATTTACAACTATGTTTTATGTTGGCTATATTCCATGACAAAAATTGTTGTAATTACTTTAATTTATTTTTTTGTATTTTGTGGGATTTTATTGTATTGGGTTTAGTATCAAGTTGGTGAAAACGCTGGCTTAAATGAAGAATTAGTGGATCTCACGAGTGTCTTGCTGGAAGCTAACCCGCGAGAGAGCCATGTGAGAAGCACATGCTAGAAGCTGAAGAGTCATGTCAGGCTGTTGTTTTCACAAATGTCTCGCGGGTAAGACCTTCTCGCGAGATAGTCGCGAAACTTTCTGCCTGAAGGATTTTAATGTGTGACTTTCTTACCCTTTACCCATACCATATATACCCTCATTACCTACAAAAGTAGAGTAGGCCATTTTAGAGAGAAAAACCCTAGATAGGTTTTCTACAACACACACACCCATCTTTTGAGAGAGAGCTACTCATCCTTAGTGAGAAATCATTGTAGCCTCTTCTCCATCCCTCTCCCATTGTTATACCTTGAGAAGAGATTTGTACCCAAACACAACCCACTCCTATTCAGAGTGTTGAGAGTGTTTTGGAGCTGCTCGGAAGCATTGGAAGAAGCCAAAGATGATAGATGCAACATGGAGCTTGTTGTGGGATCCAGAGACCTAGACAAGACACGGTTTCGAGAAACCTTGTTTTAGTAGGAGCTTGGAGGGCTTATGTACAGAGGTTAGATTAGGCTTGGAGGGTCTCTTGCTCACCCTTGTATCCCAACTGATTGTCTAATGGATCAATTTTCGCTTGGAGGGCAGCGGAGAGGTTTTTCACCAAGTTCTTTGGTTTCCTCTTCGATAACACGTCTCGGTGTTATCTGTGTTTGCATCTCTCTTCCCTACTCTTGTTCATTTCCTTTTTACTGCTGGGTTGCTTTAAATATGGATTAGAGTAGTTGTCTTGCTTATATGCTTGTGTTTACACTATTCTACACTTAGTATTAAGTTAGTGTAAAATCAACCAAGCCGTAACTTTAAGTTAGGGGTCTAAACAGCTTGTTTGTTTTCGACACATTTTCGAGATTTCAATGGTAAAGAGAAAAGGAAGAGAGATGCAAACATAGAGATAACACGACGATATGTTATCGAAGAGGAAATCGAAGTAGTTGGCAAAAAACCTCTCTGCTGCCCTCCAAGCGATCAATAATCTACTAGAGAATAAAGTTCAGACACATGAATAGTAGAGGACCCTCTAAGCCTAATCTACCCAGTGCACCTAAACCCTCCAAACTTCTTGTTCCAATAGGGTTATGCTGAACATTTTCTTTTCTAGCTTACGGATCCCGCAATCACCCATTGCATCAACCCAAATGAATTGGTCCCTTCTGTACTGCTTCCCAAGCACCAAATTACCTCCTCACTAATATGGATATGGTGAGATAAGGATTTGACCAATGTACCTCTCAAGGATATGTTAATGGAGATGGTGAGAGTAGAGGAATTTGGAGAATCAAAGAATGAAGATTGTGGATGAGTCAATCTTGTTTTTCTCTAGGGTTTGTCTATCAAAATTCTCTTTGCAGGCTCTCTAAATTTCGTGGGTATAAGGGTATTATAGTAGGAAGTATGAGGAATGCAAAAAGATAGTTTTCATTAAACAGGGCATTCTGGTGACTCAGGCTTGCAATTGGAACGAGTCACGAGTTTGAGTCGCGAGCTAAGTCCCTGGCTAAACTGGAAGTTTTGTTCTGTAGTGCTCTAGCTGGTGTGACCCTTCAGCTCCCCCTACATGCTTCACACGTGTGCCATTTTGATGACTTGCCAGTCGCGAGATCCAATCGCGAGACTCACTTGAATTGCACACTCATGAGATTTCTTCACACTCTCTCACAAACTACCCTTACATAATTCCCACCTAAATACAGGGTATCTAATTGCTAAATTACAAGAAAATTTGGCATGGAATAAAGCTAACAAATGATTGAATAAATTCAACCGTACAAATTTAACAAATAAAATAATAAATATATAATAAAATTCTTCTCTCGCTCAAACTTCCAAGGGCTGAAATGCTAGCTTAATATTAAAATAACAGTAAAAAATTTCACCTGAACCATATGAAAATTGAATAGGCTGAATTTAGCCTAAGCGGTCACTTAAAAATCCATGTCTGATTGTCAAACTTTGACTCTCACAGCTGAGAATATCAATTACCATCATGGTATTATTTTGTACATTAAAAGAATAACTTTAGCAATGAATTCGAACTTAGGTCATTTGCTCTTGTAACATGATAAAATATTATTTATCTACCTATTTTAAGTTTAATTGAAATAGTGAGTAAGACCAAGTGTAATTGAAATAGTAAATGTAATCATTTAAGTAAAATTCTCAACTTTTATGGAGAATTTGACAATTTATCACCATCTCCTATTGGTCATGGATAACAAGATTTAGAATTTGGGTTTTATGGATTTTAATTTGAGTCTTTAAATTTAAATGTCTTGTTTGGATAGTTTAAAAGGATAAAGGATGGGATTTGGGCTAAATCCACTAAGAATTTTGAGACATGATATCCTTGGATTTGAAATAGATTCTACCCCTTGAATTTTATAAATCTTTAATCGCACAGCACCTGAATCAGAAAATCATTAAAAGATTTTTTTTTTTCGTACCTAAGTAGGGATATCCATGGGTCGATATGAGTCGAATTTATGCTCAACCTACACTCGACCCAATCCCATCAAGTGGTGGAGAACCAAACCCGTTGTTGAACAAATTAGATTACTCAAAGAGTGGTTAGTCCAAGCAAAACTAGTAATGGTGGAGAGAGGTGGAGCAACGACCAAAATCTCACCGAATTCAATAAGATCTTGCCTAATCTTTTGGAGATTTCATTAGATATAGTAGATCTCTGCCAGATTTCATTGGAAATGTTGTTGATGTTTGTTTGTTTAGACCCCTTAAAACAGATTGTTTAACCTAATATATTAGCCAAGTAATTACGTAGGTTAATTATGAGATCTATGTTAAACAAGGACAAAGATCATATTATGCACAGCAGCGAAAAATAAAGAACACAACAATATGATGATTCAGGAAAACCAATGAAACCAACAGTTTCAAGGTAAAAAACCTGTGGAAGATTTGACCTAGCTATCCTCAAAGTAAAACAAATACACTATATAGAATTGAAGTTTTTACAATCGGATTTAACCCTAAGTCTACTGCTACCTCTAGTAGTAACTTACTGACACGACCATGCAAATTTTGAATCCATGGACTCCTCTCTTGGATTTGTACCACACAAGCACCCACGCTTGTGACTTTGTGATCCCACTCAAAGGTTTTAGATCATGGCTTGTTAATCATTGCAGCAACTAGATTCCACTAGCACTTGATTGTAGATCTTGTTCTGGTATATACTTGTAGAGTTAGAAGGTACAGAACCTCTCAGATCTCACAAGAGTAACTCACAAGTCTTCCAAGAGTCTTCAAAACGTAGCTAGGGTTTTCCTTTTATACATAGGAGTGTTGGACTGTAACCCTAAACGTTTTCATGAGCTTGGGCCCATTTAAACAATATGTAGAAATTCTTTTTCTATGATTTTTGATTGATCGAGGTTCACCATTCAATCAGTCGAGCTTCACAAAAAATTAATCATTTTCCCTACAGCTTGTACACTCTTGAGTCTTGACCTGAACCTCTTTGAGCAATGTCTAACACCTATCCTAGACATATTTTTGTTCTCAATTTGCCAACGCATACAAGTTGAAATTCTAAAAATTTAATCCTAAATCTTTAAAACCTAACAATCTCCTCCTTTGGCAATCCATGACAAAACACACATATAAATGAATTGCTCAACTTAAGAATTAGCCCAACTCACATATTGTTGCCCAAATACAACTTCATCACAATCCACTAACTATTAGTTGCTAGTATAGATAGCAAATGAGAAAGAATTAACCTGTAAATTCCTGAAACACTCAACAAACCATAAACGCATGTGTGGAAATTATAGTATAAATCCAATATTTAAAAACTGAACTTGAATTCACAAAACATAAGAGATAGATAGAATATCAAATGAATAAACATCAAATAAACTATCATAGTCAACAAAAGCCAACAATGTTTGGGAAACCAAAACAATAAAAGAGAATATACATCAAAAATAAAAATGAGAATATACAATAAAAACTCTCATCAATAACTAAACTACTCCTACTCCCCCTGAATACAAAAACTCTCTCTACTCTCCCCCTGAGTATAAGAGCAAAATCCTAAACCTACTCCCTCTTTTTGTTATGTATTGCCAAAGGCAACTGTTAGGACATATGTGTTTCACATGCTAAGAACATATGTCTTACTTATTTATGTAAATTGGCTAATCCTTTGACAAAACGCACTCTACTTGTAATTGGGTAGATCTAGGTGTTTTTAATACTTTAAGAAACTATGTTTCAAGATCAAGTGTTGAAGTCATCAAGTCTGTCCAAGAGAAAGCAAGTTGAAGTGCAGAATTTTTAAAGCTCGACACCTCTCGATAGCTACCTCGACACCTGCTATCTGTCGAGATTTAAAAAGTCAGAATTCCAAATCTGATTTTCTTGGGATCCGTGAATATGTTTTTGGGACTTCTTTTCTTCTAACCCTAAACATATAAAAGGATTATTTTAAGAGCCGTTTTGGGTGACACAAGTTGTATTATCATTGAGCAATCTCTGTTTATGCAAATTGTGATCAACAGACGAAGTTCTTGACCTAGTTCATCCTTCATCAAGAAGTTGCTGTGTCTTTGCACCATAGGGTTTTGTAACCAAGCATCTTCCTGCTATTCATCACGTGGATGAACTGAAGAACTTTGCAGCCAACCATTCTTCCTCAAGTTGGTGTTCTGAAGTCGCGTACTGGGATCCGCGCATTGGTTAGTCACGTACTTGGGAGCCGTGCATCAAAGGTGGAAATTGTCACTACAGATCAAGTCCAATTGGGTATTGGGGTAAGGGTTCAACTGTAGGTTGGTAAGGTACTTGGGATTCCTTTCTTGTAACCGCTTGATTTGATAATAGTGGAGTTTCGGGAGTGGTGACCTGAAAATCACCCGGTGGGGTTTTTGCCATTAGGGTTTTCCCCATTCGTAAACAAATCACCGTGTTATTTATTTTCCGCTGCATATTTAGTATTTGGTGATTTGTTTGTGCTTCCACGCAATTGCATGCTTAATTGATTAATTAACAACTTGGCTAATTAATTAATTAATTAGGGTTTATCACAAGGGGTCATTCAGATTGTGACCTAACAAGTGGTATCAGAGCAGGCACACTCTGATTAGGATTTAATCTTTGCTGTGTTGATCCATTGACCCCTGTTTTGTCATGGATAGAGGACAATCCTTAATTATACCTCCTTTATTTGATGGCACTAACTATGCATACTGGAAAGTACGCATGAGAGCTTTCTTGCAGTCTTTAGATGAAAAAGTGTGGCAAGCTGTAGAGATTGGCTGGACTAAGCCAACAGAACAACCGGCCGAGTGGGATGATGCTAAGATCAAGGCGGCCAACTTCAACAGCAGAGCGCTGAATGCTCTTTTTAGCGCAGTCACCAATGAGGAGTTCAAGAAGATATCCTCAACTGAAACTGCTAAGGAGGCTTGGACCATTCTCCAGACAACCTATGAAGGCACAAAGGCTGTCAAAGACTCAAAGCTTCAAAGGCTGACAACAAGCTTTGAAGAAATAAAGATGGAGGAGGATGAGTCGTTTGATGAGTTCTATGCCAAGCTCAAGGACATAGTGAACTCAGCCTTCAATCTTGGGGAAACCATCCCTGAACCCAAGATTGTAAGGAAGGTGCTCAGATCTCTACCTGAGAGATTTCATGCCAAGATTACGGCGATTGAGGAATCAAAGGATATAGACAAGATTCCTTTGACTGAGCTGGTTGGAAACTTGCAGACCTATGAGATAGGTTTATCTAGGATTGGCAAGACCAATAAAGGCAAAAGCATGGCCTTGAAGGCGAAGAGCAGTGATACAGATGAATCTTCCGATGATGAAGATTCTAAGATGAAGTCCTACATTACTCGGCAGTTCAAAAAGTTCATGAAGAATGCCAATGGAAGGAGCTTCGACAAGGACCGCAGGCAGTTCAGTTCTTCTCAGTTCAAAAGCCAAGACAAAGGGAAGAAGGATGCTAGGGAGGCCGGTCAGTATACTGTTCCAGCAGGACCAAAGTGCTTTGGTTGTCATGGGTTCGGACACATGAAACATGAGTGTCCTACATATCTGAAGAGCATTGGGAAAAGCAAGGCCCTTGCTGCAACCCTGAGTGACACTGAGCCTGAAGATGATTCCGACACTGAGGATGACGGAATCTTAAATGCCTTCACTGCCACAGTCAATCCTACTGAAGGGATTGTTGAAGAAGTGGATGAAGAAGAGTTGGTGGAGTCAAAATTTGAGAAGATGGATGATCAAGATGACATCCATTCAGCCTATGAGAAGCTTTACAAGCTATCTGAAAAGCACGAGAAATTATATAGGCTGGCCACCAAGAAGCTCAGTGAAGTGGAACTCGATCGTGAAGAGTTGTCCACAAAGTTTGATGAGGCGAATCAAACTATTGGAGCACTGAGATTTGAGAACAACTTTTTGGCTGAGAAGACCAAGAAGCTTGAAGTGGAGCTGTTTCAAGTCAGAGCTCAACTGGAGAGGACCTCAAGTGCAAAGCTTGATGAGATGCTTAGCAATCAAAAACCTGCTTCGGATCGAACTGGTTTGGGGTATGGTATTTCTTTCTCTAATACTGCCACTACTAGCAATACTGTTTTTGTTCCTCCTGCTAATAACATTGAAATTGAGAATACTAATGTTAAAACTGAATTAGCTAGTGAGAACTTAGACAAGGGAAAATCTATCTTAGGAGCACCCCCTAAGCTAGACAAGAAAGATGCTAAAAACCCTAGGGCTAAGAAGGCTAACTCTTAAAAGCCTAAACAAAAGAAGCAGCATCTCTGTCATTATTGTGGAGCTGCTGGTCACACTCGACCAAATTGCTATAAGTGGCTAGCCACTCAACAGAGCAATGGCATGATAGCATCTGGAAGCCAATCTCAGCTTCAATCCTCTCTTGCTCCTCTTGGAGATCTTCTGAAAGCCCTCATGTTCCTTTCGAACTTGAACGGTCTAAATTCTTCCCCCTCACCACCTGTTCAAGGATTCAATCAAAGGAAAGGTTTTTCCAAGGCATGGAAGAAAAAGGACTCTAAGTGATTTCATCACTTTCTTCTCCCTTCTTGTTTTTCTGTTAGTTGCATTGCTTGTGTGTTTTATTTTTCTACTGAGTCAGTCTAGTTTTTGCTTTGCTTTACTTAACATGTTTTTGTTTGTTTATTTTCAGTTTTTGTTCATTTTGTTTTTAAAATAAAAATAAAAAAAAAATTGAAAAATCAGAAAAATACAAAAACAGTGTGTGTTTTGTGTACTTTGGTATTTGTGTACCTTGGATGGCCATTGAAACAAAGTTTCTAAACTTTGTATCTTTTGTAGCTTAGATGAGCATCTCTATGCACAACTAAGCAAGTGGGCTTTGTGGCTCTTGTTTGTGATGAGTAAGATTAGGTTATCTCTTAAAACTTAACACTCATATCACTCTTTTTGACGGGTAGGACTAGAAAATCCTAAGAGAAAGGCATAAATAACCATCTCACCACTGTTACCCGCCAATCATAGTATGACACCTGTATGCTTCGGCATAGCAAAAGTGCAGTGTCAAAGACATTCGTATGCTTCGGCATAGCAAAAATGCGATGTCAAATGCTTAACATCTTGGGTATTTCTTTTCTCTCTTTTTATGCCCATGAATGATATGCTTAAAAGAAAAATATGCAAAGAAAATATAAAGCAAAAAGATTAAAGATGCTTTAAATATGATTGCAAGCGTGTTTTCTAGGAGATGTGGGAGTTATAGGATGTACCTTGAAGGTGATAGTCCCCATCAAACAGTTATGATTGTGTGTGAGTTAAAAGTTATTTACTCATATCTCAGATCGTCATAACATGTATACACATATGCAATCTTGCGATGTTTTTCACACACAACACGCAATATTCTTTGCTACTTTTGATACATGTGCAGGTACAATGTGATTTGGCCATCACAAGTGTTTACATATGCTAGTGTATGCTCACTAAACTGTCATAACTTGTTTTTGAAATATAAAATTGGTTAGACTTGTTTAGTGTGTATGTGTGTTTTGCATGATCTTTGTGCTTAATTTCTTGTTGAGAGATGTTTTGAGAGGTTTATATGTTGAGTGGATCCTTGCTAGAGATGTGTGTTGGATTGCATTCATGTCTGTGTTTTTCCCTTCTTGAAAAACTGCTCTTTTTCTGTGTCTCGACACCTTCCTCGACACCTTCTCGATACCTGGTCATCTGTCGAGATTCTCAAGCTTTTCTTATCGCAATCTCGACACTTCCCTCGACACTTGGTGGATCGATCGAGAAAGTCTCTGTCCTCTCGATAGATTCTCGACACCTGTTGGATTGATCGAGCTTCGCGTATCTGAAATTCTTCTTGCATCTCGATACCTCTCGATACCTGCATCTGTCGAAGGCTTATTCCTCGATACCTTTCTCGACAGATACCTCGATACCTCTCGACACCTCAGCTGTCGAGAATTACTGAGGTGCCTATTTAAGCGCTGTTCGCGATTTTTCTCTCATTTCTTCTCGATCTGTCCGAGGCGTTTCAACTTCTCCAACTGCTTTTCTCACTCAAATCTTCAATCTCACTTGGATCTTGCTCATTCTTGCTTCAATCTCTTGGTAAGATCACCTTTTCCCTTTCATTTTCATGCATTTCATGTTTTGAAAACCTAGTTTTGGGATTTTTCATAAAAATTTGGGGTTTTTCAAAATTGCTGAGTTTTTATTGAAATTTTGGTTTGGGTTTGGACTTAAATGATTTCAAAATGTCATACATTGCATTTCATGTGCATTATAATGATATTTTCATACATTCAGATGTGAGTACTTTGTTTATATGCTGTTAGGAATGGATTGGGCTGAGCCCATGATGATATTTCTGTTTTGCATGTCACATGTTCATGCATTCCCATGCATACGTACTCCTTGTTCATATATTTGTCATATTTGAACTGATTTGGGACTTTTCTGTTTGTCTCCCTCTCTATCTCTTTCTCATTCTTTTACGTTAGTAGTGTCTATGGCACCCAAACGTAAATCTACTCCTGCTCGGAACCCTCTGCGTTCTAGAGCATCTTCATCTTCTGATTCTGCTCCTTTTAACATTCGGTTCCGTGATGGAGATGCCTCAAAGGCATTTACTGAGAACTTTTCTAGACGAGGTGTTCATTCGGAACGCCAAGTCATTCTGGCGGACTTCGCCGATACTGACCTTCCTTCTGTCATTCACAGTAGGGGATGGGGGTCACTGTGTGACATCCCGGTCACTTGCCCTCTCGTGTTGATACAGGAGTTCTACTCCAACATCCACGGGATTGATCTTTCAGTACCTCATTTTTCCACTCGCGTTCGAGGTATGCGCATTCCTGTCACACCGCAACTTGTTGCGGATGTGCTTAGGGTACCTAGGATAGAGTTTCCTGATTACCCCTCTTGTGAGCGTCTGAGGACTGTGTCCAAAGAAGAGCTCATCTCTTCCTTCTGTCAGCGTCCTGCTGATTGGGGTGAGCATCAGTTCACATCATGTAGGCCTTTTGCTAAAGGTCCTAGATTCATGAACATGGTGATGACTTTTGTTCTCCATCCTCTGTCTCACTATAACTCTATCACAGAGCCTCGTGCTCGATTTCTGCTCTCTCTACTTGAGCATTTGACCATAGATTTCCCTTCTCACTTCATCCGGTCTATCATAGATGTTTATCTTGATTCGGCGTCTCGTGATAAGCTCATCTTTCCTTCTGCTATCACGCGGATTCTATGCCATTTTTCCGTTCCCTTTCCTGTGTCCGACCACTTCACACACATATCTGCCATAGATGCCGCTACCGTAAAACGTAGTGAGGCACAGTTGAGGTCGAGACAGCCTGGTGCCACTCCTCCCTCCCGTTCAGCACCATCCAGATCTGCTCCATCTACATCTGCTCCTTCTTCCTCTTCGAGCGATGTATCCCTTGGTGATATCATGGCGCAGCTGCAGCGCATGGACACTCGTCTTGATACACTCTCTGCTGAGTTGTATCAAGTGAATGTTCGTGTGGGACGTATTGCACGACGGCAGGCGACCATGGGCGGTTTTGCTCCAGAGGCTACTCCTTCACCACCTACTCCAGTAGCTTCAGATTCTGAGGATGAGGATGATGATGAGGATGATGATGATGATGGAGATGCTAGCTCTGCCGATGAGATGTCTGCATGACACTCTACCCTTTGTCACTCGTGACAAAAAGGGGGAGTAGTTTTGGGTTATGAGAGTAGTCATCTTAGGGGGAGAGTTAGTATAGGACATTTTTGATAGGGGGAGTGTTGATACTTTTGAGGGATGTAGTAAGGTTTGATGTATCTTTTCTTTTCTTATCTTTTTAGATACATTGTTCTTGTATATGAGGTCTTGTGACCAGTTTTACATACATGATACTTATTCTCTTATATATGTGGATGTATGTTTCTTTCACCTTTCTCTTCATGTGTTGTTTCTTTTCTATCTTTATACACATGTTCTTTTATTGTATGCAATCTATTTATTTCTGTTTCACACAAGATGCCTTGATGAGTTTTGTTTAAAGTGTTTCAGAAATACAGGTTGTCAAAGTCTACTTATCATAAGCTCTCTTCTTGCAAAGTTTTTCAAGAGTTTGTGTTAGGATAGATTTTATTGTATTCAACAAGTGAATATGAGTTGAGTGATTTATGACTTCTCTCATATGCTCATTTGTTTGTTGTGGTTTTGTCACGGATTGCCAAAGGGGGAGATTGTTAGGACATATGTGTTTCACATGCTAAGAACATATGTCTTACTTATTTATGTAAATTGGCTAATCCTTTGACAAAACGCACTCTACTTGTAATTGGGTAGATCTAGGTGTTTTTAATACTTTAAGAAACTATATTTCAAGATCAAGTGTTGAAGTCATCAAGTCTGTCCAAGAGAAAGCAAGTTGAAGTGCAGAATTTTTAAAGCTCGACACCTCTCGATAGCTACCTCGACACCTGCTATCTGTCGAGATTTAAAAAGTCAGAATTCCAAATCTGATTTTCTTGGGATCCGTGAATATGTTTTTGGGACTTCTTTTCTTCTAACCCTAAACATATAAAAGGATTATTTTAAGAGCCGTTTTGGGTGACACAAGTTGTATTATCATTGAGCAATATCTGTTTATGCAAATTGTGATCAACAGACGAAGTTCTTGACCTAGTTCATCCTTCATCAAGAAGTTGCTGTGTCTTTGCACCATAGGGTTTTGTAACCAAGCATCTTCCTGCTATTCATCACGTGGATGAACTGAAGAACTTTGCAGCCAACCATTCTTCCTCAAGTTGGTGTTCTGAAGTCGCGTACTGGGATCCGCGCATTGGTTAGTCACGTACTTGGGAGCCGTGCATCAAAGGTGGAAATTGTCACTACAGATCAAGTCCAATTGGGTATTGGGGTAAGGGTTCAACTGTAGGTTGGTAAGGTACTTGGGATTCCTTTCTTGTAACCGCTTGATTTGATAATAGTGGAGTTTCGGGAGTGGTGACCTGAAAATCACCCGGTGGGGTTTTTGCCATTAGGGTTTTCCCCATTCGTAAACAAATCACCGTGTTATTTATTTTCCGCTGCATATTTAGTATTTGGTGATTTGTTTGTGCTTCCACGCAATTGCATGCTTAATTGATTAATTAACAACTTGGCTAATTAATTAATTAATTAGGGTTTATCACAAGGGGTCATTCAGATTGTGACCTAACAGCAACCATCAAGGATCCACAGCAATCTCCTCAGCAGTAGGCTGATCACCAAAGGCAAAAGCAGTAGTAGAAACTTCCCCTCTTGGTCTCTTTGGAGTCTCAGTGCTTGGTTTAGCACTCTTCATTTGAGCCTGTCGCTATCTAAGAAAGGTAGCTCCTATAGAGGCAGTAATATGTACCAACTCAAGAGAAGGAAAACTATCTAACCCTAGAAAGAGTAAAACCCTATAGATAAATAGAGGAAATAACAGATTATGTGCCTTGGATTTACTCCTATACACCTTAACAATGGTCTTAATAAAAAGGGAAAGAAAACACATGGACCCATTTATGATAAACGCCTACAGAAAAGCACATATGTCCAAAGGGATGGTGTGAATGTGAGAGATAGGAAAGATGTTATGACAAGCTATCCTAAAGGAAAGATAGTTAACCCCAGTCAACTCACTTGAGTTTATTCTTGGTTCAGATCCCTAAGTAACTGATCTTCCACAAAGCAAAGACATCACATCATCTATAGGATGAGGCTCAGTGTATGGGAAAGTAGGTCTACGAACTAGAGGTACACCTAGAGCTTCAGAAACTATACTTTTAGTTATCTTAAACTCTTTACCCCTAATCCAAGTAGTCAAATAATGACCACCTGTATCCTCAAAATGTACAGAGAGATTCGAATAAAATTCTTTGATCAAGGCAGCAGGAGGGGAATGAGAAACATCACACAAAGAAGCCCAGTTCCTAGACGCTAGATTCCTAAGGATGGAAGGATCTAACTCATCTAGAACTAACTATATTTCCCCCCAAATAGACCTATACTAAGTCAAGGTCTCAAAGATTTGCTCAACCTTGGTTATAGGAAACCGAACCCTATCAACTAGAGCAGAAGTAGATGAGGATGCTGAGTTCCTATTGGCTTTGGTTTTATACTTTTTACCAACCTTAGGAACCATGTCTAAGAGTTAAAGAAAAAGGAAAAACCAAAACAGAAACAAATACCAAGGGCAGACTGCATCAAATAGACTTAAGGCACAAAATAACATGAAATTTTAAAAACTATATGATGCATGATGCAAAGACACATATGATGCATGATCTATTGCACAAAAACAGTTCAATTTTATCTCAATTTTGAAAATTGACCAAGAAAATTAGAAATTTAGCAAAATTCCCAATTTGAAACCCTAATTTTCCAAAAATCTTTATATTGATCAATTGAACAACACAACAAGTATAAAACATGTTATAGTCACTCAATTAAACAATATCATAAGCCAATTTTACTCAATTTCACCAAATTGAACAAAATCCCAAATTCTAAAGAACACATAAACCCTAATTTCAAAATTTTGTAGAAATCTTGAAAATTTTGAAATTAAAGCATGTGAATCATGTTTAAATGATGCATGAACAAAAACTCATCCAACAATTTGGATCAAAACTCTCAAAATCATTAAAAAAAAATCCTAAAATTCTTTTAGTTCGAAATTTATAGAAAAATTGATGAAAATGCATGAATGCATGTGATTTAAACAAAAAGGAGGGGTAAAAGAGTCTTACCAAGTATGGAGGAAGAAAACCTTTGAAGCTTTGACTCAGAAAAAGACAAAAAAAAATTTGACTAAAAGGAATCGAGAGGGATCGAAGAGGAAGACAAAAGAGTGAAGAACAATGTTCAAATTTCTTTTATTTTCTTTTTTAAAAAATGATTTTCGATTAGTCGGGAGGAATCGAGCTAGGAATCGAAAATGTTTTAAAAACAGGTTCGACTGATCAAAAGGAATCAAGTCAAGCCGAGAGTTTTAGCCTTAAAAACTAGATTTTTCAATCGGTCAAAAATAGGTTCAATTGATCAAAACCTGAAAAATTAGAAAATTTGAAAACCTAGACATTTTTTGCAAAAACACTTTTAAACTAGTTTTTATGATATGAAATGCATGTCAATGATTCCAAATGTTTCCAAAAACACTTTCTCTTCAATCAAATCAATTTTATCAAGATTCAAAAAATTTTACCCAAACCCCAAAAAGTATTAAACATTTTAAGAAGCACAATTTTGGATGGCCACAATAATTAACACACAATCACATATACAGTGTTTAACAAAGATTTACGTGTGGTGTGTGCAACTAGTAATTTTATGAGATACATAAAAGGTGATATGTAAATAGAAATTAAACACAATTTCTACATTATCAATCACATAAGTTTGAAAGTGACTATCACCTAAAGAGTTACATCATATAACTTACACATCTCCTAGAAAACACGCTTAAAATCCTATAAAAGCTTTTTCTTTTTCTATTTTCTATTTTTTCTTTTCTTTTTCTTTTGATTTTCACATTATTTTCACAATCAACACCTTGTTTAATCTTGCTATCCAAGTGCTACACCTTACTGAGCATGGCTTTTATAATTTGCACACAGGTGTTCATGATTGACAAGTAACAGTGGTGAGATGATTATTTATGTCTTTCTCCTAGGATTTTTAATTCTTTAAATTCAAAAGAATGTGACTTCAAAATCAAAAGCATGTGTTTAAAAACCATAAATAACTCACATAATTTAAGCACTACATAGCACAAATTACCAACGTGCAGAAAAATAGCTTATCATGTTAAATAAGGTACACAGTCATGAATTGCAAATTTCATAGGCCAACCTCAATTACACACTATATATATATATATATATATATATATTCTTTTAAAAAAAACTTAAAAACTTTTAGAATTATTTGCCCTCAAAAACAATATTATGCATTTTTTATTTGATAATAAAAAATTTATTTTCACATTCATTATTTTATAGGTATAATTCATTTTTTAAATGTGGCATGTGATGTCACCTCTGTAGAAAAATCATGTTAATGGTTAAGGAACCAAAGACAGGGAGTAATGATTTTTCATAGATTATTAAATTGTTCTAGGCTGTGGATATTAATTGAATATTACCACTAAAGCCTACACTTGTTGTGCTGCTATATGATAGGATGATTTACTCCATCATTGAGGTAGTGACTTTAAGCAGACAAGTGGGTGTAATGTAACAAGTACATACACTGAATTGGATCCGATCAAGGACACCTTATGGAGTGATCACTGTTAATTAAAAGGTTGTCCTATCACAATTTTTCTATTGTCCTTAAACATGAGGGGTTTGTGTATATTTATTTATTATGCACATAACTTTGACAATGTCAACTGGTGATGCTGATTTTTAAAGGCTATATACAGACACGTTGGGTTATGTGTGTAATGAGTAAAATATATAAATGCTCAACAATAAATCCACCAGTCTCTAAAGAAGATAGTATATTCAGTTGATTTTCATATTGAAGTTGGACTCAAAACAAAACCGGCCGGTGACATTTTTTCGAAAATGTTTTTCATATATATAATATTGTATATATACATTTAAAGAGTTTTTAAAGATATTTTGGAGTCCAATAGAAATTATGAAATCAAGAAATTAAGGGTTACATAAGCTAGGGACATGACAGTGATATTAATCCAGTCCTAGTGGCTTGTGGGAATATAGTATGGTGGAAGGACATAGATATAAAATTGTAAGTAATGGGACCTCATTTGTAATTCTCTAATCTTCAGGGGTCAATTGCAATGTGTTGATGGACATTATTGCAATTTGTAGAAGTTCAAATATTTTCTTGATATGATTGAGAAAATTAAGGAATATTTTTGGAAAGAGTTTCAAGAAAAGTCAATAACGTTCAAAAAAGTTATTGATAAAATCCTACGGCTGAAGATTAGGATCCCTAAGGATCCCACGTCCAATCTCTCTCTAGGGTTTTAGAAGTCTACTATAAAATAAGATTTTATAATATCATATTTTGTGGTTGGCCATCAGAACTACTGTGTGATACTGCAGTCTTCTGAAAACTCAAAAGAAACAGAGAGAGAGACGTGAATACCTTGGGAGGCAACACGCTTGGGTTGCTAAGAGAGGTACGCAATTTTGTTCTATTTAGAATCCATGGTTGTGTGGTACAACGATCTTTAAATGAAAATATGATTTATTTTTGTTCTATATTGCTTCCGCAAAGCTTTCAAAAACATCATAAATAAGCCTAGAATGAAATGCATGAATGTAATGCAAAAGAAAATCCCAATGAAAAACATTTTGGTCACAAAAGATTGAAAGATTAAGCACAAGGACCATAGGTATCCAAAGAGAGACTATGGAATGTGATAACACCAATCACTTGACAAAGAGACTCAAACTTGCTCCTGTCAAGAGGTTGGAAAAATGTTAGAATTTTGATGACCAGTAGGGATATACTCAAGAGCAACAATTTTCCTTTCAACAAGATCCCTAAAAAAGTGATATCTAATCTTTATATGCTTGGTCCTAGAACGTTGAACCAGATTCTTAGAGATATCAATCGCACCAAAGTTATCACAATACACAACCATAGTATCCTGTGTCAAACCATAATCACCCAATAGTTTTTTCATCCAAAGAAGCTGTGAACAACAACTTCCAGTAGCAATAAATTAACAAAGAGACAAAATTTTGCTTTTTACACATCCAAGCAACCAAGTTAGTTCCAACATAATAACATCCACTAGTAGTTCTTTTCCTATCATTAGCATTACTAGCCCAATCAGCATCAGAGTATCCAACAAGAGAAACATTTGATTCTTTGCTATAAAACAAACCAAAATCACAAGTCCCACTCACATATTCAATTATTTTTTTAACAGCAGTTAAATGTGTCATTTTGGGATTAGCTTGAAATCTAGCACATACATCAACACTAAAAGATATATCATAATGACTGGAAATTAAATATAATAAACAACCAATCATACTTCTATATAAGGTATTGTCAACAGGTTGACCTAATGGATCAATTCCTAGTTTTGTGTTGGTGGCCATTGGTGTTCTAGCATAAGCAGCATTCTCAAGTCCAAATCTCTTAACAAGATTTCTTGCATACTTGGCTTGGTTGATGTAAATCCCTTTGTCGGTTTGCTTCACTTGCAATCCCAAGAAGTAGGTAAGTTCACCTACCATGCTCATCTTAAAGATTTTCTTCATTTCATCTGCAAAAGATTTAGCAAAAGTATCATTAGTAGAGCCAATAACTATATCATCCACATAGACTTGTGCCACAACGAAATCTTTCTTATCCCTTCAAATGAAAAAAAGTACTATTAGCATTTCCTCTTTTAAAGCCATTCTCTATAAGATAAGAAGTTAGCCTGTCATATCAAACTCTTGGAGCTTGTTTAAGACCATACAATACTTTCTTCAGTTTGTAGACATCATTTGGTCTATGTGGATCCACAAAACCCTTGGGCTGCTCTACATATACTTCTTCTTGCAACATTCCATTCAAAAAGGCACTTTTCACATCCATCTTATAGAGATTGAAGTTCAAGTGACATGCAATGGCCAAGAGTATTCTGATAGACTCAAGTCTAGAAACAAGTGCAAAGCTCTACATCAAAGTCCACTCCTTCTACTTGGTTTTGAATCTTTTGATATTTAGATTTGATCTAAGTTTTGATTTATAGTTTGAATCCTAGAGTTTTTTGGGTTTGATTTTGGTTTTAGAATTTAGATATCTCTTCCTCTTTGTGTGTGTGATAGACAAGTGGACATAAACCATTGCGCCAACTAAAACCGCCACCGAGGTTGTTGGAGAACCATTCCTCAGGCGCGGTGGTGGCTTGGGTTTTTATGAAACCGAAGATTCTAGTGCGGTGTAGAAACAGCCACAAAAACCGGCCGTACTGCACTGTGTACAGCCCTAAGTGGAACCCCTAATTTTTAACTCAATTTCAAATCTTATTAATGCATTCAAATCATTCAACATTGATAATATATCACTACAACAAAATGTATTTTTAGTGACAAAAATTAGTGAGGAAATATTTTTCATCACTAAAAATACAGCTTTAGTGACGAAATATGAATTTCGTCACTAATAATGAAAAAAATTATTACATTTAGCGACGAAAAATAAATTTCGTCGCTATTGTGATTTGAAAAATAAGCGCCAATGGAGGGAAACTTTGGCGCCAACTTAATTAATCTATAGTGACAAAATATTTCGTCGCTAAAAGTTGAAATTTTTAGTGACGAAATATTTCGTCATTGTACGTATTGCTGTGAATAGTTTTAGTGACGAAAATAGTTTAGTCGCTATAAGTAAGAATTAGTGACCAAAAATAGTCATCACTAAAAAAAATAAAGGTTTTGCACTTATATGTTTTTAGCGACGAAATCACATTTCGTCACTAAAAGTATGCTTTAGTGATGAAATTCATATTTCGTCACTAAAAACAATAATAGTTTTACCTTTATATGTTTTTAGCGACGAAATCATATTTCGTCACTAAAAGTATGCTTTAGTGACGAAATATGAATTTCGTCTCTAAAGCTTGGGTTCTTTAGTGACGAAACTGACATTTGTCACTAAAAAAAATAAAAAACACCTTTTGCAACAACGAAATGAGCATTAGCGACAAAAAATAATTCGTCGCTAAAGCCCACTAAAACTTACTCAGCCTTTTATTTTCAAATCCTTCATAACACACGCCTCAAAATTTGTTCCTAAAAGAAACCCATTAGATCATCCTCTCCCAAAACCCATTCGCGATCGCGACGCTTCACCTCGACTCCGGCGACACTTCACCTCAGACGCTGACGTCGCTTCAACTCGCAATCGCGACGCTTCAGACACCGGCGATGCTTCCAATCGTGATGATTCAGGCATTGGCCAATCCACCTCGCTTCGCCGTCACCAAAACCAAAATCCAACCTTATCGTCGCCTTCCGTCACCGCCGTAGCCTCAGCTCGCCGTTGCCGATTCATCCTTCGCGACGATTCAGACGCCGGCGAAGCTTCAACTCCCGTTCGCGATGCCTTAGCTCCCAATCGCGACAATCCAGATGCCGATGACGCCCCGATCGTGACGCTTCAGCTCCCGATCACCGGCAAAGCTTCAGTCGCAGCATCCGGCTACGCTTCATCCTCCAGCGATGCTTCATCCTTCGGCGATGCTTCATCCTTCGCGACAGTTTTGGCGATGCTGCGCCACCACCAGGTTAATTTCTTTGCTTTTTTCTTTGTTTATTCTATCAGTTGTCCTTTTTTTTTTTTTTTTTTGGTCTTTTGCTCTTTTTTTGTATTTACTTGCTCACTGGGTTTTTTCTACTCTTTTGGGGTTTGGAGGTTTTCTTTGAACTATGAATCTGAATGACTATGAAGGTGTATGCATACCCATTTGAGCTTGGTTTTCTAGAGTTTCTATATTTGGTAGCATTCCATGGTAGCCTTACTGTTTGGTTGTTCAAAAAAAAAAAAAAAAAAAAGAAAAAAAGAAAGGAAAATGGCGCAGAATCCACTATTAAGTCTGATTATTTCTTTGGTTTTAGTTTGCTTGTAAAGAATTTGAAAAAATTAAAGAAAAGTTGGGTTTTACTCTATTAAGTTGATTGTTTCATTGGGTGTTTGAATAATGAATGTGACATTTTGATCTCTTTTCACTCCTGCATTTACTCAGCCACTATTAGGAGCATTGGGATATTTTGATTTTTACTTGGTTGAGTTGTTTCATGATTACAGTGTTTTACCCTGTGCTTTTTTCAATTGGGATTTAGTGGTTCTCTTGTTTTCAGGGGTTTTTTTTTTTTTTTTTTTTTTTAATATTTATTATGTTCTTTGAAATTGCACGTGGTTACACTGAATAATACCAATTTTGATTTGTTTTCAATTTTTATGTAATGTTTGCTTATTATTTTTTCGTGGTTAATAATACCTTTATGCTTCATTTGATACGAAGACATGAATTGCTTCTAATGAGAGGAAATCAATAGGTTTTTTTGGTCCTTGCATCTGACAAATGCAGACAAAAGCTATGTTGTTTGTTCTTTTTTGTTTCATGAATTAGATTCTCTATTCTCATAATGTTTCCTACTCTTTAAGGCTTTTCTATTGAGTTAGTTGTGTTCTTAGGACAATATGAGACTATAATTTTGTTTCTCTTTGTGCAGGAAAACATTTCAACAGTAAGTGTCCCTTTAGCAAAAATAAAATGCATTGCTTATGGTAATTGTGGAAGGATATATATAAGGCATTAACAGTTGGGCTCTGTTTGATTGCAATTAAGAGAAGTAGCAGCTTGCAATTTCGTGAACTACCAAGTTTATTAAATTTGGTTCACTAAAAGTTATCTTTCTTTTATATCCAGCTCTCTTTCTCTTTGGTGGCTGAAGAAATTATGAGGAACAAGGTGAAGAACACAAGTTAACTTTGGATTTTTTCTGAAAGTTGTAAACTTAGCTTGAGCAAAGTAAGTATATTCTATTTAAAAACTTATAAAACTCTATATATGCTTGTGATGTTGGAAATTTGCTTTGTGGTGGGTTGTTGTGTTGGAGCAAGCGGGTGGCTTGCATGGTGTTATAGGTGATTTAAATTCATATTGGGAGTGTTTTTAATTTCTTGCAAATGTGAATGAAACTTGTTGATTAGTAGCAATTGTGTTCATTTATTCAATTTCAATGTTTGTAAGCATTATAGTTGTGATGTTGGAAATTTGTTTTGTGGTGGGTTGTTGTGTTGGAGCAAACAGGTGGCTTGCATGGTGTTATAAGGTGGTTTAAATTTATATTGTGAGTGTTTTTAATTTCTTGCAAATGTGAATGAAACTTGTTGATTAATAGCAATTATGCTCCTTTATTCAATTTCAATACTTGTAAGCATTATAATGTTGTTTAAATTCATATTGGGAGTATATATTTGTGTGTGCAATGTATATTTATTTAAGTATTAATATAGACTTGTGCATTCATGAATATAATAGAATTTTATCTAAGTAGCTTATAAACTTAGATGTTATAATACATTATGCATGAGTTGTCCTTATTTTACTAAAGTAGCATTTATCTTGTAATTGTAGTCAAACATGGATAAAAGTTGGATGACAATGGGTAAGACACCCGAGACTTATGCTCAAGGACCCTAAGGCGGAGTGAATTGGAGAAACTAGAAGAACATATAGTTCTTATACTATGCAAGCTTGAGAGGTTCTTTCCTCCAGCATTCTTTGATGTTATGGTCTACCTTGTTGTTCACTTGCCTTGAGAAGCAATTCTAGGAGGCTTGGTACAATATCGGTGGATGTAGCCTATTGAAAGGTAATTAGATCCTTTGATGCATCCATCAATTGCATTTTTCCCATGTGGTATAAAACCACATAATGTGCGTATTTTTTAACAAAGTATTGTTTTTATATTCGTGCAGATTTCTTATTGGTGGCTTTTAGGGGATTTACTTTTGGTAATACTTTAAGACATATGAGGACATTTTCCATTAGTTCTAAAATAGGGTTTAGGTAGAGTTATTGTATGTATTGCAAACAGTTATTGCTTGAAAAGAGTTTGAATTAGATACTTGTTTTATTTTTTACTTGTGAAATGTATGGATCTATTTTTTATGAATGTGTTGTTGAAATAAATGTGTTATTAAAATGTGAGGTTTTAATAATGTAATGACAGGTTACAAGTTAATATCAAAGCCATGAAAAAAAAAAAAACAGAAAATAAGTTTTAGTGACGAATTTTTTTCGTCACAAATATAGCAACAAAAAATTGTTTTAGTGACGACAATTTTGTCACTAAATATAGCAAAATTTTGTAAGAAATGGTTTTAGTGACAAAAATTTTCGTCACTATATGTGTCTAGATTTTCTTAAAAATAGTTTTAGTGACGAATTTTTTCGTCACTATATGTACCCGAACATAGTTTTAGTGACGAAATTATTCGTCACTAAATATGATTTAGTAAACTAAAGTGTTTTTAGTGACAAAATATTTTCGTCACTGAATAGTGTTTTTAGTGAGGAAAACATTTAGTGACGAAACGTTTTCGTCACTAAATTTTTTTTTTAAAAGAAATCAAATCAGACTTTTAGTGACGAAATTTTTCGTCACCAGGACTTTTAGTGATGGGGCTACAGTGACGAAATGAGTTTCGTCACTAAAAGTCCTTAGTGACGAAAAACTGGACTTTTAGTGACGAATGTTTTTGTCACTAAAAATACATTTTGTTGTAGTGTATGCAATTTGGTTGAAATATTCTATTCTTAAGATTTTATCAAGAAAAAAAAAAGCTCATATAAAACTTCAATTATAACATTATGATTTTGATTTGTCAAACATGGATGAAGTTTTGCAAAAAAATTATATATTAAAAAGGAAATTATGACTAATTTTGCTATAAAAGTAATAATTGATAAAGTTTATTACATGAAATATTATTCTTGAGCATGACTTTGATGGAAGATACAATATATATATATATATATATATTTTGGTTCTATATATTTGTATGTTGTATACCCAATTATACCATGTTTGTATATTTATTATAGTTTAAAAAGATTATAAGTTTTTTCTTATAAAGAAGATCTTGTGTCTAGGTGCGTATATATACATATTAAAGTTGATAATTTTGTGTATATGTATGTAACTTACTTTAGAATAAGAAAATTAAAATTTATTTTTTCATACACACACATATATTATGTGGATTTTTTTAGGGTAGTGTCTACTTGTGATTTGAGTTTATCTTGACACAATAGTTCGGTCCCCTCAACCCACAATTTCTAGCTCTGCCACTAGCTAGACCAATGAACCGGAAAGAAAATGAAAAACCTGACCAATCTCACCATGAAAATCATGAATCAACACACCTCATTGGTGGAATCATCATTAAAAAGAGAAGAATAAAAACAAAAACAAAAAAAAAAAAAAAAAAAACAACAATATAATAATGAAAATTTTATTTGAGAGTAATGAATTTCTATTTGAATAACACCATTTTTATTTTGATATATTATTATGACAACACATTCTTCTCAACAAAAAGAATATGACAAGATATATCAATTTCATTTCTTTAGCTAACCCATTATCCTTCTCACAATCTTACTTACAACCCCTGCTATAAATCATAGATGCTTGTATTTATTTGAGAACAACTTTTCTTTTCTTTTCTTTTCTTTTCTTTTTTTTTTTTTTTTTTTGGCTAAAAATGTGTTAAAATATACTTGTACTTCAAAAATGTGAGATTTTAAAAAACTCTACCCAAAAAAAAACTAAAAACTAAAAACTGAGTTTATAAGTTAATGTCAAACATGGTTATGATATCAATTAACAATAATACTTATCTATTTAATTCGTATTGTCTTATCATATAATTTCGTCATACCTGACATCATATGATAGGAAATACATGGTCCCGAAAGGAAACAAATTCAAGAGCTAATCTTGATTTTTGGCATCAATCATATGAAAGAAGCAGAAGAAGACGCAACATGTTCATCTTCAAAAACAACCAGTCAAACATAGCCCCTAAATTTTTGTTGTCTTGCTTGGAAGCGTGGAGGCCACTCATGTTCATCTTCAACAACAGCCAGCCAAACAAGCAATAGAAACTGGACATGAACGCGATTGTTTTGTTAACTTGCTACATCGGAATCACACACTGAGCCACTGAAACTATATATCCAATTGTCCTATGCAGTACGTCCATTGCACCAATCAATTTTTTTTTTTTTTTTTTGGGTTGGTTGGTAATTTATGTTGCTTGTGACCAATGGTTTGCTAGACTCTTTGGAATTGCCGAAACAAGATGCGGGTTGGTGACGTGGTGTGGCCGTTGAATCAAGTAGCTAGTGTAGCGCAGCGTCATCTGTAGGAGTTTCAGCAGGTTCGGCGCTATCCCAATAAGAAGGTTCGTGCACAGCGACCTCGATGGAAACATCCTGATACGGGTTTTGTGAAGGCAAACTTTGATGGGGCCATTTTTGAGGATATAAGTGCAGCGGGTATTGGAGTGGCTATTCGAAACGAGCATGGAGAGGTTGTTATAGCTTTGGCAGAGAAAATCCCCATGCCCGATTCAGTTTTCACTCTTGAGACCTTGGTAGCTATGCGTGCGGTGTTGTTTGTTCAGGAACTTGGTCTTCGTAATGTGGTCTTTGAGGGTGATTCAGCATCCTCCATTCAAGCTATTAGTAATAGACTTTTTTCTCATTCGTCTTGTGGTCATATAATTCATGACATTTTATTGTTTGTAAGCTCGTTTTAGAGTTTTTCTTTCTCTCATGTGTGTAGGCAAGGTAACGCTTTAGCGGATGCCTTAGCTAAGAGAGCTAGGATATCCTATCCTTTTTTGGTTTGGAAGGAGTCTGTTCCTCCAAATCTCTATAACAGTTATTTGTCAGATTTTTCGTTATTTAATTAAAGTAGCCTTCTGGGCTAGTTTCTCAAAAAAAAAAAAAAAAAGTTTCTTGTGACAACTTATTTAAGTATAGCAACAATGCCGCTCAATTTTTTATTTTGGCAGTTCTTTGGTCTAGATTTCCCACCATGTATTTCGTGGCATAGATTTTTGGAGAAACCCAAAAATGTTTAACTTTTTGGATAAACTAAATAAGGAGTAATAATAATAATAATAATAATAATAATAATAATAATAATAATAATAATAAAATGTAATAAAGGGAAATTTTCAATACATTACGATTCATTGTATTCAAATCATCTCTAATTTCAACTCATTTTGTCACACTTGTTCTACACTTCTACATGGTAGACTGTAGGTGAAGTAGAAAAAATAGTGAGTTTATGAGAAAGTGATAAACAACCAATCACAATCTAGCATTGTTGGATAATTTTGACAAAGTGTATATCAAAATAGATTTTATCAATGCAAAAAAACCGATTCGATTATTGTGAAATTCGAACATGAAAAAACATACAGATTTGGCTTTTCAATTTCGAAAACACAATTTCACTAGGTGTTTTATAAGAAAATAGCGAATAATTTTTTAAACAGTGAACAGAAAATAATTTGCGCAGAAAAGAGAGTGAACAATTTTTTAAATAATGCTGAACAGAAAATAATTTTGTGCAAAATAGTAGAAATCGTTTATGTAGAAAACAGTGAACAATTTTTATGAGAAAACAATGAACAGTTTTAATTAATGCAGAAAATAGATTTTACGAATGCAGTAAGTAGATTTGAATATAAAGTAAACATAATGTGCAGAGAGAAAATTTTATTAAAGTAGAAACAGATTTTATCAATGTAGAAAAACAAATTCAATTATTGTGAAATCTAAACATGAAAAAGTATTCAGATTTGGCGTTTAAATTTAGAAAACACGAAACAGTGAACAATTTTTTAAATAGTGAACAGAAAATAATTTAAGCAGAAAAGAGAGTGAACAATTTTTTAAATAATGCTTAACAGAAAATAATTTTATGCAGAATGCCAGAAATAGTTTATGCAGAAAACAGTGAACAATTTTTATGAGAAAACAGTGAACATGGTGTGCAGAGAGGAAATTTTATTAATGTAGAAACAGATTTTATCAATGCAAAAAAAAAAAAAAAAAAAAAAAAATAGATGATCTGTATATCTAATGTAATTAATTTTCCATTAAGTTTACTCAATTCGGTATGTTCTTCAATTTTCATTTGAATTTTCACGATTTTACACACTCAGCGAATTTGAATTTTTCAACAAATTCGTACTATCTGTACATTTAATGTACACAATTTTTCCTTGAGTTTTCATAGTTTTGTACATCCAATGAATTCAAATTTTTAAACAAATTCATACGATCTATACGTCTAACGTACATACTTTTCCATTGAATTTTCATTATTTTGTACTTTCAACGAAATCAAATTTCTCAACAAGTCTAGACTATCTGTACATCTTATGTACACCTTCATGATTTGGTACATTCATTGATTTTCCATTGATTTTTCTTGAATTTCTACATTCAACTAATTTGAACATTTTTACAAATTCGAATTTTTTGAGCCATTCACCATTACGTGATTTATACGAATCATTCATTTTTCTTTCATGGAGTTTGTCCATTAGTCATATGGTTACATATTTAAAAAAACACAAAAACCATTTAAGTGCAATAACTACGCCAATGCTAGAAATAGTTTATGCAGAAAACAGTGAACAGTTTTAATTAATGCAAAAAACAAATTTTATGAATGCAGTAAGCATATTCGAATATACAGTAAATATGATGTGCAGAGAGAAATTTTCATTAATGTAGAAACAGATTTTATCAATGCAGAAAAATATATTCGATTATTGTGAAATTTAAACATGTAAAAGCATTCAGATTTGGCGTTTAAATTTAGGAAACACGATTTCACTAGGTGTTTTATGAGAAAACAGTGAACAATTTTTTAAATAGTGAACATAAAATAATTTATGCAAAAAAGAGCGTGAACAATTTCTTAAATAATTTTGAACAGAAAATAATTTTATGCAAAATCGTAAAAAATAGTTTATACAAAAAATAGTGAACAATTTTTATGAAAAAACAATGAACAATTTTAACCAATGTAGAAATTAAATTCATATTTCGAAATTAAAATCTCTATATTTTACAATGCTTCTATTTAAATAAATAAAAACATAAAAAAGCTACTTATTTTTATCTTTACGTTTATTTGTCGATTATCCTCAAAAAAAAAAAAATTACACAGTACCCGAGTTTGGTAAACTCGAGTACTGTAGAAATAAAATTTTCTGCATTTTATTTATAAAAGGTACTCGAGCCTGGTATACTCGAGTATTGTACATGGTACTTGAGTTTACCAAGCTCGAGTACCACATCATTTTTTTTAATCGCCCAATTTCCAGCTCAGCAGTGCCACGGTGGAACTATAAAATAGGTACTTGAGTTCACCAAACTTGAGTACTGGAAAAAGTGGTAGATTACCATTTATTTCCGAAACAGTGGTTTTTTGCTAAAAATTTCAAAAAAATGTGGTATTTGGCCATTTTGGCCTTTCTTCGGCAACAAACTATTTCAAAGTGAGCAAATTGAGCAAATATCACTTTAAAGTTTAAAGACTTGTATATACGCCTCAAAGTCCATAATTTCCGATAAAAAATACAATATCTTGGACAAATACCCAGGAATTAGAACCTGGACTCTTCCTTTGAAGAGGACTAGAGAAGAGATACCACACGAACAAATATGCTTGATGCATTCATCTCAGTGTTAGAATGAAATAGCATTGCTTAAAAATCAAACATTGACTCTCATCGTTGTGAACAACAATTGACCACGTGGGGGTGTTTTGTACCGAGGCAACCATTTCTCCCAAAAAGAAAAAAAAAAATAAAACAAAAAAATAAAACAAATGCAACAGAAAGACAATACATTTTGGGAATGCGCAATTTTAAAACTCCAAACTTCATTTTGCAAGAGTAACTTCTCATAATTTATTTACAAACACACTTTTAAGGCCAAAACGGCCAAATACCACTTATTTTTGAAATTTTTTGCAAAAAATCACTGTTTCAGAAATAAATAGCAAAGTACCACTTTTTTCTAGAACTCGAGTTTCAGAAACTCGAGTTCCTCATAAATTTTGCCACCGTGGCACTACTGAGTTAGAATTTGAGCAATTAAAAAAAATTATGTGGTACTCAAGCTTGGTAAACTCGAGTTCCATGCAACACAATACTCAAGTATACCAGACTTGGGTACGTTTTGGTAAACTCGAGTACGGTGTAAATTTTTTTTTTTTTTTTTTTTGGGGGGATGATGAACAAAGAAACATAAAGGTAAAAATAAGTGACTTTTTTATGTTTTTATTTATTTAAACAGAAGCATTGTAAAATATAGAGATTTTAATTTCAAAATATGAATTTAATTTCTACATTAATTAAAATTGTTCATTGTTTTCTCATAAAAATTGTTCACTGTTTTTTGCATAAACTATTTCCACGATTTTATATAAAATTATTTTCTGTTCAAAATTATTTAAAAAATTGTTCACTCTCTTTTCTGCATAAATTATTTTCTGTTTACTATTTAAAAAATTGTTCATTGTTTTCTCATAAAACACCTAGTGAAATCGTGTTTTCTAAATTTAAACACCAAATCTGAATGCTCTTTCATGTTTGAATTTCACAATAATTAAATATATTTTTCTGTATTGATAAAATCTATTTCTATATTAATAAAATTTGCTATTTGCACATCATATTTACTGTATATTCAAATGTACTTACTACATTCATAAAATTTGTTTTTTGCATTAATTAAAACTATTCATTATTTTCTCATAAAAATTGTTCACTATTTTCTACATAAACTATTTCTAGCATTCTGCATAAAATTATTTTCTGTTCAATATTATTTTAAAAAAATTTCTCTCTTTTATGCGTATATTATTTTTTGTTCACTATTTAAAAATATTTCGCTGTTTTCTCATGTAACACCTAGTGAAATAGTTTTCTCTAAATTTAAAAGCCAAATCTAAATGCTTTTTCATGTTTGAATTTTACAATAATCGAATTTGTTTTTCTACGTTGATAAAATCTGTTTCTACGTTAATAAAATTTGTTCTCTACACATCATGTTTACTATATATTCAAAGCTGCTTACCGCATTCATAAAATATGTTTTTTGCATTAATTAAAACTGTTTACTGTTTTCTCATAAAAATTGTTAACTATTTTCTGCATAAACTATTTTTAGCATTGGCGCAGTTATTGCACTTAAATGGTTTTTATGTTTTTTTAAATATGTAACCATATGAATAATGGACAAACTCCATGAAAGAAAAATGAATGATTCGCATAAATCACCTAACGGTAAATGCCTCAAAAATTTTGAATTTGTAAAAAAGTTCGAATTAGTTGAATGTAGAATTGTTCATTAAGTAAAACTGTTCACTGTTTTCTTATGAAAATTGTTCACTATTTTCTGCATAAACTATTTATAGTATTCTGCATAAAATTATTTTCTGTTCATCATTATTGAAAAAATTGTTCACTCCCTTTTTTGTGTAAATTATTCTCTGTTCACTATTTAAAAAATTGTTCACTGTTTTCTCATAAACCAACAACATCAGTATTTTGCAGAAAATGAACAGCGCACTATACTTTAAATCATATAGCAGGTAGTGGATTCCATCTGATGGGAATTTAGACCCCTTAAACACACAGATTGCGTAGCCTAGATTAATTAGCCAAGTTGTTACTTAGTCAAATTATGCAATTTCTAGGTTAAAGCAATCAAATAATCATATCAAGATATAAAGCAGCGGAAAATAAATAAACACAAGATATGATCACCCAGGAAACCACACGGTAAAAACCTGGGGAGGATTTGACCCACCGATCCTCAAGGCATAACAGAATTCACTATGAAAGAATTGAAGTTCTTACAGAAGGACTACAAGCTCCCCGCTCGACTTCCTAATGCTACCCACCAGTAAAACTTCCTGACACGACCACGCGCAGGCTCCGAATCCACAGACTACTTCTTTCTTGAATTCCTCAATCAGCTACAAGCTCCCCGCTTGCTTTTCTTTTAAGTTCCAATGGTTGCAACTATAATGATCTTCAAGATGTTGAAATCATCTCTACCTTGAAAACCCTAAGTTTTGTGTAAAGGAAAGCTCCTCAAAGATCTCACACGAGATTCACACAAAACAGCAATGTATGAGCAACAAAGCAATATGGACAACCTTCAAAAACGTGGCTAGGGTTTTGTTTATATACCTAGGGCAAAAACATAAAACCCTAAACGTTTAATGAAGTAGGGCTGAGTTGGAAATTCTGCAGAAAATTCAACCTGTGCGATTTTCGATCGATCGAGTCTAATCTTCGATCGATCGAGCCAGGCCAAAAGTCCCAAGTACTTCTGCAGCCACTCGATTCCAACTTTACAATATTTAATCAACTTTGAGCAAGCCTAAACAAGACTAAATACATTGTTTTGATCATGGTTTGCCAACATTACAAATTAGAGTTCTAAATACATAAAATCCTAAGACTTTAGAACCTAACAAACTCCCCCTTTGGCAATCCGTGACAAAACACAAATTAAAAAATCAAAGTTTACAAAGTAAAAGCCCATTACAAAAATAATGCTCATAACAACAAATCCAACCTAACTACTATCCATCAGTTGCAAGTGTAGACAGCAACCAAATCGAACCAACTTGTATATTCCTGAAACACTCAACAAACGCATAAACGCATGTGTGACAGAAAAACAGTAAATCAACAAATAAATTCTTGACTTCACAAAATACAAAACAAAGACATATATCATGAATAACTCATAAATATAAATCAATGAGCAGTGAACAAGAAACAGAAATAAAAACATAAGTAAACTAACTCTCCCCCTAAGTTAGATACAACAAAAAGTTTTTATTTTCTTCCCTTTCAAAAATAATTTCAACTCTCAACTCCCCCAAAACAAGACAAACAAGATTCCCATAAATCAACAATTTCTCCCCCTTTTTGTCACGTATTGACAAAGACAACTCATACAAAGAGTAAACAGTCAACATACGCAATAAAGGATAAGAGAAAATAGAGAATCAAAGGGAACACAAAACAATTCAACTCTATAGAAAATAGAGACAACTCCCCCTATGAAGAGCAACAACTCCCCCTAAGAACCACAAAGGTTAAAAAAAATTTCCTCCTATAAAAATAGGAAAAACAAAATATGTTTTGGGAAAACATATTTGGGGAAAAATAAAGGAGGGGGGGGGGGGGGGGGGGGAACAGCAGTAGCAGCAGCAGCAGGAACATCCTCAACAATAGGACCAAAGTTAAAAAAACACACAAACCATAGTTAAAAGCTAAGGTGAAGATACACATGAAGAAAAAATATTCTCTCTTTCAATAAAATGCAAACATGGCATTATGTGACCCATAAACAGTTGCATGAGTAGAGAAAATATTTGCACATTGATTATCCATCATATCTCTTAAAAAAAATTTCTACAGTTCTGTTAGGACATATGTGTTTCACATGCTAAGAACATATGTCTTACTTATTTATGTAAATTGGCTAATCCTTTGACAAAACGCACTTTACTTGTAATTGGGTAGATCTAGGTGTTTTTAATACTTCAAGAAACCATGTTTCAAGATCAAGTGTTGAAGCCATCAAGTCTGTCCAAGAAAAAGCAAGTTGAAGTGCAGAATTTTTAAAGCTCGACACCTCTCGATAGCTACCTCGACACCTGCTATCTGTCGAGATTTAAAAAGTCAGAATTCCAAATCTGATTTTCTTGGGATCCGTGAATATGTTTTTGGGGCTTCTTTTCTTCTAACCCTAAACATATAAAAGGATTATTTTAAGAGCCGTTTTGGGTGACACAAGTTGTATTATCATTGAGCAATCTCTGTTTATGCAAATTGTGCTCAACAGACGAAGTTCTTGACCTAGTTCATCCTTCATCAAGAAGTTGCTGTGTCTTTGCACCATAGGGTTTTGTAACCAAGCATCTTCCTGCTATTCATCACGTGGATGAACTGAAGAACTTTGCAGCCAACCATTCTTCCTCAAGTTGGTGTTCTGAAGTCGCGTATTGGGATTCGCGCATTGGTTAGTCACGTACTTGGGAGCCGTGCATCAAAGGTGGAAATTGTCACTACAGATCAAGTCCAATTGGGTATTGGGGTAAGGGTTCAACTGTAGGTTGGTAAGGTACTTGGGATTCCTTTCTTGTAACCGCTTGATTTGATAATAGTGGAGTTTCGGGAGTGGTGACCTGAAAATCACCCGGTGGGGTTTTTGCCGTTAGGGTTTTCCCCATTCGTAAACAAATCACCGTGTTATTTATTTTCCGCTGCATATTTAGTATTTGGTGATTTGTTTGTGCTTCCACGCAATTGCATGCTTAATTGATTAATTAAACAACTTGGCTAATTAATTAATTAATTAGGGTTTATCACAAGGGGTCATTCGAAGTGTGACCTAACAAGTGGTATCAGAGCAGGCACACTCTGATTAGGATTTAATCTTTGCTGTGTTGATCCATTGACCCCTGTTTTGTCATGGATAGAGGACAATCCTTAATTATACCTCCTTTATTTGATGGCACTAACTATGCATACTGGAAAGTACGCATGAGAGCTTTCTTGCAGTCTTTAGATGAAAAAGTGTGGCAAGCTGTAGAGATTGGCTGGACTAAGCTAACAGAACAACCGGCCGAGTGGGATGATGCTAAGATCAAGGCGGCCAACTTCAACAGCAGAGCGCTGAATGCTCTTTTTAGCGCAGTCACCAATGAGGAGTTCAAGAAGATATCCTCAACTGAAACTGCTAAGGAGGCTTGGACCATTCTCCAGACAACCTATGAAGGCACAAAGGCTGTCAAAGACTCAAAGCTTCAAAGGCTGACAATAAGCTTTGAAGAAATAAAAATGGAGGAGGATGAGTCGTTTGATGAGTTCTATGCCAAGCTTAAGGACATAGTGAACTCAGCCTTCAATCTTGGGGAAACCATCCCTGAACCCAAGATTGTAAGGAAGGTGCTCAGATCTCTACCTGAGAGATTTCATGCCAAGATTACGGCAATTGAGGAATCAAAGGATATAGACAAGATTCCTTTGACTGAGCTGGTTGGAAACTTGCAGACCTATGAGATAGGTTTATCTAGGATTGGCAAGACCAATAAAGGCAAAAGCATGGCCTTGAAGGCGAAGAGCAGTGATACAGATGAATCTTCCGATGATGAAGATTCTAAGATGAAGTCCTACATTACTCGGCAGTTCAAAAAGTTCATGAAGAATGCCAACGGAAGGAGCTTCGACAAGGACCGCAGGCAGTTCAGTTCTTCTCAGTTCAAAAGCCAAGACAAAGGGAAGAAGGATGCTAGGGAGGCCGGTCAGTATACTGTTCCAGCAGGACCAAAGTGCTTTGGTTGTCATGGGTTCGGACACATGAAACATGAGTGTCCTACATATCTGAAGAGCATTGGGAAAAGCAAGGCCCTTGCTGCAACCCTGAGTGACACTGAGCCTGAAGATGATTCCGACACTGAGGATGACGGAATCTTAAATGCCTTCACTGCCACAGTCAATCCTACTGAAGGGATTGTTGAAGAAGTGGATGAAGAAGAGCTGGTGGATTCAAAATTTGAGAAGATGGATGATCAAGATGACATCCATTCAGCCTATGAGAAGCTATACAAGCTATCTGAAAAGCACGAGAAATTATATAGGCTGGCCACCAAGAAGCTCAGTGAAGTGGAACTCGATCGTGAAGAGTTGTCCACAAAGTTTGATGAGGCGAATCAAACTATTGGAGCATTAAGATTTGAGAACAACTTTTTGGCTGAGAAGACCAAGAAGCTTGAACTGGAGCTGTTTCAAGTCAGAGCTCAACTGGAGAGGACCTCAAGTGCAAAGCTCGATGAGATGCTTAGCAATCAAAAACCTGCTTCGGATCGAACTGGTTTGGGGTATGGTATTTCTTTCTCTAATACTGCCACTACTAGCAATACTGTTTTTGTTCCTCCTGCTAATAACATTGAAATTGTGGATACTAATGTTAAAACTGAATTAGCTAGTGAGAACTTAGACAAGGGAAAATCCATCCTAGGAGCACCCCCTAAGCTAGACAAGAAAGATGCTAATAACCCTAGGGCTAAGAAGGCTAACTCTCATAAGCCTAAACAAAAGAAGCAGCATCTTTGTCATTATTGTGGAGCTGCCGGTCACACTCGACCAAATTGCTATAAGTGGCTAGCCACTCAACAGAGCAATGGCATGATAGCATCTGGAAGCCAATCTCAGCTTCAATCCTCTCTTGCTCCTCTTGGAGATCTTCTGAAAGCCCTCATGTTCCTTTCGAACTTGAACGGTCTAAATTCTTCCCCCTCACCACCTGTTCAAGGATTCAATCAAAGGAAAGGCTCTTCCAAGGCATGGAAGAAAAAGGACTCTAAGTGATTTCATCACTTTCTTTTCCCTTCTTGTTTTTCTGTTAGTTGCATTGCTTGTGTGTTTTATTTTTCTGCTGAGTCAGTCTAGTTTTTGCTTTGCTTTGTTAACATGTTTTTGTTTGTTTATTTTCAGTTTTGTTTATTTTGTTTTTGATATAAAAATAAAAAAAAAAATTGAAAAATCAGAAAAATACAAAAACAGTGTGTGTTATGTGTACTTTGGTATTTGTGTACCTTGGATGGCCATTGAAACAAAGTTTCTAAACTTTGTATCTATTGTAGCTTAGATGAGCATCTCTATGCACAACTAAGCAAGTGAGCTTTGTGGCTCTTGTTTGTGATGAGTAAGATTAGGTTATCTCTTAAAACTTAACACTCATATCACTCTTTTTGACGGGTAGGACTAGAAAATCCTAAGAGAAAGGCATTAATAACCATCTCACCACTGTTACCCGCCAATCATAGTATGACACCTGTATGCTTCGGCATAGCAAAAGTGCAGTGTCAAAGACATTCGTATGCTTCGGCATAGCAAAATTGCGATGTCAAATGCTTAACATCTTGGGTATTTCTTTTCTCTCTTTTTATGCCCATGCATGATATGCTTAAAATAAAAAATATGCAAAGAAAATATAAAGCAAAAAGATTAAAGATGCTTTAAATATGATTGCAAGCGTGTTTTCTAGGAGATGTGGGAGTTATAGGATGTACCTTGAAGGTGATAGTCCCCATCAAACAGTTATGATTGTGTGTGAGTTAAAAGTTATTTACTCATATCTCAGATCGTCATAACATGTATACACATATGCAATCTTGCGATGTTTTTCACACACAACACGCAATATTCTTTGCTACTTTTGATACATGTGCAGGTACAATGTGATTTGGCCATCACAAGTGTTTACATATGCTAGTGTATGCTCACTAAACTGTCATAACTTGTTTTTGAAATATAAAATTGGTTAGACTTGTTTAGTGTGTGTGTGTGTTTTGCATGATCTTTGTGCTTAATTTCTTATTGAGAGATGTTTTGAGAGGTTCATATGTTGAGTGGATCCTTGTTAGAGATGTGTGTTGGATTGCATTTTTATCTGTGTTTTTCCCTTCTCGAAAAACTGCTCTTTTTCTGTGTCTCGACACCTTCCTCGACACCTCCTCGATACCTGGTCATCTGTCGAGATTCTCAAGTTGTTTCTTATCGCAATCTCGACACATCCTCGACACTTGCTGGATCGATCGAGAAAGTCTCTGTCCTCTCGATACCTTCTCGACACCTGGTCGATCGATCGAGATTTGCGTATCTTAAATTCTCCTTGTATCTCGATACCTCTCGATACCTTCATCTGTCGACGGCTTATTCCTCGATACCTTTCTCGACAGATACCTCGATACCTCTCGACACCTCAGCTGTCGAGAATTACTGAGGTGCCTATTTAAAGGCTGATCGCGATTTTTCTCTCATTTCTCTCGATCTCACTCGATCTGTCCGAGGCGTTTCAACTTCTCCAACTGCTTTTCTCACTCAAATCTTCAATCTCACTTGGATCTTGCTCATTCTTGCTTCAATCTCTTGGTAAGATCACCTTTTCCCTTTCATTTTCATGCATTTCATGTTTTGAAAACCTAGTTTTGGGATTTTTCATAAAAATTTGGGGTTTTTCAAAATTGCTAAGTTTTTATTGAAATTTTGGGTTGAGTTTGGACTTAAATGATTTCAAAATGTCATACATTGCATTTCATGTGCATTATAATGATATTTTCATGCATTTAGATGTGAGTACTTTGTTTATATGCTGTTAGGAATGGATTGGGCTGAGCCCATGATGATATTTCTGTTTTGCATGTCACATGTTCATGCATTCCCATGCATACGTACTCCTTGTTCATATATTTGTCATATTTGAACTGATTTGGGACTTTTCTGCTTGTCTCCCTCTCTATCTCTTTCTCATTCTTTTACGTTAGTAGTGTCTATGGCACCCAAACGTAAATCTACTCCTGCTCGGAACCCTCTGCGTTCTAGAGCATCTTCATCTTCTGATTCTGCTCCTTTTAACATTCGGTTCCGTGATGGAGATGCCTCAAAGGCATTTACTGAGAACTTTTCTAGACGAGGTGTTCATTCGGAACGCCAAGTCATTCTGGCGGACTTCGCCGATACTGACCTTCCTTCTGTCATTCACAGTAGGGGATGGGGGTCACTGTGTGACATCCCGGTCACTTGCCCTCTCGTGCTGATACAGGAGTTCTACTCCAATATCCACGGGATTGATCTTTCAGTACCTCATTTTTCCACTCGCGTTCGAGGTATGCGCATTCCTGTCACACCGCAACTTGTTGCGGATGTGCTTAGGGTACCTAGGATAGAGTTTCCTGATTATCCCTCTTGTGAGCGTCTGAGGACTGTGTCCCAAGAAGAGCTCATCTCTGCCTTCTGTCAGCGTCCTGCTGATTGGGGTGAGCATCAGTTCACTTCATGTAGGCCTTTTGCTAAAGGTCCTAGATTCATGAACATGGTGATGACTTTTGTTCTCCATCCTCTTTCTCACTATAACTCTATCACAGAGCCTCGTGCTCGATTTTTGCTTTCTCTTCTTGAGCACTTGACCATAGACTTCCCTTCTCACTTCATCCGGTTTATCATAGATGTTTATCTTGATTCGGCGTCTCGTGATAAGCTCATCTTTCCTTCTGCTATCACGCGGATTCTACGCCATTTTTCTGTTCCCTTTCCTGTGTCCGACCACTTCACACACATATCTGCCATAGATGCCGCTACCGTAAAACGTAGTGAGGCACAGTTAAGGTCGAGACAGCCTGGTGCCACTCCTCCCTCCCGTTCAGCACCATCCAGATCAGCTCCATCTACATCTGCTCCTTCTTCCTCTTCGAGCGATGTATCCCTTGGTGATATTATGGCGCAGCTGCAGCGCATGGACACTCGTCTTGATACACTCTCTGCTGAGTTGTATCAAGTGAATGTTCGTGTGGGTCGTATTGCACGACGGCAGGCGACCATGGGCGGTTTTGCTCCAGAGGCTACTCCTTCACCACCTACTCCAGTAGCTTCAGATTCTGAGGATGAGGATGATGATGAGGATGATGATGATGATGGAGATGCTAGCTCTGCCGATGAGATGTCTGCATGACACTCTACCCTTTGTCACTCGTGACAAAAAGGGGGAGTAGTTTTGGGTTATGAGAGTAGTCATCTTAGGGGGAGAGTTAGTATAGGACATTTTTGATAGGGGGAGTGTTGATACTTTTGAGGGATGTAGTGAGGCTATATGTATCTTTTCTTTTCTTATCTTTTTAGATACATTGTTCTTGTATATGAGGTCTTGTGACCAGTTTTACATACATGATACTTATTCTCTTATATATGTGGATGTATGGTTCTTTCACCTCTCTCTACATGTGTTGTTTCTTTTCTATCTTTATACACATGTTCTTTTATTGTATGCAATCTATTAATTTCTGTTTCACACAAGATGCCTTGATGAGTTTTGTTTAAAGTGTTTCAGAAATACAGGTTGTTAAAGTCTACTTGCCATAAACTCTCTTCTTGCAAAGTTTTTCAAGAGTTTGTGTTAGGATAGATTTTATTGTATTCAACAAGTGAATATGAGTTGAGTGATTTATGACTTCTCTCATATGCTCATTTGTTTGTTGTGGTTTTGTCACGGATTGCCAAAGGGGGAGATTGTTAGGACATATGTGTTTCACATGCTAAGAACATATGTCTTACTTATTTATGTAAATTGGCTAATCCTTTGACAAAACGCACTTTACTTGTAATTGGGTAGATCTAGGTGTTTTTAATACTTCAAGAAACCATGTTTCAAGATCAAGTGTTGAAGCCATCAAGTCTGTCCAAGAAAAAGCAAGTTGAAGTGCAGAATTTTTAAAGCTCGACACCTCTCGATAGCTACCTCGACACCTGCTATCTGTCGAGATTTAAAAAGTCAGAATTCCAAATCTGATTTTCTTGGGATCCGTGAATATGTTTTTGGGGCTTCTTTTCTTCTAACCCTAAACATATAAAAGGATTATTTTAAGAGCCGTTTTGGGTGACACAAGTTGTATTATCATTGAGCAATCTCTGTTTATGCAAATTGTGCTCAACAGACGAAGTTCTTGACCTAGTTCATCCTTCATCAAGAAGTTGCTGTGTCTTTGCACCATAGGGTTTTGTAACCAAGCATCTTCCTGCTATTCATCACGTGGATGAACTGAAGAACTTTGCAGCCAACCATTCTTCCTCAAGTTGGTGTTCTGAAGTCGCGTATTGGGATTCGCGCATTGGTTAGTCACGTACTTGGGAGCAGTGCATCAAAGGTGGAAATTGTCACTACAGATCAAGTCCAATTGGGTATTGGGGTAAGGGTTCAATTGTAGGTTGGTAAGGTACTTGGGATTCCTTTCTTGTAACCGCTTGATTTGATAATAGTGGAGTTTCGGGAGTGGTGACCTGAAAATCACCCGGTGGGGTTTTTGCCGTTAGGGTTTTCCCCATTCGTAAACAAATCACCGTGTTATTTATTTTCCGCTGCATATTTAGTATTTGGTGATTTGTTTGTGCTTCCACGCAATTGCATGCTTAATTGATTAATTAAACAACTTGGCTAATTAATTAATTAATTAGGGTTTATCACAAGGGGTCATTCGAAGTGTGACCTAACAAGTTCACACATAAAAAAGGCATATACTAGAAAGTACATAGCTCAAAAATTAATCAATCAATTTTTGATCAAGTTGAGTACCCAATGTAGCAAAGTGTATGCATGCTATGTGTGAAAACAATGAGAGATATGACTGCAAAACTGCAAGATAGATACAGAAATCAATGCAATGCATGTGAATCTTAAACACAAACCAAGGGCAAACTGCAAATTAGTACAAAAACAATATAGAATAAAAATCTATATGATGCATGAACAAATACAATGCCATGATGCATGTACTAATGCAGTAAAATATTAAGTTCAATTGAGATTAAATTGACAAAATTGGTTTGAGCATAGAGTTTCTAACAAAAACCCCCAAAATTTGAAAACAACTTGTTGAATTTTTTAAACAAATTGATGAATTAAGCATCACATAACACAACTCACAGAGTATAATGCTTAATTACATCCAAACAACAAGCCAATTTCATCAAATTCAACTCAATTTCACAAAAGCCCCAATTCGGATCAAGAACAAACCCTTTTTAAAAACCTGATTCGCGACTTTCGATTGATCGAAAAATACATTCGATCGATCGAATGAAACAGTCATTTTTAAACAAATTACAGCACTTTTTCGATCGATCGAAAATCAGACTAGATCGATCGAACTGGGCAGAGGCTCACTAAATTTTGAGAAAAAACACAGTTTTGAAAGATACAAACCTAATTTTGAAAAACAACTCCTCAAAGCATTAAACAATGAAAGCAAAATGCATGAGTATGAGATGGAATGCTTTTTCAAAAACAAGTTTCAATCATTCTCCCATTGAAATTTTCTTAAGCAACAAATATGTTCTGCACAAATCTCAAGATATTTTCAAAATTTTCAAACTTGAAACACATTTTGCATTAAAATCAAGGAACTTTTAATCTTGGATGGCCACAACAAAAACACATACAATATAATGTACCAAGTTTAACAAACAGTAACTTGTGTAGTGTGTGCAACTAGCAAAAGCTTGAGATGCATGTGAAATGATATGTGAATAGCAATCAAACACAAAGTCTACAAAATTCATCACATAGAATTTAAAAGAGACTATCACCTAAAGAGTTACATCATATAACTCTCACATCTCCTAGAACAAAAGCTTGCAATCATGTAAGTTTCTTGAATTTTTGCCTCTTATTTAGGTGAATTGGCATCAAGCCTAATAGTACACACCAGTTTGAATTATGTGAATTGGCATCAAGCCTAATAGTACACACCGGTTTGAATTAAGTGAATTGGCATCAAGCCTAATAGTACACACCAGTTTTAATTTAATTGAGGCTACACCTTATGTTCTTTTTGTGCATGTGCTACACTTTCTCGAGCACAAAATCTTATGATATGCACTAAGGTGTTCATGATTGGCTAGTGAACAGTGGTGAGATGGTTATTTATGCCTTTCTCAAAAGGATCAAGTCCGACAGTCAAATAACATATGACTTCAAGATCAAGACAAAGTGATTAATAACCACAAACATCTTTCCCACACAACATGCACTACAAAGCTCAAACTAGTAAAGTGCAATAAAATAAGCTCATCCAAGCTAAACAGGGTACATAAACAAGTTATGTAAAGATAAAATGGCCAATCCTTGATTATAAATCCAAGATCTATAATACAAAACACAAAAATCTTTTTGGTTTTAACAAACGTTATAACCACTTGTTGAGATTTTGAAAAAAATTTATGACCAAAAACAAAAAACACACATTGTGCTAAATGATCAATGCAAATGCAATGCATGACAGTGCTTAACTAAGCTATAGAGAGTACACAAACAAGAAATATCAATTTCTTAATTAACCCTTGAGTACATGTACAAACTAGTACATAAAGTCAAAAATAGCTTAGCACAAACTATTCAAGTTTCTCCACAATGTCAAGCATGTTCTAAATCAAGAGAGATATAAAAACTCATGTAATCCTCAAGAAAAATAAAAACAGACACAATATAAAATATTTTTGTCTTTTTGAAATTTATTCAATGTTTTTGGATTTTTTTTTTTAATAAAAAAAACTTAGAAAAAACAAAACAACCAAAAACAGAAACAAGACATGTCCACAAACAATAGAAAGAATTAAAACAGGGACAAGTCAGCAACACTCACCTTAAAGGATCTTTTCTCACCCATATAGCACGAGTCTTCGGCTTTGTAGGTGAAAATCCATGAGAAGCAGAGTGTATTTGAGGAATTACACCAATCTTCTGAGAAAGACTAAAATCCTGCAAATTCCTTTCACAAGCCAACAAGCTTAAATTTTTCAAAAGCATATGAAACAATTTATATGGACTTATGGCAGGAGAAATATCATCACATATCCTAGATTGACATACAAAATGCTTAAATTTCAATTTATGACAATTAGGACGAATGTGACCACGGACACCACAAAAGTGACAAACATGAACAAATTTAGGAACATCAGTGTTCCTAACAGCAAGTCTAGTCTCAGATTTCAGTTTTTGCCTCAACAAAGAACAATTTGGTCTAATATGACCAACAACACCACAAAGGTGACAAGTAGGCACAAAAACAAATTTATTATGCTCTCTAATAGTAGGATTAGACATAGGTTTAGAAACTTCAGCGTTAACCTCAGAACTTTTACCTTTGTCTAACCTAGCAAAATAAGCCTTTTCTTTATTATTCCTCTTAAAAGGAGGGATATAAACTTTCTCAGTTTTAGGCTTAAGAGAAACAGAAACACTTCTGTTATCAACAGCAGGCTTGGTACTAGTCAAATTTTCAATTTTAGATTTAGATTCAACTAATTCTTGTTCCAAGCTTTTCATCTTCTCATCTTGAGAGGAAATTTGATTTCTCAAAAATTCATTCTTTTTATTAGATTCATCTAATCTAACAAGCAATTCCTCTTTTTCAAGATTAGCTAATTTTAACTCTTCCTTGAATTTCTTAGAAATTTTCAAAGATTTAGATAATTCCTTACGAAGAGTTTCAAAAGCATCAAAAAAATCAGCAGAAGCATGAGCAGAAACATGATCAGAAACACAATTCAAATTATCCATGACAACAGGGGTCAAGGATCAGCTCAGAGATCAAAAGATCTACAACAAAAGAGCTACCCGCTCTGATACCACTTGACAGGAATTTAGACCCCTTAAACACACAGATTGCGTAGCCTAGATTAATTAGCCAAGTTGTTACTTAGTCAAATTATGCAATTTCTAGGTTAAAGCAATCAAATAATCATATCAAGATATAAAGCAGCGGAAAATAAATAAACACAAGATATGATCACCCAGGAAACCACACGGTAAAAACCTGGGGAGGATTTGACCCACCGATCCTCAAGGCATAACAGAATTCACTATGAAAGAATTGAAGTTCTTACAAAAGGACTACAAGCTCCCCGCTCGACTTCCTAATGCTACCCACCAGTAGAACTTCCTGACACGACCACGCGCAGGCTCCGAATCCACGGACTACTTCTTTCTTGAATTCCTCAATCAGCTACAAGCTCCCCGCTTGCTTTTCTTTTAAGTTCCAATGGTTGCAACTATAATGATCTTCAAGATGTTGAAATCATCTCTACCTTGAAAACCCTAAGTTTTGTGTAAAGGAAAGCTCCTCAAAGATCTCACAAGAGATTCACACAAAACAGCAATGTATGAGCAACAAAGCAATATGGACAACCTCCAAAAACGTGGCTAGGGTTTTGTTTATATACCTAGGGCAAAAACATAAAACCCTAAACGTTTAATGAAGTAGGGTTGAGTTGGAAATTCTGCAGAAAATTCAACCTGTGCGATTTTCGATCGATCAAGTCTATTCTTCGAGACAGGCCGAAAGTCCCAAGTACTTCTGCAGCCACTCGATTCCAACTTTACAATATTAAACCAACTTTGAGCAAGCCTAAACAAGACTAAATACAATATTTTGATCATGGTTTGCCAACATTACAAATTAGAGTTCTAAATACATAAAATCCTAAGACCTTAGAACCTAACACCATCTACTCATACCCGGCACTGGTAATAAATTAGTTTTGCAATCTAATTGTGATAGCTACTGCTACAGTAGAATGTTATAAGTTATGGGGAAATAGGGACCTTTTTTTCTAGTAATAATATCTCTCTATTCCCCCCCTCCCCCCCCCCCCCCCCCCAAAAAAAAAACTACAAATACTACCCTTTAAACAAAATAATGCATATAAAATAAAATCAATCAAAGCCATCATACACATTTAATAGAAGCATTCAACTTTTATATTTGATAATTAAAATCATAATTTGTTATCACATAACCAAAAAAAAAAAAAAAATTTGATTATAGATTATACCTTAGCACTTTGCCGAACACTTTAAGGATATGGGGTTGCCTCTATTCTCTTCTCATGCAATGAATAAGTATTACAGCCTACTGGTTTCCATTATTCATTTCAAGCATTCCACCATAAAAAATATATCTTGTAAAAAAAAAAAAAAAATGAAGACATCAGGGGTTTGACGCTGGCAGGAGGTTGGACAATAATTTGGCTGTGCAAAGGCTTGAATTGATCATGAAGCGAATTAGTGAAAGGCCAAAGGGAGTCTGTGTTTAATGAGACTGAGGAGAAAGAAGAGGATTTGTCAAACAATAGTCAGTGAGATTAAGTAATGAGCCCTAAACGTGCTTATGTTATGTATTATGCGGCAAAATTGTTTACAATGAGGTGTAAAAAACACATGCCCAAACTGTTTACTGCATTCATAAAATCTGTTTTCTGCATTAATTAAAACTATTTTCTGCATGTGGTTCGTATGACTATAGTTGGCATCTGCATAAATTATTTTTTGTTCACTATTTAAAAAATTGTTCATGTTTTCTCATAAAACATCTAGTGAAATTATGTTTTCTAAATTTAAAAGCCAAATCTGAATGCTTTTTCATGTTTAAATTTCACAATAATTGAATTTGTTTTTCTGCATTAATAAAATTTGCTCTCTGTACATCATGTTTATTGTATATTCAAATCTGCTTACTGCATTCATAAAATCTATTTTCTACATTAATTAAAACTGTTCACTATTTTCTCATAAAAAAATTTCACTGTTTTTTGCATAAACTATTTTTAGCATTCTACATAAAAGTATTTTCTCTTCAGCATTATTTGAAAAATTGTTCACTGTTTTTTCTGCATAAATTATTCACTGTTCATTAAGTGTTTTATGATCCGGATGCTCTAATACCAATGACTACCAAGGAGAAAGCACATCAGTAATATAGAAGCATAAACAATGATAAAATAGATAATAAAGAAGTAAATAGCAAAATAGATATATTCAAAATAAGGTTAAAATGGAGTATGGAATATGAAAAGAGAAACTAGTAAAATCTTACTTGAATAAAAACTTTAGTCTTTGATAAACTTGAAAACAAACTGCTGTCTTTGATACAAGCTTGAAAACAAAACTGTCTGATGAGAAAAGTTACAAGATTACAAGAGAGGAGAGGGTACAAAGGTCTTTCTGAGGGAGAGAGAAGGCTATTACAAAAGGCTTTCTAAAACTTGGAACTTAAAAGCTTAGAATCTTAGAAACTTAGAAACTTGTCTTCTGTCTTCATAGTCCGTCTCTTTTATAGGTGAAATGAACCATGGTAAAGTAACCTGAGTACGTAAATTTAACTCAAGTTAATCTGTAGGTGGTATGGAAATTAATACTGATGAGTAATAATTTGTCTACTTTTATCTGGGAATCTTTCAAATCTCAGGAATCTATCAGATTTCTTTTTACACATGCTAGTAAATAGTAGTAACTTTTGAACATCTGTCTGTATTTTTCTGGACTGTCTTGATTTGTCTGGACAGTTTTACTTAATGCAAAAAACAGATTTTATGAATATAGTAAACAGATTCGAATATACAATAAACATGATGTCCACAGAGCAAATTTTATTAATGTAGAAAAACCAATTCAATTATTGTGAAATTTAAACATGAAAAAGTATTCAGATTTGGCTTTTAAATTTAGAAAACATGATTTCACTAGGTGATTTATGAGAAAACAACGAACAATTTTTTAAATAGTGAACATACAATAATTTACGCAGACGCCAACTATAGTTGTAGGGTCAGGATTTGTGGCCTAAGCCCAAAAACAATGAATTTGTAGAGCGTGGGTGATAGAGCTAGATTAACTATGGAGCTAACAACGATTGATTATGGCATGCAAGTATAGACCAGCATAAAAGTATACGTAAAGACTAAGTGAGTTCAAGTCCGAAGAGACTTCTGATAAATTCAATACAGGTTACAGTTCTTAAGGTTACAAATCGACCTCCCCTTCTTTTAGGAGCCCTTCTTCTTTATATAACATCCTCCCATTCCATCTCTATCGTCCACTTGTTCTTTATCTAGGCTCCTACTTGAGTGCATGTCATGTCATGTATCTTCTTCAGCTTTTTGTGAGTGACGGTAGATGAGGTTACCCTGTTCAGGGGTCTTCTCCACATAAATGTGGCCAGAAAAGTTGTTGCAGTGCATTTAATACGGTGGTAGCAGCTTTTCCCTTAGATATTTCCTCATTCTTATCGTCTCCAGATATACTCAAAGCTTATCTTAATCAGTAGGAATGCTCGGAAGATCATTTAGACCTTTTACACGTTTGATTAATCAATACTACTCGCGTCCAAGGAATAGAATCACTTCGGACCGATGGCGACCTCTTCGGATTGTACCCATCTTTCTTTTCCAGATATCCTTCTTCCCGATGGACCTTGCCCATACCACTTCCTTCTCTTCAAATGTACAGTAGTCCTCAAATGGGGCCCTAGGCCCACTACGTTAGCTTGGGCCTTTCCCCCCACAATAGTCATACGAACCACATGTAGAAAATAGTTTGAATTAATGCAAAAAATAGAATTTATGAACAACTCGGCATGATTTCACACGTGCTTCTCAACAGCTCGGCAATACTCTGATATTTGAGAGCATAAATATCAAAGTATTGCAAGTGAAGAACACATTGAAAAAATTCTATTGTCCTAGTAATGGCTGACCCTACTCTATGTGGTGCTGTGATATTGGAATTGGACTCAATCAAAAACCCCCCTGCAGGAGTAGGAGTAACCTTAGATTCAATTGCAATGTTTTTTCATATGCTTGAACTTTTTAAGAACACTGGCTAACACAATAAGATTCTTTTTTTTTTTTTAATCAAATTAACAAATAGCAATTTCGGAAGGAACCTCCAATCTTCTAAGAAGGAATCCCAAAAGTCCAAGTCATCCACTCATCAGAAAGATTAAGGAAACCATATAGCAAACAGAATTTTCTTTGCTTTACTCCTCCATCGATTCTATCATACAGTTAACACTCAGAATATTTATCTAGGTTTTTCATTTTTGCTCTCTTTCAGTATCCTGCACACGTTCCAGTCCATACCTCTAGATTATTATTTCTTATTGTTTGATGATAAATTTATGGTCTAGTGACGTGAAAATAACTGATATCTAACAAATTAAATGTTGTGTCGTGAGGACAATTCATGTGACAATATCATACCCAATGTATACTAGTTTCAAAGCTACTAATTAGTCAAGATGAAGAGATAAGAGACTAGGATGGAGCTAGGATTTAAACGTGGGGGTGGGGCCAAATTTAATGTAAGCTCATTGAATTTCATCTCGTTCAATAAAACTATAATCACATATTTGTGGACACAATCTTGTATCATGATACAATGAACAAATACTAATTGTAGGAGCATGGTAGGTATGTATTGTTTAGAGAGATTCCACAGGGAATGGTGGCTGGCGTTTCCAATTTGATGGAGGTTGCCAATGATGGGAAGCTTTGGAGGGTCTGGGGGAAGGTTGGCTGCTTTCTTGACTTTCCTTTGTTTCAAAATCAATGACAAAGAGAGGATGAGAATGAGTACAAGAAAGATAGTCGGAATCCAAAGTAATGTGAGAAATAATAGATTCATGTTTTTTGTTTGGTGATGTAGGAAAAATAGATGTGTTTAAAAAAAATACACAAGAATGTGAGTTCATTAGCTCGAGCTTTAAGTAGCTAGATTGAGGGGAGACTATTTAGATGGAGACGGCATTAGATTTGAGATTATGATATACATGTGGATTTGGGTCCTAGTTACACTTTGTGTAACTCTAAGTTATTTTACATCATGCAATATTTCTTTGTTGGATGTGAATTTTAACAAATCTTTCGTTGGGTTAAATTCACTTCTAATACTCTATGTGCTAGCAAAATATACATATACACACTATAGCTGAGGAGTTGTTGGATTCTAATAAAAATATGGTATTATTGCATAGTTATTGCTTGCTAAATTATTTAATTATAGAACATTCTTTTTCTCTCTTTTATTTATTACAACTATCTAAGAAAGAAGAAAAAAATTATGCAAAAAAATAAATAAATAAAACCTTTAGAGAGATAAGAGTTTGTTTGGCATCAATTTCAGCTTTTAGCTTTTAGTTTTTGTGTACAGCTTTTTAAAACCTCATTTTTTCCTGCATTATTTTTCTCCTTTTCAAATTTTTTCAAAGTACAAATATAATTTAGCACACTTTCAGCAAAAAGTTTAGCAAAAAGCTAAATAAGCTGTAAACGGACACTAAGCTTAAAAATAGTAGAACCTTAGAAATAGCAAATTATATTACCATTTTGTTTCGGTAGTAACACCCCATGTTCCACCCCGGGAATAATTTCAGGTCATTCTGATGTGTTTCGGCCATTTTGGGATTCAAAGACGGAGATAGAAGTTTGACTGAGGGGATTAAAATATAAACAAAAAATGTGTATCATCTATTTAGTATTAGGAAACTATCAACAAATAAAAAATACAAAATAATTATTTCTTAATATATTAAAATACAATTTATCTATTAAAAGAGAAAACAACCTTCTTTTAAATGACAAAAATCATCAATATTGAATTTGTACTAACTCATTTTCCATAGGTAAAGACAAATCACAAATAAACAAATAATTGTACAAACAAAAAGAGCCAAATATAGACAAAATACATACTATGTACATAGGTCAGCGCTACAATTCACACTATAATAACCTGATTTTATAAAATTTTAGCAACTAACCATTCAAAGTTTCAAACCAATTCCACTTTAAAAGGCTCTGCACAATATATCCAGATCAATAAAAATAAAGACAGACAATCTACTACCGTAAGTTTCTAAACCAATTCTACTTTAATAGCAAATTATTTGTTTTATAATAAAAAAATACAACTATTTGGATGGCAAAATTAAAGAGAAATACAAGAGACCGCAGGCGAAAATGGCCAAATACCACCATTTTCAGAAATTTGTAGCAAAAAAACACTGTTTTAGAACTATATAAGGAAATACCACTTTTTTTGGAACTCGAGTTTATGAAACTATGGAGGGAAATGGGTTGGAAATAAGAGAGATTTCCTTAATATGCCAATATACACATACGAGAGATTTCCTTAATATGCCAATATACACGTACGAGATTTCCATTAAGTTTACTCAATTTGGTATGTTCTTCAATTTTCATTTGAATTTTCATAATTTTACACACTCAATGAATTTGAATTTTTCAACAAATTCGTACTATTTGTTCCTCTAATGTATACAATTTTCCCTTGAGTTTTCACAGTTTTGTACATTCAACAAATTCAAATTTTTAAATAAATTCATACGATCTATACATCTAACGTATATACTTTTCCATTGAATTTTCATTATTTTGTACTTTCAACGAAATCAAATTTCTCAACAAGTCTAGACTATCTGTACATCTTACGTACACCTTCACGATTTGGTACGTTCATTGATTTTCCATCGATTTTTCTTGAATTTCTACATTCAACTAATTCGAACTTTTTAACAAAATTCAAATTTTTTGAGGCATTTACCATTAGGTGATTTATACGAATCATTCACTTTTCTTTCATGGAGTTTGTCCGTTATTCATATGGTTACATATTTAAAAAAAAAAAAAAACACAAAAACCATTTAAGTACAATAACTGCGCCAATGCTAAAAACGGTTTATGCAGAAAACAGTGAACAGTTTTAATTAATGCAAAAAACAGATTTTATGAATGCGGTAAGCAGCTTCGAATATACAGTAAACATGATGTGTAGAGAGCAAATTTTATTAATGTAGAAACAGATTTTATTAATGCAGAAAAACAAATTCGATTATTGTGAAATTTAAACATGAAAAAGTATTCAGATTTGGCTTTTAAATTTAGAAAACATGATTTCACTAGGTGTTAATAAGAAAACAATGAACAATTTTTTTAAATAATGAACATAGAATAATTTACACAGAAAAGAGAGTGAACAATTTTTTAAATCATGCTGAACAGAAAATAATTTTATGTAGAATACTAGAAATAGTTTATGCAAAAAATAGTGAACAATTTTCATGAGAAAACAGTGACCAGTTTTACTTAATGCAAAAAACAGTTTTACTTAATGAACAATTCTACATTCAACTAATTCGAACTTTTTTACAAATTCAAATTTTTCGAGGCATATACCGTTAGGTGATTTATACAAATCATTCATTTTTCTTTCATGGAGTTTGTCAATTATTCATATGGTTACATATTTAAAAAAACACAAAAACCATTTAAGTGCAATAACTGCGCCAATGTTAAAAACAGTTTATGCAGAAAACAGTGAACAATTTTTATGAGAAAACAGTGAACAATTTTAATTAATGCAAAAACAGATTTTATGAATGCGATAAGCAGCTTCGAATATATAGTAAACATGATGTGTAGATAGCAAATTTTATTAACGTAGAAACATATTTTATCAATGCAGAAAAACAAATTCGATTATTGTGAAATTCAAACATGAAAAGCATTTAGATTTGGCTTTTAAATTTAGAAAACACGATTTTCACTTGGTGTTTTATGAGAAAACAGTGAACAATTTTTTAAATAGTGAACAGAAAATAATTTATGCAGAAAAGAGAGTGAACAATTTCTTAAATAATGCTGAATAGAAAATAATTTTATGTAAAATCATAGAATAGTTTATACAGAAAACAGTGAACAATTTTTATGAGAAAACAATTAACAATTTTAATTAATGTAGAAATTAAATTCATATTTTGAAATTAAAATCTCTATATTTTACAATGCTTCTGTTTAAATAAATAAAAACATTAAAAAGTCACTTATTTTTACCTTTATGTTTATTTGTTCATTATCCCAAAAAGGAAAAAAAAAAATACATGGTACTCGAGTTGTAAACTCGAGTACTGTGTAAATTTTTTTTTCCTGCATTTTATTTATAAAACGTACCCGAGTCTGGTATACTCGAGTATTGTGTTTCATGGAACTCGAGTTTACCAAGCTCGAGTACCACATAATTTTTTTTTAATCGCTCAAATTCCAGCTCAGTAGTGCCACAATGGCAAAATTTATAAGGAACTTGAGTTTCTGAAACTCGAGTTCTTGAAAAAGTGGTACTTCGCTATTTATTTCGGAAACAGTGATTTTTTTTGCTAAAAATTTCAAAAAAAGGTGGTATTTGACCATTTTGGCCCACATTTTAAACCCAAAATACTGTTTTCTAGAAGCTTATCCAAACTCACCCTTAATTAACCAATAGACTTGGGGCATGCATTGACTTGGGCTTCCTTCCGTCTGCCTTCAAAAGCAGCAGGATCTCTAAATTTTTAGCACATCCAAACACAAAATAAATTAAATCGATCTTCTCATAGAAAGGAAAATCATGGCCTTGTGTGGAATACTTTTGCAACAACTGCTACTGCTACTTGGGTTGATAATTTTAGCAGCATCTCAACCCAATTCGAACTGCAAAAGAAGCTGTGGAAATGTTGACATCCCATACCCGTTTGGAACAGAAGAGGGATGCTACCTCGATAAGTCTTTTCTCATCACTTGTGATACCAATACTTTAAAATCAAAACCATTACTGCGCAGTAGTAATGTAACTGTCCTCAACATATCACTAGATGGTGGACTGCGAGTCTCATACTCCATAGCTCGTGACTGCTACAATGGATCGGGAGTTCTTACCAGTACATATTCTGAGCTCAACTTGTCAAAGTTTTCCATCTCATTCAAGAAGAACAAGTTCACAGTGGTCGGTTGTGACACTGTGGCGCTTATTTTAGGTTTTGGGGAAAAGAACTACACAACTGGATGCGTATCATTCTGTGACAATGCTGAAAGTGTGGATGACGGGTCTTGCTCTGGCATAGGTTGTTGCCAGACTTCTATCCCAGCAGGTGTATTAGATTTTACTATGAGTCTTGGGAGCCTTAAAAACCACTCTGCAGTACTTAACTTCAATCCATGTTCTTTCGGTTTTGTAGTGGAAGAAATAGCATACAACTTTTCCTCTTCTGATCTTAAAAATTTAGGGAATGAAGACACTGTTCCAGTGGTGCTTGATTGGGCGGTTGTAAATGAGACATGTCAAAAAGCTAAGAGAAATTCAACAAGCTATGCATGTAAAGCAGAAAATAGTACATGTTATGAATCCAACAACGGTCCTGGGTATCGTTGCAATTGCTCCCCTAGGTACTAATATAAATTTGGTTTACTATAAACCTTTCTTTCTTTTTTTTCCTTTTGCTGAATTCAGTATTCTGCTGCATTTTTATTTACATATTAATGGTATTTTGTGATGGGTTGCAATGTGTTTCAGATATTGACGAGTGCAAAACTTCAAACCCCTGCTATAAAGAATGCTATAACTTTGATGGGGGTTTCAAATGCTACTGTCCAAAGGGATACGAAGGCGATGCAATGAAAAATGGAATGGGTTGCTGTAAGGTTGAATTTTATCAATCATCTTGTTGGCTTTATTCCATGTCAATTTGCTTGTAATTTAGCACTTAGTAACCTAGTATTTAGGTGGGATTTATGTAAGGGTAGTGTGTGAGAGAGTGTGAAGAATTGCTCAACAATGTACAAAGAAGCAAGGACTCGCGGTTGACTCACGACTTGCAAGCTGCCAATTGCAACACACGTGAGAAGCATGCAGGGAGGTGAAGGGTCACGCCAACTGTCGTACTACAAAACAAAGTCCTAGGTTGGCCAAGCCGTTAGCTCGCAGCTTGAACTTGCAACTTAGACTAGTTGCGAGGCCAAGCTGCCAACTTACCCTGTTTGGGAAAAACTGTCTCTTTGTATTCCAAACACACACCACTATATATAGACTCTTATACCCACGAAATGGAAAGAGCTTCTAGAGAAACTTTTGAGAGAGAAACCATAGAAAAAAAAAAAGATTGCCTCATCCCCAATTTTCACTAAGAGACTCTTCAAATTCCTCTACTCTCTTCCTTTCCATTGATACATCATTGAGAGGTTCTTGACCAAATCATTTTCTCACCACACCCACATTGTGAGAAGATCTTTTGGTGTTTAGGGAAGCAATTTGGAAGGAATCAATGGTTATTGGTTGATGCTATGGGTTATAGCAGAATCCGGTAAGTTAGAGAAGAAAAAGGTTCGGCGCAACCTCGTTGCAGCAGGAAGCTTAGAGGGCTTAGGTACCGGGTAGATTAGGCTTTAAGGGTCTATTACTGTTCATGTATCCTAACTACATTTTCTAGTGGATTATTGACCACTTGGAGGGCGACGGAGAGGTTTTACACCGAGGGCTTCGGTTTCCTCTTCGATAACACATCACATGTTGTCTTTGTGTTTACATCTCTCTTCCCTTATCTTTGCCTTTTATTTTCTACTGTGGATGTGATTTAATTAGCTTAGATTGTTTATCAATTTTGTGTTTAGCTTATGTTCATGTTCTGCACGTTAATTGTTTGATAATAATCTTAAATTAGTAATTTGTAATTGGGGGTCTAAACTTTCATAGTGTTTTCAACGCTATTTGAACTTTCAATTGGTATCAGAGCAGGTACACTTGTGGTTTAAATAACTAAGTGTGATCCTTGACCCCGTGCATTTATTTGCCATGGATAGTGTTTTGTATGCCTCTATGCATGTTTTAGATGTTGATAAATGTAGCATGTCACGTGTTTGTGAAAATGCCTCCATAAGTGATAATCCTCATAATTGTGATGCTATGTTACATGAATCTTTGGATGTTGTTGATATTCCTAACATCAAACTCTTGAAGAAAAAGGTTAAGAAGTTTAATAAGGTTTTGAACAAGTTATTTTGTGAAAATGATGATTTGATTGTTAAACTCAATGAATCCAACAAATTGGTTGAAAAATATAAGAAACTTGCTAAAAATTCTGTTGAAAAGCTGAAAGAGTTTGAATGTTTGAATATGGACTTGGATGCTAAACTTGTTTTGTCTAACAAACTTGTTGATGAGCTAAAATGTGAAAATGAATCTCTTAAGATGCATGCCAAGTATTTGATTGCTGTTGTTAAAAATGATGAAAATATTTGTTGCAATCATGTTGTGGTACCCGATTTTGTGCCTATTGTGTGTTCTACCTCAAAGGACAAATTGGTGTACATTCCTCCACATAAAAGAAATCAAAAGGTGGAGAGAAAGGCTATTAAGTCAAAGCCTCCATTTAGGTCTCAACCTAAAGCTTTGGATGGATCCAAATTTGTTCCAACTTGCCACCACTATGGTGTGATTGGTAGATCCATGTCATAAGTTGAAGAGAGAACAAAACCATGTTGCTAGATCCATTCCCAAAAAGCCTAATAAACCTAAACACATTGTTTGTCACCATTGTGATGCTTCTAGCCATCTAAGACCTTATTGCTCTAAGTTTCATGCTATTAAAAGAATTTAAAAAAAAAAAAAAGAAAAAAAAAAAAAGAAACTTGAGTTTCTTGAAAGTTGTGCTAAAAAGAGTAAACCGGTTTCGAGTGAAAATAGCATGATGTTAAAAAAAATGTTTAATGCTCTTAACTCCTTGACTATGTGCATCTCCGGTTCTCATTCTTCTAACCCTCGTCTCACTTCTCTTAATACACTCATTCCAAACAATCATTCTGTTTGGATGAGGAAGGGTTCCTATGGTTGAGTTTTTACTTTTTTAGTCATTGATCTAATTCTTTCGATCTTTGGAGGACCCTTCATGTATTGATTGTCATATTTTCATGCATTTATACATTTTGCATTTATTTATATGCATTGCTTTTGTTTTGATCTTACTTTTATGTTTTAGTTTTGTGTGAGTAAAAAATCCAAAATCACATAAAAAGTGAAAAATTCAAAAAGTTTGATCGTATATGTTTGAGCACATATCACATGTAAGTTTTGCATTGTACCTTCGTACAAATGACTTTATGCATTTATGAGCTTAGCTTGTTCTTTATGCACTTTTATCTTTGAGGGAAAAATCTTGATATCTTTGTGTGATTATTGTAAATCGATCTTCAAGCTTGTCATAAATGATTAGTCAATAGTCTTGTTGATTTTGAGACATGCATAGACTTGTGCCTATATATCTTCCCACTTTTATTTTATTGCTTTACTCAAAGAGCTCACCAAATGTAAATCTTCAAATGAAAAGAGATATTGAGCTATAAAAGCCTATCACACATAAATATCAAAAATTTCAAGCATCAATCTTAAAATGAGATGTATTGATTCAAAATGGATCAAATGTTATGATTTATTCAGAAGTCAAATAAAAAACTTCTAAGATTTGTAATCATTTTCTTGTGGGAGGTCATATATGTTCATTTCTAAATTTTTGAGATAGACCACTTGTCTTAGCACTAGTTGTGTATGACTTGATTGAATTGATCGTTGAAACTTTACTCTAGACTATAGACTATTCTACACTTGATACGCACACACAACACACATGTCTATTGTTCAATGAATGCCTTATTCGTTTGTTCGATTGTACTTATTTAAACGTGATGTGTGTATGCTCAACTTTATATGGATCAATCCAAAAAGATTTTTGATCATTTTATATATTTTTGGAAATGATTTTTATTACTCTTTGTGTTCATGTTTAGTGCATACTTTGTTTTTTTATAGTTAAAATATGTTTTGGGTTGAAAAACAAGTGTCAGAATTTTTGGCAACTCATTTTGACGACTTGCAAGCTACAAGTCCAAGCTGCGAGTTTTGGCGACTCGTTTTGACGACTTGCCCAATCGCGAGCCCACACAGAATGGTTTCGCAGCTCTCTAGCGACTCACTCGCGACTCGCCCAGTCGTGAAATGCCCAAAAACAGCTTTTTAAATGGCTTTTCGTAGGAAATCTATTTTAAACCTCTCCCATCCTATCATAAACCCCTCTCTCACTATTTTTTTCATCAAAACCCAATCAATTTGAATAGTTTTTCATTCGTTTAACATCTCTAAGGTAATTTGAAACTCTTTTCTTTGTTTTGGATCCTTGGATTATGTTTTAGTGAGTTTTGTGCTCTTGATTGGAATTTTTATCATAAGGGTTAGAAAAACTTATTTTTTGGTGAAATATTTGTATGAGATTGGTTTCTTTTAATTATTTGTTTTGGATGTTGGACCCATATGGCGAAAAGAACATGTATTAAAGGTGGTTTTCATGTTGTTCATGCATTGTTTCACTTTGTTATTCATAGTGTGCACACTAGGTATTTGATAAAATGCCTCTTAGGCAATTTCTTGCTTGTTTGGACACCGATGAGTATCAAACTTTGGGGTTTCTCATGTTTCCTCATTAGAAACATGTTTAGTTCATTGGTTGTGTATTTAACACACCTTGCCCATATATGCATTTTCCATGCATTGGTCATGCATTGCACTTTGTCACCTCTTGCACACTCCTTGCTACCCTTGTCATGTTTTGGTTTATACATTGCTTCTTCATCCTAGTATGTCATGTTTACCTTATGCTTTGTAGCATTTTGTTTTGTCTAAGGTTTGAGCTTCATTTTCTCATTCATCTCGCACCCCTCATGCATCATTGCACTCCTTATGCATCATTATCATTATTCATACTTTCATCTCTTACCCTCATTTATCCTTAACCCTTTGTCTATTCCCGACAAAAAAGGGGAGATTATACTCTAGAGAGTATACTGGAGAGTTTTTGTCATTTCTATATGACCCTTGTACACATTTTTAGGGTGGGAAATTCTATTTCTCATGCACACTTGTAGGGGGGGAGATATTTCATAGGGGAGATGCATATACCAAGGGGAAGAAGACATTGTATTAATAAGAAAACTTTATCTAGGTGTTTAGTGCTTGATCAAGTTGCTCACATGTTTCACATTATGTTCTTGATCGCAATTTTACTTGTTACATTATACTTGTCTGTTTATTACTTACTTTACCTTGAGGGTCTAATGTGTTTTGTGCAAGTGTTTCAGGTTACAGGTATATATGTTCCAAGTTCATCACAGCTCCTATGATTCATGATAGAGGGAGTGATATGATAAGGGAAGTACTATTTACTAGTTTGTACCTGGTGTTGGGGTTTATGCCCTAAAATCCAATTGGTTTGCACGTCATGAATAATTAAGTTGTTTAATTATATGAGACTATCTATTTATGAACTAATGGGACATTATCTTAGTCCATGAGATGCATAGTATGTGATTTATGTGAAAAGTCACAGAAGATGTAAATCACAAGTTCTTTGTAAACTCAGAATTTTAGTTCGTAGTCGGTGATGAAATTGGGCATTTCATCTGCGAAGACTATAACATATCAACTAAGATGATTTGTCTTAATCATGGAAGTGGAGACTTCTAGTTGATATGTTAATATGTTTTAAGAGTTAAGACATATTGAACTGGACCACTGTGAGATTTATTATTCTCCTAGTGACTGTCAAATGAATAATAAATCTCACGACTTCTATTTACATCAACTCTAAATCCTAAGAGAATAATGAACCTGATCATGAGGTGTAAGTTGTCTTGATATATCAGGAGTGAGATCTATAAGTAACAATCAAAACCTCAGTATGTTGGGCAATCACATTTAATGTTGATAGAACATATATTCTTAAGATTGAATTCATAATCTCTTAACGGAGATATAAAATATTCCCTTGAGATAAGTTTAATGGGTTTGGTTATTCAAAGTGTTCGGTCCAACTACTTTAGTAAAAAATTACTAAAGTATATATTTATGGAATTGGATTTCATAAATATATATTGAATAATATAAAAGATTAAACCGGGTACTCAAGGATTAAGATGTAGTAATTTTCAAAGTGGCAGCCTACATTTATAACTTTGCATTACTACGAATATTTTAATGAAGGGGTTGCATGTATAATAAAGTCTTGGGATATAATTTATGGATAAAGCCTATAGTGCAACTATATTTATATAGTAGTATTAAATATAGTTAATGGTAACTTTGAACTTGTCAAGAGTTAACAGAAAAGCCCAAAGCCCATTGAAGCTAGAGTCTTGTTGGTCCCTTTTGGTTCCACTCCAAGCCACATACTAGAGCCCAATTGGAATAGTTCAAAAGGCTAGCCTAATTAGATAATCAGTTGTATATAAGGAGAGTAACATACAGAATTTCATTAAGGCTTTTTCATGAGACTTTTTGATAGGTTATTTAGACCCCTTAAACAATCAGATTGCGTAGCCTAGATTAATTAGCCAAGTTGTTACTTAGTCAAATTAAGCAATTCTAGGTTAAAACAATCAAATAATCATATCATGTATATAAAACAAATAAAGCAGCGGAAATAATAAAGAACACAAGATATGATCATCCAGGAAACCACACGGTAAAAACCTGGGGAGGATTTGACCCACCGATCCTCAAGGCATAACAGAATTCACTATGAAAGAATTGAAGTTCTTACAGAAGGACTACAAGCTCCCCGCTCGACTTCCTAATGCTACCCACCAGTACGAACTTCCTGACACGACCACGCGCAGGCTCCGAATCCACGGACTACTTCTTTCTTGAATTCTTCAATCAGCTACAAGCTCCCCGCTTGCTTTTCTTTTTAAGTTCAAATGGTTGCAACTAAGTTGATCATCAAGAGATTGACAACCCTAAGTTTATGTGAAGGAAAGCTCCTCGAAGATCTCACAAGAGATTCACACAAACAGAAAATATGAGCAACAATACAATATGGACAACATTCAAAAACGTGGCTAGGGTTTTGTTTATATACCTAGGGTAAAAACATAAAACCCTAAACGTTTAATGAAGTAGGGCTGAGTTGGAAATTCTGCAAAAAATTCAACCTGTGCGATTTTCGATCGATCGAGTCTATTCTTCGATCGATCGAGCCAGGCCAAAAGTCCCAAGTACTTCTGCAGCCACTCGATTCCAACTGTACAATAATAAACCAACTTTGAGCAAGCCTAAACAAGACTAAATACAATGTTTTGATCATGGTTTGCCAACATTACAAATTAGAGTTCTAAATACATAAAATCCTAAGACCTTAGAACCTAACAAACTCCCCCTTTGGCAATCCGTGACAAAACCATAATTAAAAGCTCAAAGTTTTACAAGTAAAAGCCCTTTACAAAAGTAATGCTCATAAAATCAAATTCAGCCTAACTACTATCCATCAGTTGCAAGTGTAGACAGCAGCTTTAGTTGAATCAACCTGTATATTCCTGAAATACTCAACAAACGCATAAACGCATGTGTGACAGAAAAGAGTAAAACAACAGGTATAACATTCTTGTAAGATTCACACAACACAAAATAAAGACATATATGAATGATCAACTCATAAATATAAATCAATAAGCAGTGAATCATAAAGCAACAAGAATCAATGAATATAACATGTATATCAATCAATGTTACTCCCCCTAACATGAATATCTCCAAAAAATGATATACAAAGTGAAGCACCTAGATACAATCTAAAAAAAAAAAAAAACTCCACAAGCTCCTCAAAACAAAAAAACTCCCCCTAACTACAAAAACCCCTCTACAAGTCAAAAATACCACTCCCCCTTTTTGTGACGGAATGCCAAAGAGCAATCACAAGTCGCCATCAAAAGGAGGTGGTGAGGGTGAATGAAGACGCGCCAAGTCAGCTCGTAGAGCACGAAACTCATCTAGCAAGTCCACCAAAATCTGTCCATGAGCCGCCTGAACGGTCATGACAGTCTCCAAAGTACGACGAACATCGAAGTCGGCCGAAGGAGGTGGAGGAACATCAGCAGCAGCAGCATCATCACCAACCGGATCAGTAACATCCTCACCAGCAAGACCTGCAGAAGAAGAAGGAGGAGGTGCGCTACTAGAGGGCTCAGACCTAGGGTGTTTAGAACCAGCTCGAAGATGAGCAGCCCTTTGTCTAAGAAAAGACGCACCTATAGGAGCAATAACATGAACAGGCTCAGAGGAAGGGAAGCCACCAAGATCAAGATGAAGGAGAATCTTATGAATGAAAATAGGATGTACAAGAGCATGAGTAGAAGATGAACTCCTATAAACATCGTTCAAAGAACGAAGAAAAAGATGGGGAAAACTAATAGGAGCATCAGTAACCAGAGCGTACAAAAATACACACCTCTCAAGAGGAATGGTGTGAACATGGGAAATGGGCCAGATAGAATGACACGCTATCCTAAAGAAGAGATAATGTAACCCAGAGAGCTCAGCAGAGGTGATCTGAGGATCAGAACCCCACTGGACAGTAGTCCCAGTGATGTAAGACAAGACATCACTAATCTCGGGAGACACATCATATGGATAGACAGGATGTCGAACCAATGGTACCCCTAGAGCATCAGCCACTACCTCAGGAGTAAGGGTGTACTCTACGCCTCGTATCCAACTCTTGACTAGAGTGTTGGAATCATAGATGCGGATAGAGATGTTCGAATAGAACTCTCTAATCAAGGCAGAAGGTGGAGGAGGATCAGAAACATCCACCAAGGGTAACCAGCCCCTACGCTCAAAGTTTGCCCTAATGGCAGGATCAAGTTCATCTAAGTGAACAGAACGCTCAGCCCAAATTTTTCTCCTAACATTCAGCTTCTCATAAATCTCTTGGTTTTTCTCACTAGAAAACCGCTCACGATCATAGGATGGAGGGGGTGAAGGAGAAGGTGAGGAAACATTCCTACGGGCTCTAGTTTTCCTAGGCATAGTGCTAAGGAAAGGACAGAGACACAAAGTGAAAAACCAAAAAGAACAAGAGAAAACAGAACCAAGGGCAGACTGCAAATTAGCACAATAAAAAATATAGAACAAAAATCTATATGATGCATGAACATTAATAATGTTGTGATGCATGATCTAATGCAGTAAACAAATAAGTTCAATTGAGATTGAATTGACAAAATTGGCTTGAACATGGAATTTTTATCAAAAATCCCAAAAATTGAAAACCACTTGTTGAAATTTTTTACCAAAAAAATGAATTGAGCATTACAAAACACATTACAAAGATTATAATGCTTAATTACAACTACACAACAAGTCAATTTCATCAAAGTCATCCCAATTTAACAAAAGCCCCAATTCGGATCAAGAACAAGCCCTAGATTTTTCAATTTTTCACCAAACTCAAATTTGATCAAATTAACAGGTAATAATCATGTTTATGAAGTGTCCCCACAAAAACCCAATGATCAATTTCATAAATTAAGGCTTGAATCAACATAAAATCCCAATTATGCAAATTCCGAAAATTACCCTCAAATGCATGAATATATGCATGAAAACATGAAAATAAATTCAAAAGGAAGGGCACAAGAGTCTTACCAACTTGAGGAGAGAGAGATTTTGGAAAAAGAACGGAGGAAAACGACAAAAATCTCTGATTTTAGCTTGCCAACGCGGAGAGAGGAAAAAGCTTTGAAAAGTTTTTGAAATAGGAACTTTGAAAAAGTCAGAATAGTACCTTTTAAAAAGCTTTTTCACGATGTTCGATCGATCGAAAATCAGATTCGATTGATCGAAACACACAGTCATTTTGAGACAAATGAAAGCACTTTTTCGATTGATCGAAAATCAGATTCGATCGATCGAAACACAGTCATTTTGAGACAAATGAAAGCACTTTTTCGACTGATCGAAAATCAGGCTGGATCGATCGAAATGGGCAGAGGCTCACTAAATTTTGAGAAAAATCACAGTTTTGAAAGACAAAACAAATTTTGAAAAACAACTCCTCAAAGCATTAAATTACAGAAATAAAATGCATGAGTATGAGATGGAATGCTTTTTCAAAAACCCAAAATTTTAAACCCCAATTTTCTCAAAAACAAGTTTCAATCATTCTTCCTTTGAATATTCTCAAACAACAAATATGTTGTACACAAATCTCAAGATTAATTTCAAACTTGGTTGGTCAGACCAAAAACACACTAGCATGTACAGTGTTTAACAAAGAGTAACTTGTGTAGTGTGTGATACTAGCAAAAAACTTGAGATACATGTGAGGTGATATGTGAATAGCAATCAAACACAAAGTCTACACAATTCATCACATAGAATTTAAAAGAGACTATCACCTAAAGAGTTACATCCTATAACTCCCACATCTCCTAGAACAAAAGCTTGCAATCATGTAAGTTTCTTGTATTTTTGCCCCATTATTTAGGTGAAATTTGGCATAAAGCCTAATAGTACACACCAGATTAGATTATGTGAAATGACATCAAGCCTAATAGTACACACCAGTTTTAAGCATTAAGCATTTAAAGAGGCTACACCTTATGTTCTTTTTGTGCATGTGCTACACTTTCTCGAGCACAAAATCTTATGATATGCACTAAGGTGTTCATGATTGACTAGTGAACAGTGGTGAGATGGTTATTTATGCCTTTCTCAAAAGGTTCAAGTCCGACAGTCAAATAACATGTGACTTCAAGATCAAGACAAAGTGATTAATAACCACAAACATCTTTCCCACACAACATGCACTACAAAGCTTTAACTAGTCAAGTGCAATATTTAAGCTCATCAAAGTTAAACAAGGTACACAGAACATGACATGTGTCAAAAGATAGACCAACCTTGTTTTTCAAAAATCAAGAAAAATAGTGTCTAACATAATTTTTGCTTTCACTTTTCCCTTTTTTTTTTTTTTTTTATTTTAAAAGAGAAAACAAATAAATCCTAGAATGAAATGCATGAATGTAATGCAATGCAAGTCCTAGAACAAAAACAATAAAAAAAAACAAACCAAAGAACAATGGTCACCAAAGAATAGAGCAATTAAGCACAAGGACCATGTCAGAAAGACTCAGTTAGTTCGAGTCTTTTGCATCCAAAACTTTTTAGATGCACCACGAGCATTGGAGTTATTATTCACATTCGAGTGATTCCCAACTCCAGGATTGGAATAAAGGTTTAACACCTTTACCAATTCACCAATTAGTGCCATAGGATCATGTGCTTGAGGCACAGGCACTTTTGGTTTAGTTGCTCTCTTATCAGCTTGAAGCTTGTAACAGTTAGGACGAATGTGTCCAGACTTACCACAATAATGACAAACCCAAGCAGGTTTACCATGCATCTTGTCCTTAGATTTGGTAGGCTCCTTAGGTTTAGATTCTCTTAAGTCTACCCTAATCTTCTTAGGTGGTGAAACTTCTACGGATTTAACTATCTCACTCACAGGTGGTTTGACAATTTCACTCACAACCTCACTCGCAGAAGGTTCAGAAGAAGAGGAAGGAACAAAAGTAGTGGAATGTGGTCCAGAATCAAAAATGCTTTCTACATATCCTAACTCAGTTTTATCAGCAGAACACTTTTGAACATTCAGCATGTGATCAAGTTTAGAACTAGCAGATCTAGCAACAGATAAATCATGTTCCAAAGTTCTAACTTTATCAAGCAAAAGCATGTTCTCAGATTTAACATTATTCAAAAGCTCATTAGCATCAAACAGTTTAACAAGCAAATTTCTCTTTTCAAGCTCAAGAGAATCAATTTTCTTTAGGCCAAGTTCAACTTTCATAGCATCCTTTGCAGCAACTTTGCAAAGTTTGTTATAGGCCTCTTGAAGATCTGCATCTTCAGAGAGTTCCCCATCAGAAGGGTTCTCCTCAGCAGATATGCTTTCATTGACTATAGCAGTAGCCGTGAAAGCAATGAAGTTTCCATCCTCGTCACCACCGGACTCATCATCAGAAACCTCATTATCACTAAGGGTTACAGCCATAGCTTTACCCTTATTCCTCAAGAATGTAGGACATTCAGATTTCACATGACCATACCCTTGACAGCCAAAACACTGAGGACCCAAAGAGTTATTAGAAGATTGACCAAAATTTTCTCTAGGTTTTTCAAAATTGTTAACCTTAATGGGATCATTCTTCCTAAAATTTCTAGGTTCAGCAGTGTAAGTCCCTCTTGCCTTTCTATTTGTATTCCTTAGAAAGTTCTTAAAGTTTTTGGCAAGATAGGCAATCTCTGTAGCAGAGAGCTCATCATCAAATCCACCACCCTCAACATCATCAACTGACTTAAGAGCCATTGATTTGGATTTGTTCACTTTAGGTAGGTCAGACTCATAGGATTGAAGAGATCCTACAAGCTCATCAACAGGGATGGAGTCCACATCCTTGCTTTCAGTGATGGCAGTCACTTTGGGTCTAAAATCTTCAGTTAAAGATCTAAGAATCTTCCTAACAATTTTAGGTTGATCATAGATTTCACCCAAATTAAAAGCAGAATTGACAATATCATTTAATTTAGCATAGAATTCATCAAAGATTCATCATCAGACATTCTAATGCTTTCAAATCTAGAAGTCAATTGTTGCAATTTATTAATCTTAACTGCCTTTGTGCCTTCATGCAGAGTTTGGAGGATTTTCCAGGCAATATGAGCAACCTCAACATTAGAGATCCTCTTAAATTCCTCCATAGAAACAGCATTAAAGATGGCATTCATAGCTTTGCTATTGAAGCTTGCTGCTTCTTTTTCAGAAGTTTGCCACTCACTCACAGGAGTAGCGGGTTTCACCCATCCGTATTCAACGGAATTCCAAACCCTTTCATCAATGGATTTCAGGAATGCTTTCATCCTTACTTTCCAATAAGCATAGTTGTTCCCATCAAAATGAGGAGGAACAAACAGAGAGTGTCCATGCTCCATGACAACAGGGGTCAAGGATCAGCTCATAGATTAAAAGATCTAAAACAAACAAAGAGCTACCCGCTCTGATACCACTTGTCGGACCGTGTGCCTTACCAATCCATCCAACCACCAATTGGTGAAGGATGAGGGGGCACAAATCTTTTATAGCATTCGATCGCAGACCAAGCCCATTGGTATTGGAGCGAATTGTGAAATCCCTCACAATCCCTCCCTCACAATGCGGCTCCAACGACTCGAACTTATGACCTTGGCTCTGATACCACTTGATAGGTTATTTAGACCCCTTAAACAATCAGATTGCGTAGCCTAGATTAATTAGCCAAGTTGTTACTTAGTCAAATTAAGCAATTCTAGGTTAAAACAATCAAATAATCATATCATGTATATAAAACAAATAAAGCAGCGGAAATAATAAAGAACACAATGATATGATCACCCAGGAAACCACACGGTAAAAACTTGGGGAGGATTTGACCCACCGATCCTCAAGGCAAACCAGAATTCACTATGAAAGAATTGAAGTTCTTACAGAAGGACTACAAGCTCCCCGCTCGACTTCCTAATGCTACCCACCAGTACGAACTTCCTGACACGACCACGCGCAGGCTCCGAATCCACGGACTACTTCTTTCTTGAATTCTTCAATCAGCTACAAGCTCCCCGCTTGCTTTTCTTTTTAAGTTCCAATGGTTGCAACTAAGTTGATCATCAAGAGATTGACAACCCTAAGTTTATGTGAAGGAAAGCTCCTCGAAGATCTCACAAGAGATTCACACAAACAGAAAATATGAGCAACAATACAATATGGACGACCTTCAAAAACGTGGCTAGGGTTTTGTTTATATACCTAGGGTAAAAACATAAAACCCTAAACGTTTAATGAAGTAGGGCTGAGTTGGAAATTCTGCAGAAAATTCAACCTGTGCGATTTTCGATCGATCGAGTCTATTCTTCGATCGATCGAGCCAGGCCAAAAGTCCCAAGTACTTCTGCAGCCACTCGATTCCAACTGTACAATAATAAACCAGCTTTGAGCAAGCCTAAACAAGACTAAATACAATGTTTTGATCATGGTTTGCCAACATTACAAATTAGAGTTCTAAATACATAAAATCCTAAGACCTTAGAACCTAACACTTTTCATTAAGTCTTTTCATGAGAGTTCTAATAAGGAATGAAATGGTTTGTATGTGAGTGTTGGACACTCTTTATTCTCTCCTTAGAAACTGATTGAGAGGCCACACATCTGGGGTATCAAGTGGAATTGGAGTGAAGATTAAAAGTCTCATAAGAACTTCTGATCTTCGATTTTGAATTTCATCGCACTAAGGTACGCTCTCTTCTACTTTAATTCTAAAATTTACATAGTGCATGTTATAGATTGAGAATGAAGTAGATCCGTTAATTTTTCCGCTGCGTACATACTTATTTCCATCACCTAGTACCTTTGTAAGTTTTTAAGGTTCTTAGTTTGTGTTTGTATCTGTTGCTTTTGCAAGCTTTTAAGGTTTTTAGTACTTGCTGCTAAATGTTATGCATTTTCTTTAAGTACTCTCACTCTTGTGCCCTTATAAGATTTTATTCCTAGATGCATATACTTCATGTATTATGCATTGGTTGAGTGTTGGTCATTCAAGTGATTTGCTTTGTGTTTATCAGCTTGAATGTCCGGATATTCATTCCAAGTGTGAATGAGCATTATGATCACTTGTATGTAGGGATTGCCTGTTTAGGTCATGCCATGGTCTATTGCTATATTCTATTTTGCTTGATCGCATTGTGCTTGCTCCATATGTATTACAAGTTTTCTACATACAATGAACTTATTGTGTTGTTATGTTTCAGGAGATACTTGTTCTTATGGTTCAAGAGTTACGTAGATTCTAGAGTTAGGTGTGAGTGAGTTTTCCAACTGTTTCCAACTCACGCGTTAAGTATAGAGTTTGTTATAGGGTTTTGTTATGGAATAACCAAAGGGAGAGATTGTAAGGTTGAATTTTATCAACCATCTTGTTGGCTTTATTCCATACCAATTTGCTTGTAATTTAGTACTTAGTAACCCTGTATTTAGGTGGGATTCATGTAAGGGTAATGTGTGAAAGAGTGTGAAGAATTGCTCAACAATGTGCAAAGAAGCAGGGACTTGCGGTTAGGACTCACGGCTGACTTGTGACTTGCAAGCCGCCAGCTGCAACACACTTGAGAAACATGCGGGGAGGTGAAGGGTCACGCCAGCTGTCGCACTACAGGACAAAAGTTCTAGGCTGGCCAGGCCGTTAGTTCACTGCTTGAACTCGCGACTTAGACCAGTCGCAAGGCCAAGTCGCCAACTTACCCTGTTTGGGAAAAAAGGTCTCTTCGTATTCCAAAAACACACTACTATATATAGATTCTTATACCCATGAAATGGAGAGAGCTTCCAGAGAGAATTTTGAGAGAGAAACCCTAGAGAAAAAAAAGATTGCCTCATCCCCAATCTTCACTAAGAGACTCTTCAAATTCCTCTACTCTCTTCCTCTTCATTAATACATTCTTGAGAGATTCTTGACTAAATCCTTTTCTCACCACACCCATATATGTGAGAAGGTCTTTTGGTGCTTAGGGAAGCAGTTTGGAAGGAACCAATGGTTATTGGTTGATGCTATGGGTTATAGAGGAATCCGGTAAGCTAGAGAAGAAAAAGGTTCGGCGCAAACTCGTTGGAGCAGGAAGATTGGAGGGCTTAAGTACTTGGGTAGATTAGGTTTGGAGGGTCTATTGTTGTTCGTGTATCCTAACTACATTTTCTAGTGGATTATTGACCGCTTGGAGGACGGCGGAGAGGTTTTACGCCAAGGGCTTCAGTTTCCTCTTCAATAACACATTGCATGTTGTCCTTGTGTTTGTATCTCTCTTCCCTTATCTTTGCCATTTATTTTCTACTGTGGATGTGATTTTAATTAACTTAGATTGTTTATCAATTCTGTGTTTAGCTTATGTTCATGTTCTGCACATTAATTATTTGATAATAAGCTTAAATTAGTAATTTGTAATTGGAGGTCTAAACGTTTATAGTATTTTTAACGTTATTTGAACTTTCAGTTGTCATCCTAAAGTTAGCCAATCCAGGAATGTCATTATTACACTATGTAAGTATACAATAACTAATTGTATTATTATTATTAACAGAATACTGGCACAGATTAGTTTATCAAATGATATTTGATTTAATATTTTATTAAAAAAGACATGCTTATCAGTAAAATTTAACCTTTTTTTTTTTTTTGGTAGAAAAATTTAACATTTTTTAGGATTGCAGATTTTCTACATTGCTTGTGTTCTCTCCTACCTAGCAGATTTTCTTCCTTTTTGAATAAAAAATTCTTACGCATCCCCCCCCCCCCAAAAAAAAAAAAAAAAAAAAAAAAAAAAATCTCTAAAATACTAACTAGTAAATTTTTTTTCCTCTTTTAATTAAGAGTGTTTTTGTATTTTTGCTAGAACTTATTTTTCTTAGTTTATTACTCGACAGTTTAAAAAAAATCACAATAATAAGTTTATTTTTACTGAATAAAACAATAAATTAATTCTAAAATATAGTAATTCATTATAATAATAAAAGACAGCTAATGCTTTGAAACTTACAAGCTCACCATAATAAAATTGAAAAAAATATATATTAAAATTAACTACTGAAGTCTAATACAGATATGAAGTCAAACATCTTATATGCAGACACGGTAGAATATACAACATTACTTCTTTGTACCAAACGACAAACATCTTACTCAGTCTGATGTAACTGTAGAATCAATGAACGCGGAGAAATGCATTATCCTCATTGGTCAACGTTGTCTGCTGGACAACATGACTATAGAGATGCATTACCCTCATCGGTCAACGTTGTCTGCTGGATAACGCGGAGAAATGCATTACGCCTCCTCCTCATGTGGATCCCACCACGAGGTCTATCTCTCGTGTGAGAGAAAGGAGTAATGTTTTTAACCAAAAAAAAAAAAAAAGAAAGAGAGAAAAGAAAAGAAAAAAGGAGTAATGTTTTTGGAGTATGTATAAATATTACCCTCTAGTATTATAATATGTCATTCAGCCAAAAATAATAATATTGTAATCTGTCGATACTGTGTAGATTTCATGTAAATATTATATAAAATAAAAAGAAAATGTTAACGAATATATTAAAAAATTAATTTATGAACTATTTTTAGAAATATTTTGAGAGAAAATGATAAAATAATTATTTTTGTGACAATTTTTTTATATTTTACATAAAGATAATTTTACAACTTTCTTAATATAATTATTAATAATTATCCTAAAGTACCATTAACAAGACTTTTAAAATAATAATATTAAAAAAAAAAAAAAAAAGATTCTACCTAGTTTTAGAAGGTCCACAAACCCCTAAAACGCTTTTTCTTTTTCTTTTTCTTTATCTTTTATTTTATTTTTTATTTTTATGGAATCTTTTTTACAAGGCCCACAAACCCTTAAGATTTCATATACAACTTGTGAATTAAGTATGTGAAATTTTGTACTTTAATTGACATTTCTTTCTACACAAAGTGTTTGGAGATATGAGGGAGAAAAGACTCTAACTGCAAAATTAATAATATATTGTAAATATCTCAAAAAAAAATTGAGAAATTTTGTATTGTAAAAAAAAAAATTAAAAAAAAAACCCCCAATAAATCAATGTAAATCACTCGTTTTCAAAAAATTTATGGCTTGTTTGGATGTTTAAAAAAGGAGGGGGAGTAGAGTAGAGGGAGGGAGAGTAATCTAATTACCTTGTTTGGAAGTTTTTTAAGGAAGGAGGGGGAGGGGTTTGGAGGAGTTTGGAGAGGTTTCAACTCCCTCTAGCCTCCCATTTTTAATTCCCCCAAATTGGAGAGATTTGGAGGGGGAGTAGATTATATAAACTATTGACCAAGTAAATTATCTAATTTACCCTTATTATATTAACAAAATTACACAAGGGGAAGGGCTAATTATTCTCTTCCCCCTTACTAATTTTAAAAACATCCAAACAATGTAGAGGGGATTCATTCTCCTCTACTCTCCTCTCCACTACTCCCCTCCCCTCTACTCCCCTCTACTCTCCTCCCTCTCTAAACTTCCAAACAAGCCATTAGTGTAAATCTCTTGGGTCCCATAAGTCATAACCAAATTTGGGAGACCTGTTGTGTTAGCCATAGAACCAGGTGCGATCCGGGATCACAATGAGCAGGCAACCATTCTGAGTTTCTGATGTTTTCTCAATCTTGGGCCCATATTTATCCCCCAAATTTGTAACCTAAGCTCACAGTTAACCCGCTATAAGTCCAATATAAATAGAGATGCACAATTGGAAGGGCCCATGTTGAGTTAGGACCAGAACCAAAGCCCACCCATAGCATTCCTTTTTTTTTTTTTTTTCCCTCTCCTTTTCCTTTTTTGATCTAGAAAGAAAGGGGTGCAATACCATGGAGAATCTGTCAGGTTTTTTTTAATTATTTTTTCAAAATTATTTTATTTAGAAAATAAATTATTTAAATGTATTCTATGTCAAAAAAAAGTGAAAATTTAAAACTATGTCTAGTAAAAAAATAAAAATAAATAAGAGAAAAAAAATAAACCCTAAAGCCAAACTAAATTAGGAATTCTAAATAGCATATCAACCCCATAGTTTATAATTTGTCACCTAAATTATACTTTAATATCCATTTTGAACTTCAAAATTTCTTTAGAAAATTTGATTAAACAGATTATTTATGCGAAAATAACTTTTAATAGATAAACTCAATTTAACAAAAAACAGTATCATTTTCTAGTTTCTACTTTATACTGAACTATCGTTCGGTTCATATAATTAGTACTTTAATGCCCAAATAAATTTTAGAGGGTATTTTGCATATTATAGAACCTGAAAAACAAGAAACAATATAACCAAATTTTAATTATTTCAATTTAGGAAAACTTTAAGAGCAAAAAAACACCTAGTTCAAAGCTAAATAAAATATATTCTTTAATGAAAAGATACATATAAAAACACAAAAGAACTAAGGGTTTGCCTTTTTTTTTTTTTAATGAAAAGATACATATAAAAACACAAAAATTTAAAAACTCATTTTTATAGAGGTAAGCATTTAAAAAGAACTTAATGAAAAACTAGTTTTTATCAAAACTAGATGTATTGTTTGTAATTGGCCCAAGATGATGATAATGCTTTATTCAAGGAAGTCAACATTGTATCGGTACTAGTTGTATATATTGTACCGGTCATAAAATCAGTATCATATTTTTCTAAATGTACTGACTAAAGTATAAGGCTGTACTGGCATATGCCAATTATACCGGAAATTTTTTGGGTATTTTAGCTGGAATTGATGTTTATGTTGGTGAATATTTATAAAACAAATGTTATAAACCATGTTATTTAAGTTAATACATTTTGTCAATGTAGTTAGGATAATATTTAAGCTTATAAAATATGTGGATTTTAAATATTATGTTAAAAAAAAAAAACAAATATATATATATATATATATATATAGTAACTCCTAAATGGTACATTTGTATCAATTAGTTTCAAATTTCGTTTTCCATACCAAACCAAAACGACTTTTGGTATAAAATTGACTCCCTTGACATTATTGCATTTGTCTAACACCCTTGACCCTTCTGATTATATTTATCCTAGTATGTTGTTTGGACTTTGAACTCAATTGTTTCCTTTAAAAAAATAAATTTTAAATAAAAAAATTTTGAAACTTTTTTTGAGAAACTTGAAACTTGATCTTTAGATTCTTTAAAAGGTCTTGATTATAGAATTACCTAAAGTTATATGCAAAGCCGATTATGTGAAAGAAAATTTTATTTTTATCTATTATATAAGCTTAAATTTTACATTATAGTTATTCCTCATACAAAGTTACAAACCACCAATTACCATTTCATATTGCCAATGTCATCGTTTCGGACACTGGCGTAGCCATCGATAGTCATAACAGCAATTTTCCAATAATTACCCGTCATAGATAGCTGTTGTCTAGTGTTGTTGACATTTGCTTTGCATGTTCCGTTTCACATTGATCACGATCCTCTACACATCTTATATGCTTATTCAGTAGTCACAAATTACGTTGTAAATTTGTAATTTACATGTTGATTTAGTCATCTTTGTATAATAGATATGTTAAATAATTAGCTCATACCATGTCAAAGTATTTCCCATTACAAGCTTAAAGACAATGGGATTGACAAATATAAAAGGTAAGAAAGTTGTTCAAGGTGAAAATGCATGTTTAAATGTGTGCAGGTATCAGCGTTGGCCTTTTACTATTATTTGTGGGAGGCTCTTGGATATATTGGGGACTGAAAAAACAGAAAGCTCATCAAGCTCAGAGAAAAATTCTTCCAACAAAATGGTGGCTTATTGTTACAACAGAAACTATCTAATCGTAAAGGGTCTATAGAAACAGGCAAGATTTATAGTGCAGAAGAGCTCAAAAAGGCCACCGAAAGTAGAGTCCTTGGTCAAGGAGGTTATGGAACAGTTTATAAAGGAATATTACAAGATAACAAAGTGATTGCAATTAAGAAGTCCAAAATTGGTAATCAGACCTAAATGGAACAATTCGTAAATGAGATAATTGTGCTTACTCATATTAACCATAGGAATGTGGTAAAGCTATTAGGTTGTTGTTTAGAAACAGAAGTGCCCTTACTAGTTTATGAATTCATCACAAAAGGGACCCTTTCTGAACACATTCATGATAAAGGCTTATCATCCTTACTTTCCTGGGAAAAACGTTTGAAGATTGCAGCAAAAACTGCAGGAGCACTTGCGTACTTGCATTCTGCAACTTCTGTGCCAATTATACATAGAGATGTCAAAGCTGCAAATATATTGTTAGATGATAATTTCACAGCAAAAGTGTCTGACTTTGGAGCTTCTAGATTGGTTCCTCTAGATCAAACACAATTAAACACTTTGGTGCAAGGAACTTTTGGATACTTGGACCCAGAATACTTCCATGCTAGCCAACTAACAAAGAAAAGTGATGTGTACAGTTTTGGTGTTGTTTTGGTAGAGCTTCTGACTGGTAAGATGGCACTTTCGTTTGATAGGCTTGAAATTAACAGAAATCTAGCACTGTTCTTTATTTCTGCTATGAAAGACGATCACCTAGTTCAAATTCTTGAAGATCATATTGTTAATGAGGGTAATATTGAGCAACTAAAGGAGGTTGCTAATCTTGCAAAAAGGTGCTTAAAGGTGACAAGTGAGGATAGGCCTTCTATGAAGGAAGTGGCAATGGAATTGGAGGGGTTTGTTATCATGGAAAAACATCCTTGGAGAAATGCTAGTGTTTATGCAGAAGAGAATGAGTACATGGTATAAAAATAAACTCCGATTAATGATGGCAAAAACAGCCAAACTAACCACAGCCTATTCATGTGGTAATGCACTTGTTACATGGTTGAGGTGTTTGATTGACAAATTGTCATACAATGAAGTCCATGTTGACATGTAACATATTTATGAAAAAGCAAATCAAGTAGTATAGTTCAGTTCATGAATTATTACCTTGGCCACAAGTGTCTGAACCCCAGCATATTTGACATCCTAACTGAACTCACTCATGCTCCATCTAGTTCCTCCAAGAGAGTCACTATTTTCCCAAGGTAGTTCAAGTAGCATTGAATGTCAACTGCCTAGGATGCATTCATCTATCCATAGGATGCATAAATATAAGTTAGCACAATTAATCACTGTTAGCATCAAAGTCATAACTTTCATTATAGGGCTAGGATATCGAGCACCAAGAGAATTGCACAGCTTAATTACTTTCTATTTAACCCAACTTTTGCTAGATAAACATAAATTTACTAATTCCAAAACCAAAAAAGAAGAAGAAGAAGAAGAAGAAGAGTACTCCCATCTCACTCCAGCAAATTCCAAAAAACAATACTTGAATTGTGCATCTAGATATACCCAAAGAAAAAAAGTAAGAAAGTGTGAGAAAAAAAACCTGGAAAGGAAGCTAAGACCAATCAAAGTAGAGCTCAATAACTTAGTCAAAATCCATCAAAGATCTGCAAAGCAGAATTTGCAAATTTAAAAACAACCAGAATTTTTCTCATAAAGAAAGACTATTAGAAGCAATTAAAGACCCAAAAGTTTCTCAGGAATTCTGTTGAGAAAAATCTAGTGGAAGATGTGAAAGTAAACAAACAAAAACAAAAACAAAAAGGTAGATTTGAAGGTGGGTGGAAGAAACAGAGAGATCTGTACCTCAATGACAAGTACCTCAACAAAAACACAAATCTTAAACTATAAAAATATTCAATCAATGCAAATTAATTACATAACCACTTGCTGGAAAAATTAGGAAACATCCTTACATGTAAAAAAAAAAAATCATTGGTGTATATCAAACAAAAGCAGAAGTATAATTTAATCAAACTGAATGCTGAGTCAAACATTTACAAGGCAGGATTAGATATATGAAGATTAAATTATACAAATTTTATATTCATATATAATGGAATGTAGAGGCTTCTTTCTTTTGGAGATGATAGAAACAACCAAAAGATCTTTGATCAGCAGCATCACCATGATTTCAATGCAGTAGCATCTGCAATTCTTTCAACGAAGTTTCTATCTCTACAACAACTAGAAGACAAGATTATAAACAACAAGGGGAATATAAAGCTATCATATATGAACAAGCGAAGTGAGAAGAAGGTGCCGAAAAGAGAGAATAGTGGGTAACTTCAAGAATGCAGCCCGCATCAATTGTGCGGAATTAAATGATTAAACAAAAGTTTAAAATACTTGCATTGAGATTTCAAAATCATCTTTGCCAGTGCCAGTGTAACTGAAATCTTGGAAACAAGACTATTTACTCATCTCATTCAATCGTTTGGTACTTGGGTAGTTGGGTTCCCACTTTGCTATAAAAGATCTCAAGTTCCTACACTATTTCCTTGGTTATTAATGAAACCTCTTATCTTGGTGACAATCTCCATCTCACATGAACTGTGTATGCCACTATTTTTGCTAATGTATGCTTACATGCATGGACTCTGCCAAACCATACTCTTCCCTATGGTCCTAATCCCATCTCCTACCATAGCATTTTGGTGCTTTCCAAACCTTATTCTCACCCATCTTGACCTTCCATTTGCCTTCAACTAGGTGTGCCAATTCATGCATCAACCTAGGACATCTCATTAGTCTGCGTCTCAAAGGCACTCTAGTATCTCGATAACAGGCTTCTTTTTAATCCAAGTCCTCTTAGCCTTGAGGCCTATTTATCGCTGTTCCACTCGTGGTTATTGCATTTATTTTGAGTTCTCATCTATCTTGTCGAGCGCCAAGAGATAGGCCATCATTTCTTGCTTTAGCACCAAAACGAACTACCGTTAATTGGCTCAAACTGCCTCTGACCTCTCTTGGTTCTGTCAACTTTTCCAAAATCTCCATCTTTTTCAACCTCCATTAATATGGTGCGATAATATTGTAGCTCCATTTTCCTCAGCTCCAAATCCTCCAATCCACTTTTTTTATGCTTGTATGAAACATCTCAAAGTTTATTATGATATTATCATGGTTTTAAAAACCGGTACGGTTAAAGAACCGGAAAAGGAGCTAAATACCGGTTTTTTGGTCGGACCGATGGTCGAACCGGTGACGTCATAAATAATTTAATTATTATTTATTTAAATTATATAAATAATTAATAATTTTTTAATATACTAAAAGTCTAAAACTAACAAACCTATAATAACAAATATGTTTCCTTTAAAAAAAAGTCAATGGACTAGTCACAACATAACACTTAGCAATAGAGGGTCCTAAGACTTTGAACCTGCTTTAGAAACATCAACTATAAACCTTAAGCAAAAAAACCAAATCAATATGTAAATATGTTTCCTTTTTGACTTATTAAAGCAAAAAAACCTAAGCAATCTCAACATGACTCAAATCAATAAGTAATAACATTAACATTACAAAATAATCATCCTGAAATTCTAATAAACTTTCAACAAAACCAAATAAATAAGTTCATTAGTTATTACATTTACATCCAAATGGCAAATAACAAATAAGTTCATTACAACCAACAACTAAGTTTTAAAGTTTCAAACAAACAACTAAGTTTTAAAACTCAAGCCTCATTTGTTATGAAGATAATCGAAATCAATATCATCATGTGAACCAAATGCTCCACCACTAGCATCATAATCATCATCCTCATTCTCATCTTCTTCATCTTCAACATGAATTGAGAATCTGAGATAAAGCCAAGAGAAATGAAAAAAAAAAAAAAAACAGAACAGAGAAATGATCAAAATCAAAATCAAGTAATCAAAATCATTAAAAAAAAAAAAGAATATTAATTATTAGTTTCTTACCTGATGAAGCCGAGAGAATCAGAGAAATGAAAAAAAAAAAAAAAAAAAAAAAAAAAAAAAAAAAAAAACAGAACCGCGAAAATGAAAAAGAAAAGAAGTAAAGAAGTAAAGAACATTACCAGGTGCCGACCAAGAAGGAAACCCAAAACCCAGATGCCGAGAAGCCCAATACGACAGCCCAAAGGCCAAAACCCAGGTGCGTGAGGCAGAGCTCACTCTGTTTTCAAAAGTCAAGCTCAAGCTCACTCTGTTTTCGAAAGGAAAAAAGAAAAAAAAAAAAAAACTCAACTTGCTTAATTGTGATTTGTGAGTGTGAGCGTGACTGCGTGAGGCAGAGAGAGCCTTGAGGTGAGCGAACAAACAGTCTTGAGGCAGCGAAGAGCGAGCTTGACTTTTGGTGAGGCAGATCGTAGCCGCAGAGCGAGATGAGCGAGTCTGAGAGCTTGAGGTGAGGTGAGTGAGATGAGAGTATGAGACTTGAGAGTTGAGATTGAGAGTGTCTGAGGGCTTTCGGCTTAGGGAGTTAGGGATTTAGGGTTAGTTTTTAGGATTTTACATTTTAGAGGACCAAAACGGCATAGTTTTGCTGGAAAAGACAAAAAATGTTCAACCGGTTATAAACCGGTTCAACCTTCGGTTTTTCCGGTTCTTCCGGTTGGACCTCCGGTTTTTACTGTTTAGCGGTTTTTTAAGCATTTTCGGTTTTTTATCATAACCGGACCGGTTTAAGGCCGGTTCCCGGTCGGACCGGCCGGTCCGGTCCGGTTTTTAAAACTATGGATATTATCACTATGTTCGTGAGAAGGTTGTGCATAACGAGCTTTGGGTGTTCTACTTTCACACTGTGGATCAAATTGCTTATGTGTTTGGCAAGGACCTTACTAGTGCTCAATTATGGCTGACAAGCTCATGATTTCTTTTTTATCGATCCAACAGCTTGCGAGGGTGTATTAGTGGAAATTAAGATAAGATACCGAATCAAGTCAATCCCAATATTACAATATTTAACTCTAGTCAACCATCTTTAATATTGGGTCATTGTAAGGAAGCAATCACACAATATCTTTCATGCATGCAACCACTCCCAATATATCAAATGTAGTCTTTGTCAACCATCATTACTACTGGAACCTATAAAAGGAACCAACACTTGATCTCTTCGGATAATTATTCTTTTGTATAATTGATTTTATATTCTTATGATTTTTACTATACGGAGACTTGAGACTTTATTATTGTAAAAGGAGATTATACATTGAAGGAGATATATAATCATTTTCTTTTATCATTTGTTTTCTTTCATTTTTCTTCTCTCATCTTAAGAAAATAAAATAATATTTTTAATTTTAATTTATCACAAAACAAAATATGAATCTCTTTGTTGTTTTCTTTTTTTCTTTTTTTGGGTAGAAAAGGGATATTCATTAAACTAAGTGATACTGGAAAAGTATGGAGGAACCCAAACTAATATGATGAATGATGGATCACAAATTATTTGGATAGATGGAATAAGTCAAAAACTCAATAATAAAATGAATAAATAGCCCACTACCAATGCAAAAAGACCAATGAGATACATGCATTCCCAACCAACAGAATTCTGCTAAGGATACAAGATTGAAATGACTCACCACTCAATGAGATACAAATTATCATCACCCAAAGATATACAAAAACCGAAACTCGCCACCCAAAGGATAGGAAAATGAAAATAGCAATTAAAATATTACCTTTTCAAGACCATAGTCAAATAAGACTCATAGAAACTAGAAACAAATTAAAAGACTTGTCTGCCTAGGATCGCTAAACATAAAAGCTAAGGATATTTTTGGTAACTGCTTTTTGCCTCTTATTTTTTGTTTCCAAAAATAGTTTTCTTTTTTTTAAACTAAAAAGCTTGGTTGGCAACCCAAAATAGATTAAAAACAAAAGTTGTTCTCAAAACTCAATTTGTGAAGGAAACTGAAAACATGCAAAATGTTATTTTTAGTTTTTAATTTTCAAAAGTCAACGAAAATACACATTTAATTTAATAAATCTTTCTCATTTAATGAGTTAGCTAGCATTAGATTTCAAATCCTAGTAACAACATGTTTTAGTATTTTCTATTTTTTTCTTCAAAAAACTTTTTTTTTTTAAATTTCAACTAACCAAACATATTTTAAATTTCAAAAATACAAGAATTTTTTTTTTCTTTATATTCCAAAAAAAAAAAGGGTTTTTGAAAATAGAAAACAAAATCTATTACCAAACATAACCTAATATTTCCTAGAAAATCCTTATTAAATGCTATTTGACTTATTGGAGAAACAACATTAATCTTCTTAATTTTGAGGGAAAATTCATTCAAAATAATGGGTTTTATTTGTTGGACTTCAAAAACATCTTGGTTGGGTTTTAGCATCATATTGAACTAGTCAGAACTTGGGACATTCAAGTGTCACTAAGAAGCAATAACGCTCTGTTTGTTTTAGCATTAACGTTTCCTGTAAAATAGTTCATTTTTTATAAAGCTTTTTCTAGAAAACTATCTCATTTTTCGGTGTTTGGTAACGACCTTGAAAATAAGTTTGAGAATGTTTCCTAATGTTTGGTATGCAAATTTTTTTTTATATATTTATTGTATATATATATATATATTTTTTGAGAATGTATTTATTGTATAATTTAAAACATGTGTATCATGTAAACCAACTAATGTAATCAATATATATATATATATATATATATATATATATACTAAAATTTTGACAATAAATGCAATCAAAATTAGTTTTCAAATTTTCATGATCTCTACCACTTATCTAACTCATATATATGGACAGTAATGTACATATATTTATATATATATATATATATATATATATATATATAAACTATTTGTCTATATATATTAAAATTGACCGGGAAATACATCTTCAATAAGTATAAATAACAATAACTTTTAATTGTCTACTCTTTTTCCTAGTACTCTAATTGTTTACTAGGGTCAACCACAAATCTTCAATATTACTCTAAATTATGTATTAACATAATGTATTTGCATAATATATCATCACTACATAATATCCGCACAATGAATCTACCAACAAAAACTCTCCTAAACAATTATCATTCATTATACTAGCTTTATCACACATGCTTCGCACGTGTGATGAGGCTTTTTTTTTTTTTTTTTTTAATTTTTGGAGAATTTATCTATTGTTAGTGAGGTTACATAGGAATGAATTTTTAAGAAACTAAAATTTAGGATTTGAAATAGAGTAAAATGCTAAATTTAGTGTGTACTAGCTTTTAAGGAAAAAATATATCAAACGTGCGTGAAATATATTTAAATAGAGAGTGTTAATTTTTAGGAAAATAGTTTCTCTGATATATATATATATATATATATATTTAAATTTTGTTGAATTAAAATTTATCCCCATTTTTTTTAAGAATAAAAATTATCTAATTAGATTAGGAGTATTTTTGACATTTTTTGAAACCATAACTAACTTTTCTGAATGCTCTTAATATATAGAGATAACAATATTATTAATTTACCATAAAAATTGTCCTTACTTCATTCTTTCTTTCTTCTTCTTATTTTTTTATTTTTCTTTTGAACTTTTATGTGCAAAAGAGAAGTAACTTCTGCCTGAAATCCATCAAACCGAAAGTTTCTTAGAGAAAAAAGAAAATCAAGCTTGAAATTCAAAGCAATTGAGATTTTGGTAGAGATGAATGAAATAATTACTTCTGCAAATCTGTTCTCCTTTGCAAGTCAGAGCTATTGACCGATTAGTGGGGGGGGGGGGGGAAATTAAATCAGAGAACTGTGTTATAAAGGGGAAGAGAAACATGAAGAAAAGAGAGAAGAGAGACAGATAGGGGGAGAGAGAGAGAGAGACAAAGAGATCTATAAAAGAAGAGAGACCAAAGTTAACGACAGTAAGGATGTGAAGAGAGAAAAAGCAAAGGAAAGAAAGAAAAAGTGAGAGAGATTGTTTTCCAAGAAATTTTTTTGGAAAACACCCTATAAAAAATAAGTCTTATTTTTATTAGGATTTTTCGTTGATTAAAGATAGTTTTTGTTGACCAATTTTTTTTTTTTTTGGTGCTACCAAACACTAAAAAAATGTGAAAATTATCTTTATAAAATGTTTTCAAGTGAAACAATAGTTATGCCCTTTTATCAAGGGCAATTAACTCCACCACAACAAGAGGCGGGTTAGAAAAATACAACGAAAGTGCTAGAGAGATGGTGGCACCAAATTTTACAAGAGCATCCGCGCAGCAATTAGCTTCCAAGGTAGATGTGATCAACTCGATTGCTAGGAAATGTCAGATGTTTCCTGTAATCAGTTATCAAAGGGTCCAGTGATTGGTTGTTCATAGAATTTTTCATGAGATGGACCGCAATCTAGCATCTCTTCGCTACTTCACTGTCGTCCATGCCCTTTCAGTATTTCTCCATATTTAGTATGTGTTTGGATATGATTTATTGTGCATCTATGTTTTCTATTTCACGTTTCCTTCCTTTTTTTTTTCTTTTCTTTTTTTCAGCGTATGAACAGTAAAATCACATGAATTTACTGTGCAGAAGACAATTATTACTGTTTACACATTGTAGCAGCATTATTTACGCACTGTAGCAGTACTGTTTACACAGTTAAAAATATTAAAAATGAGTCTCACAATACTATATACACATTTAAAAATTATTTTACTATAGTATTTTTAGTTTTCAATTTTCAGTTTAAGCAAAAATAAATTATATCTAAACCAGCTATTAATCTAACGCAATGACGTTTTACGTCTATAGTCTATACATCACTTTCTTGGACTATCTGGCCTTTTGCCCCTTTGGGCAAAAATATTTGGCGTTATGCCCCTGTTTTGAAACTATATAGGGGCGTGCCCCTGTTTCGATACTCGATAATTAGAAAGCCGATTTACTTAAGTTACTCGCATATCCAAAAACCGAGTTTTATGCTGTTCTTGCCACACTGGCACTCCAGCGTGGCTTTTGGGAAATAAAATATTCCCGCGTAACTGTTTGTAACTCGGCAATATAGAATCCGAGTTACTGGAGGGATTTCAAATCAGTTACTCGTATTACTCGGCTTCTATATAATCGAGGTATTCTGCTACACTCTGACACCATGTCAACTCACGTATTTGCATGTGACGAATAACTCGGTTATTGGGAAATCGAGTTATTAGTTTTACTCGGTTCTACGAAAATCGAGTTATTCTGCTATTTACACCATGCAATTCTGCTCATCATTTTCAGATCAGCTTCTCCTCATTTTCAGAATTTTCTGTCAAAAATTGGTGTTATCTCTCTATCATCTCAGGTGAGAAACTCATTTTCTTCTTTAAAATACATAGAGAATTTTATTGTGTAGGTAAAAGTAGTTGTAGATATTATAAAAATTTATCAACCATAATGTATGTTTTTGTTAGGAAAGAATTTTCATTTAATAGGTTGTATAGGAAAAGTGCTTTGGTATTTTCTTGAATGAGTGTTATATGAGTAGCTGAGGGTTATATTAGTTGTATGGTGTTGTTTGGTGCTACAAGAAATGTACAATAATTTATAGAAACGGTGATAAGTGTTATGTGTGTACATTGGATTATATTGGTATTTGCTGGTGTAAATTTCATTGACAAAAAAATAAAATTTGGTAGATTTGCTAAAACTAATGAACAATTAATATTTAGATTTGCAAAAGTTGAATGTACATACTCATCATTGGTTGAGACATGAACAACAACATCTTCTATTGCACACAACTTGTAGACATTAACAACAACGTCTACTGTTTATGGTCAAATTTGAGTGTTAGTATTTCATTTTTAGCATGTAATAGTACACAAATTTATGAATGTCTTTGTCGTGTACCATCTTATGCAGCATTACATTATTTATCAACAGTTGATGCACACTATTAATTTGATCATTTGATGTTATTGCATTTAGCGTCAATGTCTGGTTCTGGCAACCCACAACTCTATAGGCCTCACGATGTGTTCACTGCTATGGGTCGCTGCTGGGTATTGGAAGATGAGTTCAGCTATCCAATCAATCCGAATTTGCGAAATAGTGCTTACGTTCACAATACCATGAGACAAGAGTGGGCTTGGTTATTTCGTGAACAACAAATGTTTTATGATGAGTTGGTTGGTTTTAAGTTGCCAGTGCCTCGGCGACTCGCATCGCAGATGCCTAGAGACACGATCGACGAACTTCGTAAAGCATTGAACCGCATAAGAGAAGAAAATAATCGAATGAAGATACGGCTTAATCGATATCGGACCCAAGTTGAGATTCGAGAGTCAATGGAGGGAGGGTGGTACGAGCACGCACAATTCATGCAATCACTTCTTGCTGATCCCATTTATCAGTCAGATGTGGAAATGTCAGATGAAGAGTAATCGTTTCGTGGTGTAATTAGACTTCGTTGGAGAACTATTTTGCTTAAGTATGTTTCAAATGTATGCATGTCACTGTTGTTGCATTTGTACTATGTAAACCTTGTTATTGATTGTAAGGAGCACGCACGTTATTCGTAATATAGATTATTCCCACATAACGCATAAAAGTTAAATATTTCCACACATAATATTTTGCAATAAACACCTAGAACATAACACAAAAAACTTAAAATAACTTACACGAGGTCACCAATATGCATGCATTGCATATTGAACACTAACGCTACTAACATTATTAACTTAACCCTAGACATAACACACATACCATATAGGCATTCACTCTGACAGGTAGTCTTCGTAGTTGAGGACACTGTTACGTTCTGCCGGAGTGAGTTGCCTATTCGTTGCGGCGGCCTGCTCTTCTGCCAGTTGTAGCAGGTGATACCTAGACCTACGCAGTATCATCAGATTGTTCTCTTTTTTAATTTGTGTCACTGCACGCTCATATTGGTGCATGTTTTGCCTTGGCAGTGTGACCGAGATACGGTCGACAAGAGGTGCTTCAAGTCGCACGAGATCATCGTGCAGAGCGTTGGACTCGTTCACGCGAAAGTCCCACTCCCGCCGCAATCCGGCATAGTATTCCCTCTCATCGGAGTCTCTCTCCCTCCTATAGTTATCTGGAAAACGAGGTAGCATCCAATTGCGCATTGACATTGGAAAATGTGACTTTTGATCGATATGTGTAGATGTTTTGCAAGGGTAGATGTAAATGGGACTTTGGTATGCGTAGGTGTTTTGTAAGGGTAGATGCAAATGGGACTTTATATAGGAGTTTTGCAATGGCAAGTATTCATGTGGACGTGACTGTATGTAAGGGTAAGTATTCACGTGAATATAGATGACATGACTCGATAGTGTATTATTCAGTGAGGTGTTGAGGAGTACATGGAAAACTGCGGACATGACTTGGCTATACAGTGGCACCTGTTAGTGCATGTGGTTTGCTGACGCAGCTAATTGATATGTCATAGCTTGTGCTACAGCAGCGTGCTGGTGATGTGTACTGCGAAGGAGGTTGTGTATTTATTCACGTGATGACTATCCAGCATTCCTGTACTTCATCTGACCTGACTTGACGAGACAATGCTGAGCATGTGGTTTGCTGACGCAGCTAATTGATATGTCATAGCTTGTGCTACAGCAGCGTGCTGGTGATGTGTACTGTGAAGGAGGTTGTGTATTTATTCACGTGATGACTATTCACATTCCTGTACTTCATCTGACATGACTTGACGAGACAATGCTGAGCTGTGTTAAATGTATCATAAACTTTTTCAGGGATGCTCTGCATCCTTGAAAACGGTGCATTGCAAAAGAATGCATATCTATGTATTGACGTGCATGTAGATGATATGACTTGACTCTGTATCTACATTGCGAAGCTGTTGAGTAGCACATGCAACATTGCAAATATCAGTGTAGCAATGGGGGACAGCTCACCCCCAAATTCGATGCATAAACTTTTCAAAGATGCCTCAGCGTTTTCACGTCAGTGTGGATGGGTACTTGTGGTCAAGGTTCAATAGTGCTGAGCTATCCACCGTAGCTACACTCACTACTCCCTATGGTGGTATTTGGCAAGTGGGATTGAAGAAAGCTGATAACAACATTTGGTTTGAAATGGTTGGTAGGATTTCGTTGAATACCATCCTATCTGTTATGGTTCTTTTTTAGTCTTCAGATATCCACTGAGATTCAATATCCACCCAGCAAGAACTGTAAATTGGAAGATCATGAGGTATAAATAATAGACTTAGACACTAATGAAACAAACATATCCCTCAGATTATTTGGCCACAAAACATGAAGTCGGAGAAAAGTTTGTTATGGAAAAATTTTATTGTACATAAAGACGAAGAGAGAATGAGTGGTTAGTCTGGTTCGGATGAGTCTGTATGTAATGCATTTGTATAAAGTAGTACAGTAGCATAACTAAGATACACGGAAATGGGTATATGATACCGTGACTCACGTTGTCATATATATGAATTATTCGTATTATTGAATCATAAGTGTGGGGGGTCTATGTGGTTTGGATGAGTCTGTATGTATTGAATCTATTAAATTTTCCTACAAGTAATGTGCATTAAATCTAAGTTGGGTGATGAGTGTTATGTGGGTAACATTTCAAATTACACAGACAGAATATTGGAAACATCAACATATCTAAGGTTTTTCCTACACTACAAAGCAGTGGACATTGTCCAAAGAAAGCACAATAATCATATGTAGCAACAAAGTGGGGTTCGACAAAAGAAGCAAGTGATTTCATATACACTTAGCCAATCCATTGCAAACATTGCAACATACTGACATAGCAATGTAATACATTACTAGTTTCATGTCACGCATGGTGGAAGGGAGTATTATTATAAACAAATGTGAGTGTGTACATCTCGACAGTGATGGTCCGAATTGGGCACCACTCTACTCCGGTGAGTCCTTGCTTTAGGAGCCATATGGTTTTTCTGTGAAAGAGGAGTTGGTCTGTGTGGTTTGGATGAGTCTGTATGTATTGAATCTATTAAATTTTCCTACAAGTAATGTGCACTAAATCTAAGTTGGGTGATGAGTGTTATGTGGGTAACATTTCAAATTACACAGACAGAATATTGGAAACACCAACAAGACCCAGTGTACTCTTCACGTGGTTGTAAATTTGGGAGTCTGGTTCGCATTGCGACAATAATTCCACATTGGACTGAACCTGTGAAATAAAGGAGTCCCGTTAAAACTTTTATGGTTCCTTTTGTGTTGTGCATGACCGATTTGAAAACAAATTATGCATGTTGAGCTTATTCATATACATATGAACAATGAAATGGCACAGCAGTACATATTGCCTGTGACAAATGCATATCTAGTGGCAAGAAATGAAATGTTCTCTAAAATGAATGAGGGAATATTGATTCAATGGCTTGTGGTCACACTTTAACTTTCAGAATGCATGCAGCAACACACATATATTGTCAATCCATCAAAGAAGCATGTTCAGGGTTTGTTGCCTTACCAGGATTTCCCAATATGCCGACTCACGCGTAATGAACCGTCTGGTCGTCCTTCGGTATGGCTCCATGTAAGCAGCAAGGTATGTCGTGTCCCCATCCAATGTCGGTGCGTCGGCCAGATGTTCCTCTCTATGGGCCCATCGGTCTATGTGGATAGCATGCTCTTGCTGGAAATCCCTATCTAATTTACCTTGGAGGGAGATTTTGTGGAGAGCAACCGATGTATCCACAATAGTCGGTGGCGCTTGCTTCATGCCGAACTGACGAACGACACGTTCGGGATGATGACCCTCTACTATCCAAAAATAAATCAACGGCACAATGGCCCTCCATATACGTCGGCCGGCAGTGCAATATGGGGGCAACGAGTCTAGGACATCCTTGTATGGCTCCCAGACAACCTGCATAAATGGTCAACAAGGAAAAAATCAAATACGTACTTATTTCTGTCAATCCTCAATGTGAGCAAATATGTAGAAGACCATTGAAGAACCACTTCACTAACAATCCTAAGACATTCTTGACCTATTTCCCTCTCTTATTGAATTTGACATGGTAAGATGCACCTGGATACTACTGGTTGCATGGTTTCAGTCAGAATCTTAAGACCTTGCATGGAACTGAAAGCTTTTGTGATACTTATTGTTGCTACCAATCTTAGTTTGGCCAAAATCTAATTGTCATTATAAATCAGTAATTGGCACATTGTGTGATTTGGGGTTCAAAAAGAGGAGGAGAAAATTAAGAAAAGGGACAAGGGGAATGCCCAGTAAACATACATTGTTGGGGTAGGATTTGTATGCGACGTGCTTACCCCAAAAATATATAAAAATAATGTTGTTTATTATATAGAGAGAACGATGTCCATTTTGGAAGGAAATATTGTAAACATCTTAGACCTGCTGTAAGTATTGGACTCATAAATATTTTGATAACAATAATATTCAACGTGGTTATTCAGTTCACCTTTAATTCTAATTGTGTTTCAATGTTGCCTGTCAAATTATACGCAGACTTATGCAATTATTTCAAGAGCATCAAGCTCAAAAATATCAGGTTTGGAAACTACATGTGAAAACATTACCTACAGTTCTGCATTCTATAGTTCGTAATATTCTTTCTAGCAACCAAAAAATAATAATCACAAGCAATAGCTACAACCGAGGGAAAAATGATGGTCTAATCGACGAAAGTTACATTATTAACTATACACATGAAGTAGTTGTTAAAACCCTACCAAGTGAAAAACAAAAATATGGAGAATTATATCCTTCTGACATGAAGCGGTAAAATACCTGGTGTGCCCGTATACTCGACAGTGACGCTCGATACACAGGTAGCACATGTGTGGCATGCTCTTTCGTGCTCTTCGACCCCTTCCATCTAGTAAACATACAATTTCAGACAATGCTCATTAGTTAATATCAAACAACAATGCTACCGCGACAATAAATGCATACCAAAAACACTAATTTTGTTTTATTTTTTATTCGGTGGAAAATACTTATTACAATTGATGAAGTGTTGCAAACATCACATTTCTAGTTTGGCCAATTTCATGCCTTCATAACTGAAAATATATTAATTCCCATATGATAGGGGGAAAAAGTGAGTTATGATGTTGTCATAAACATGAAACTAATACTGGAGCTATTTGGTCTCGTGTACCATGGTCTACTGCACTACATGTGAGTCAAACGCACACAAAGGGCAGTAAGAGCATTGTAGTTTAGATGTTTTCTCCAAAGGTGATTTCATTGGTTTCATCCCCACTTGTTACTAATAAAAAAATAATTCAACACAAAGTCTAGACTATGAATTTCTGAGCACTAGTTGAGCCTTTGGAAAATATAATAAACACAAACAAATTCATTGTTTCATGATAATACAAATTTAGATATAAATTCATAACAAAGTATATAGATTGGTTAACAAACAACCCGTTTTTTCCTTGTTGAAAAAGAATGACCAGTTTACATACTCTACCAAATGAAATTATTGCAGAGACTTTGTAATGAGTTAGCCAAAATTCAAAAACAAACATCTTCAATATTAAACTTAAATATGATCAAATTATATACTATTTACAAATATTTTGTGCAACTTTTATAAATTCTGGCCGAGTACGTATTAAGTACTGAATCATGGGTGTGACTATGATTCCCATTGCACTAATAGATGAATCTAACTCTACTGGCTTCGCATTATCTATTAAAACAAATTATTTTGTATTCCTAATTTTCTTCTGCACTCAACACAGTGTATATGGGCATGCTATCTTGTTAAATAATCCATTGAATTAATGTCAATTAAAATTTCAGTTTGAAACAGGGGTTACTTCTCGACAGCAGTGTACTTAGTGAGTGTATTAAAAGTGGCATACACGCAGGGATTTTGACCAACTATACACACGTGCAAGGTGAATGACAAATGACATGACAATTGTACCAAACTAATGAAATAACATACCGACATGCAAGGGGACCTGCCTCCACTGGTGATTGCGGCGGCCTCACAACAGGGCATATCGCTGGGAACCTCGAATACGCCCAGAGCTGCACCAACATCAATGCTCCTCCCATCTGCATCGCCTTCATCTCCGATGCCTTGCATAAGTGCCTGTATAGCCAAGCTAATGCTCCACTACCCCAACTGTACCTCTTCGCATTGCTGATTGGGTTCAGGAACTGTAGAGGCATCACCGACACCCGGTCTGCCGACTTGTCCACAAATAGAATGGTCCCCAATCTGAAAAGAATGTGATAGCGCGCATGTTGCTGCACTACCTCATCAGTAGCATCTGCAGCTAAGGGAGCTCTAAATTGTTCCTTCAGCCAGGTGACTCTTAGCCTTGCCCCAGCAAGGATAGACTTGTTTTCATTGGGATGTGGTATCGGGTCTGGCGGACGATGACCCAGTAGCTCAAGACACAACGCTGGCCACCCCAGCTTGACACTCCCAGTCACTGGCAACCCATCAATAGGAACCCCTAGCATCACCTCAATATCTTGTAAGGTGATGCCCATCTCTCCATGCGGTAGGTGGAATGTGTGCGTCTCCGGACGCCAACGCTCAACTAGTGCTGTGATCAACGCGTGATCCACTTCCAAGTTCGGAACCTTGAATAACCCTTCAAATCCCGCCTCATTTATGTACCGAGCAATTCGGGGGTCTAGCCCATGCCGGGGTAACTTGCAAGATCGGTGCCTGCACTTTAGCACGCCTGGCACTACCTGCACACGAAAGAGCACTGTCTTAGGATATGCAAGAAATAGTAGACTAAGCTACAAACATTTTACAATATGTTAGTTATGATGTTAACTAGTTATTCACTCTAGCTCAATGCAGATTGGATTGGATCAATTCAAGGTCAATGACATTTTATGAAATTAGCACTGAGGTGATGGGCATTAGGTTTTGAAATGAATGAACAAAGTGCCTCACTATGTCAAATGGAGTAGGGAATTAGGAATCAACAAAGTTGTCTTATTTGTAGCCACGCCTAATTGTGTATGCATATTTGCGAAAATAATGGCAGCGGAATCATTTTAATTGATTACTATAGCTTCCAAATGATATCTACTGACTTTGAATATTTCTACTCCATACCATTTTCAGGTACTGCTGTTAATGAAAGAGTGTTTTTAATTTCACGATTATTTCTGCTTCATACCATTTTCTCTTTGGATTAAATAAAATTCTGCCTAAACCAAAACTGAAATGCTACCATGTCCAACATCTATTTACAAATAATCAAAGAACCCTACAGAAATATAAAACAAATGATTTCGACATGTCCAAAGTTCAGTACAACTACGTACCTGACCGGCAGGCGTCTCCCATAGTGCCGTGGATCGATGACCCAGCTGCTGTGTCAATTGTGTACTTTCCGCGGGTCCAGGAACCACATTTCGCAGTTGCTGCATATCTGACACGCATGCAATCATGTTAGACAAGCAAGTATTTCAACAGGGTTATAGAACAAACGGACAAAAACAAATACACAGAGAGAGAGAGAGAGAGAGAGTGAAAGAGATTTGACAAAAAATTGAAAACATATAATTGCTCATCTGAATTATGCATCATGCATCTATATATACACTGATTTTCAATCCATTTAATCATATCAAGGAAGAGTTAAATTAAAACACTAAAATATAAAACACCTAGCTTGAGCATATATGCCTAACTTGATCCTAATGTTCATGGCTGCAAGGCATAAACAAAAAGGACCCATAGTTGCAGAATGTATAAGCAACCTAACCAACCAACCAACGTGCGAATCAATGTCTAAATCAAACAAAGTAAACTAACAAAATGAACACAGCAAAATGCAACCCAATGAATCAATTAAGCACCACAAAAAACACCATTGGAAAATACTAAAACATAGTTCTAAAAGGTACCCAACTACCCCTAAACAATTTTGAGAGTCTGGATACAACTGAGACAGAAATGGAAAAAGAATTCTTAAATTTCTTGCAAGAAGAATAAAAAAACAGATTATCTAGCATTTTTCTATGAAAAGCCACAAGCCTTACAAAAAGGCCACAAGCCACAAGCCACCACAAATCTTAATGCTCCCCCTAACCTAATCCAACCTATTAGGAAAGGATTGGTGACCCTCAAAGGCCACTAAGTTCCCTTTTCAACCCCACATGTAGTAGATGATAATAATAATGAATTGATGTACTTAATCAACAAACATAACCCACAAATGACTGCTAATCGTACACAAGACAGAAGCTTCAACAGGCTTAGATACCAAATTTGATGTAGGATTTTTAGGAATTTCGGCACTAAAACACTATGCAATCACACCTACGCTTTCGTAAGCAGTCACACTTAGGCAGGAGAAAGCAATCACACTTGAAAAAAGTTGGAATGTTATTGAAATCTATCAATATTATCGACTACAATAAAACCATTATCTAGGCTATTTCTAAATCCTTTCTTATAAAGACTAGGCATTCTAATAACAAAAAAATAAGTACTTTAAGAACTTCTAAGACAATTCTAGTCTCTTATGACAATCAATTATGCATCTGTACACAAAATGTCGCAGCAAAGGTTTTAGGAACCCAAAACAGTAGATATACAGGGCATTTATGAGCTCAATTTAGTTCAGTGATAGTGGATGTCCATGATGTGCATTTTATGGTCTGTGTGTAGATATATGCATGCATATCCATTATACACACATTATATCTATTATATTAATAAGTTAATAGAGTGGAAGCTTGCAAAAGCCAGTAAGTTTGAAGCTTGTAAAACCAATAGCTTCTCAATTCAAGATCATTTAGCATTGAATTAAATAGCAATTTTCCCTAATTCAAAATCAATTTTCACATACAACATAATTTCCTGAAATTATACAGTTGAATTAAAAAGAAATTTTCCCTAACAATGGCCACCGTTGTCATGCTAACTGTATTTTTTACATGAATTTATGCCCTATACGTGCATCCAAACCCAGTTCAAAACCAAACCCAACAAACCTAAAAAAGCAACAATAATAATGAATAGAAATACAGGAAAATCTAACAGAGAAAAACTTAAGAAGCCACACTCAAATCAGAGTAAACGCACAATCAACACTTAACTCAGATTACATGCAAAGGGAAAAAACGAATATTTGATCTCAGCATTTAGAAATTACCTTAATAAGTTTCTAATCCTTCAACTCTGAAGATGGAATGGGTTGAGCTTCGGCTATGGCGAAAGTGAAAAGGTGTGGGTTTGGGTGTGGGTTTGGATTGACCTTCAATCCAGCGTCGACTGACCGATTTGGTTTGGGTTCGGGTAGAAATAGGAGAACTTGAATATTCGTTGAACTTGGGCAGGCTCTACTGAACGGACTGAGGGTGGCTACTGAGCGGACGGAGGAAGGGAGAGAAGCTGTAGAGGAAGGAAGACACACAAACTGTTTTAGAGACGTTACATTCGAAAGCGTTTCATATTCAGCACAAAAATCGGACTCTGTATTGCCGAGTTACAAACAGTTACGCGGGAATATTTTATTTCCCAAAAGCCACGCTGGAGTGCCAGTGTGGCAAGAACAGCATAAAACTCGGTTTTTGGATATGCGAGTAACTTAAGTAAATCGGCTTTCTAATTATCGAGTATCGAAACAGGGGCACGCCCCTATATAGTTTCAAAACAGGGGCATAACGCCAAATATTTTTGCCCAAAGGGGCAAAAGGCCAGATAGTCCTCACTTTCTTCAACCAATCGACAAACACTGTAGTCCTACCAACTGCAATCAAGTATTCAACACTTCCTTCCACCTTTTTATTTTCTGAATTGCACAGCTTCTTTAAACTGCACCACAAACACATTACCCAAAAAAAAGTTTTGTTATTTAACTGGGGTCTGTGGAATCAATCAAAATGTCGAAACATCACGAACCTTTTTTATGCTTTTGGAATGCCCACTTGGTTTAAGGATCAAAGTTTTGTTATTAGTCTATACATCACTTTCTTTCAACCAAACGACAAACACTGTAGTCCCTACCAACTGCAATCAAGTTTTCAACACTTCCTTTCACCTTTTTCTTTTCTGAATTGCACAGCTTCTTTAAACTGCACCACAAACACATTACCCAAAAAAAGTTTTGTTATTTAACTGGGGTCTGTGGAATCAATCAAAATGTCGAAACATCACGAACCTTTTCTATGCTTTTGGAATGCCCACTTGGTTTAAGGATTTTGTAATGCCATTGGTTCCTTTGGTCACGTAAGTCACGTTGCGTCTGCTGGACAACACAAGCAGATACTAAAAACAAGAATCATCGTTATCCGTTTGCTTATCGTTTTTTTTTTTAATAAAAAATAAAATAAAATAAAAATATTTTTATATGATTTTTCCCACTCAATCCATACGCTAAACGTACGTCAGCAATGATTTATAAACTCAATTATAGAGCATGAATAGCATATTGTGGATTTTTTCCCAAAAGTTTCAGATTTCTTTTTTTTTTTTCTTTTTTTTTTTTTTAACTATAAGAGATTTAGATCTTTTAGATTTTTTAAGATACTTTATCAATAAATTTTCTTAAATCTTAACTATACTTTAATAATTTAATGATTTAAATTTTACCATGTCAGCATTCTACTAATAATATTATTAAGATAATAAAATAATGTTGTAAACAAAATAATTAAAGTTATTGTTAGTAAATGGCAAAATTTAGACTATTAAATTATTAAAAAAATTTTAAGATTTAAAAAAATCTAATTGGTAGAATACTTTAAAAAATCTAAAAAATCTGAATCCAACTACAAGAGTGTTTTATAGGGCTAGTTAAAAGCTCTTTTCATTCTTCATAACTAACATAATTTTTTTAAGTAAAATACGTTAAAATGCTTAAAATTCTTTTGTGATTGTGTTAAGGCAGAAGTAAATGAATTTTAATTTGAATTAAAATGATAAATTTAATCATTTAACACTCATAAGATCGTCAAATTTCTGGGATTAAAATGAACTCATTTAATATAATAAGTTTAACAATTCCATCACTGTTCCGGATATCATAGGATCCTCTAATTTCTATTATTAGTTATTCTTCTCTCTTTCTCTCTCATGATTTTGGCCAATTAATATTGCTCACCCAAGCGACCAAATACAGACTTATATCTAGTGATTTGTCTCTCGAAAAAGGTACCTTTGCTTCTATAAAGTTTGCTATTCACGGCTGTTGATAGCACAAAACAAAACAGAGACAAAGAAAAAGGAAAACCATGGCTTTGTGTGGAGTGCTTTTAAAGCAACAGATACTGCTTTTGCTTGGGTTGATAGTTTTAGCAGCAACAAAAGCATCTCAACCCAATTCGAGCTGTGGAAACGTAAGCTGTGGAAATGTAAGCATCCCCTTCCCGTTTGGAACAGAAAAGGGTTGCTACCTTAATGAATCTTTCCTCATCACTTGTGACAACACTTCTGAGACTACACCAAAACTATTTCTGTCTTATACTAAAGTACCTGTGCTCAACATATCACTGGATGGTGAATTGCAAGTCTCAATCTCCAAAGCCCGTCGTTGTTCCAAAGGTGTCCCCGAAAACACGTTGGAGTTTAGAGCAGACAACACTCTGTCAAACTTTCATATCTCGAATACGAGGAACAAGTTCTTTGCAGTGGGTTGTAACATTTTTGGGTTTTTTGATGGCTATTCATCACAGGGAAAGAGATATCCTACTGGATGCGCAGCACTCTGTGACAACGACAGTGTGGTGGACACTTCTGAATGCTCTGGCATTGGCTGCTGTCAGGCTCCTATCCCAAAAGGAGTTTCAGGTTTTTCAGTGGACTTTTGGGACGTTGAACAAAACAATGTCGCGGCAACCAACTTAAATTCATGTGATTACGGTTTAGTTACAGAAGAGGCATACAACTCGCTCCTACATCAGGAAATTTTACAAAATAGAGCGACTTTTCCAATGGTACTTGATTGGGCAGTTGGAGACGAGACATGCGAAGATGCAAAAGGAAATTCAGAAAGCTATGCATGTAAGGCAGAAAACAGTACATGTTACAATTCCACTAACGGTCCTGGGTACCGTTGCAATTGTTCCTCAGGTTTTGAAGGAAACCCATACCTCGTTCATGGTTGCAAAGGTATTAGCTGACAAACATTTGGATTTGGATTTTTTTTTTTTTTTTTTTTTTTGGAGTTTTAGTAAACAAGATATTACCCATTTGTTGCATGAAAAAGAATCTCTTCTTATTTTGAGTTATTTGTTGCTGCATAAGTAGAGAGATTGTAATATTGCTAACTTTTGATAGTCTGCACTGTGGTTCAGATATTGATGAGTGCCAAAATTCTCCCTCTCCCTGCGACAAAAACGAAATATGCAACAACTTTCTCGGGGGTCATAATTGCCCTTGTAAGGAGGGGTACGAACGAGATACAACAGGTTGCCATCGAATCAGCCAATCTAAGGATATCATTATTGCATTGTGTAAGTATATATTGGACTACTATTATTTTTATTATCAACAGAATATTTGTGTGATGCATCATACATGGATTAAAATAACAAAAAAATATACATTTAACTAAATATGTTTTTTTTATCTGTCAAAAAAGTATTATCTGTTTAAAAATCATTTGTAGTCCTAATGATGCCGAATCCCAATCAATAAGCTTTGTCACTCAACAAATAGAAATATGCTAAAAAATAACTCAGTTTTAATTAAATAAAACTATAAACTCTTTCAAATAAATATATTACACTAATAAATTTACATTGAAAGCTTAGCAGCTCCCCCTCCCCCACCAAAAAAAAAAAAAACACAAAGATTTACTAATTAAGGAACTTTGTTAAATTAATTATTGGTCTTATTCATAAGTGAAATCAAAATACATACTGATTTAGTCTTTTCTTTTCTTTTTTCCCCTTTTTTTTTATAAGAACAATAGAAAGGTAAGAAAATGAAAATATGAGGAGAAAGGGGGAGGAAAGAATTCTAAAAGTAGTTTATTTATAAAAATAAAATTAAAAAAACTATAAAATAAAATTAAAAAAAGCTAATTGCTAAATTATTTGCAAAAAAAAAAAATGAGACAATTACACACTACAATTTTTTGGTCCTCATATAATTTTAGTTTCAATTTTCCTCTTATACATTTAATTATGTCAATTTCATCTTTAAAACTTCCAAAAGAAGTTCCTTTAATCTTTCAATTCTTTCCCTCAACTCAATATGAAGTCATTTTTATGCCTATAAGTTGATTTAGTTAAAGGTAAAATTGATTTGATTTTTAAAATTGAGGGATGAAATTGACATAATTAATAAAAAGAGATAAAATTGAAAAAAATACAGTATATGATCGAGAAAGAAATTGAAACTTAGTAAGGTATAATATGGCCAACATAATGCTCTCAATCCATTTAATCAGTACCTTCCCTTTGCTCCTCTTTCAAATTTTCTTCCTATCAAACGCATCAAAAACTATTAAATATGTCACTTTCTTTTAACCTAAAGTGACACAAACTCCCCCTACCAAACGCACTTATCCTCTTTTTTTTTTCTTTTTTCTTTTTTCCTTTTTTGTTTTTGTTTTTTTTTGGTGGTGAATTGCTCTGCTTCTTTAAACTAAACGACAAACGTAAAGTCTGTGATGTAACTGTAGAATAGATCAAAACGGAGAAATATCCCCAACTTTATTAGTCACGTTAGTCACACTTTTGTTGGAGAAAGTGACACGATAATAAAAGAAAGAATCAACGTTATCCTCTTTTTATCTATCTTCTTTGTTTAGTTTTTTTCAGTTGGACTCGATTTAAAAGCTACAATAATAAAACATTCTTTCATCTAAAAAAAAAATAATAATAAAACATTCTTTATGGTTATGATTTTTCTCAGCCAAGACATATACGTCATATACTAAAAGGGCACCACCTTTAATTAGCTTTAAACGTTTAAAAGTTGAAAAAGAGCCGTTCCTCTTTATTTCCTAGAGACTATCACAAAAAATTGAAGCTCCAATGGCTGATGTTGAATATTTTTTTTTTTTAAAATGTAATGATGATATGTAATATTCCTCTCACATGAGTTCATTCCATGTGAAAGATGTATTACATATCAGTATTGTGCCCAGAGAATCACTATAGCACTTTAAAAAATAAATTTGTTGACGATACAAGAAATTGTCAATTGTATTCTCATCTATATTGATGGACGATGCTAGGGCTTCTTTAACAATCTATCTACAAATAAAGTCAAATAAAAAAGGGGAACACTAGTATGGTGTTGGCCAAAGGTCCTCCAATGATCAAGTTAAAAATAGTGAAAAAAATTCAATTAACAATACAATTTGAGAGAATTATATGGCTAGTTTGTAGATATCAAAATGCCTACTTTTTTCTTCCATATGGTATTGGTTTTATAGAATGTTCTCATTTATGAATAGGGAAACACTTTCCATAAGTACTAGACATTTATTATCTTCAACGGTCATTCATCTATTAGGTTTGTACGTTACTCCTTTATTATGGACGATTAAGAATTTACACACATCATTTGCTATAGTGATTTTCTACATCTAAATAGTCATTATAGCTCTCCAAACCCTTAATTATTTTGTAATTGTTCTCAATACCAACAAACCGTCACAAACATAACCTCAAGAAAATTCTCTCTCTCTAGGTTCTCTTGAATTTAGTAGGTTGGGTATGGATTAAGTGCAGGGAGAAATAAGTTAATGAAACATAGAAATTTTGAGGGAGAAAAAAAAAAGAATAAAAATATTATTTTAATGAAATAGAGAAAAGACGAGGACGTTGTTTAAGGGAGTGTTTGAAAAACTGGTTTGTTTAAATGAAAAATACGTTTCTAATTCTTCAAGTTTGCACGAAAATTTAAATAAATGATCCTAAACTAAAGCTGGAATCCTGAACTTCGATGTTAAAACTCGTTAGTGTACTATTTCACTTTTTAATAGATTTAATAAATTAAAATAAAAATCCTAATTTATTTGTCAAAATGATATTCAATATCCAACCCCCCTTTTTTTTATAATTCATTATTTTGGGAAAGAGAAATTAAGAAAGTAGGGGAAAGAGATATCAATATAAATGAATGAATGAGGATGATGATAGATAAATAATAGCAATAATAAAATAAAATAATGATCTTCGTAATAACCATATATGGTTATTATGAAGATCATTATATATAAATAATAATAACAATAATTATTATTATATAATTATTAGCAATTAATTGAATTAGTTGAGTTCAAGGAGAAAAAAAACAAAATAATCTTCTTATGTCCTTTACATCTCTTATATTTAAAAAATCTATTTGACAAAAGTATTATAACAACTTATACATTTTTAATGTTTATAATAGAGACACTTATAGTTCAAATTTTTTCACTGTAACAATCAAATTATAAAAGAAAAAAAATGTTTAAAAAATAATAATAAAATATTTTGTTACATAAACAAGTCAAAGGCAATGCATTTTAAAGTTGGCTCATATTTGACTTTGGGCCAATAGTCAAAGGACCTTAATTATAGTTGGTTTGATAGTTCGAATAACGCCGCACTATAAGATACTATGGCATTTTAGGAATTTAGACCTGATAGTTTTTTTTTTTTTTTCAGAGAAAACACCGGATTGTGTTAGGTTATGTAAATACTGTTTTAATCCTATTTTCACATTTAATGAGTTATTGCTTATTAGTCGTTCACTCCTTTGGACGTAAGAACAATGTTGAACCACGTATATTCTGTGTTGAAATATTGTTTTAAATTTGCCATGATATTTTCAAAGAAATTATACATTCTTAGCTAATTTTCTTATTCTCAACCAACAAAGGGACATTGTCTTTTTTAGAAAGGATCGATGTCCAGTCAAACTTGGTTCACCAGTTCTCTTTTAGTTGTCCTTTTTTTTTTTCTTTTTTTGAGATGAAAGAAATTTGATAGTCACTCATAGTATATGCTACTGTAGCAGTCACAACTGCAAACTACACTGTAAATAAAATTTTGATGGTGTCATCTTCATATGATACATATGTTATATATTTATTTTTCTATTGTGTCAAAATGTTTGCCATTACGAAGGCAATGATATTAACAAGAGAATAAAGTTAAAATGTTCTACTTGCTGAGAAAATGCATATTTGAGGATGTGCAGGTATCAGCATAATAAGCCTCTTAGTAGTTCTTTTGGGAGGTTCTTGGATACTTTGGGGATGGAAAAGAAGAAAGCACATCAGAATCAAAGAAAAATTCTTTCAACAAAATGGTGGCCTATTGTTAAAACAGCAACTTTCTAGTAACCAATGGTCTATGGAGAGAACCAAAATCTTTACATCAGAAGAGTTGAAAAAGGCCACCAACAACTACGATGAGAATACAATCCTTGGCCAAGGAGGCTATGGAACGGTGTATAAAGGAACACTATCTGATAACAGAGTCGTTGCCATTAAAAAGTCAAAAATTGGTGATCAAAGCCAAATTCAGCAATTCATAAATGAAGTGATTGTGCTTACCCAAATTAGCCATAAGAATGTGGTTAAGTTATTTGGTTGTTGCCTAGAAACAGAAGTGCCCTTACTAGTTTATGAATTCATTACAAATGGGACTCTTAGTGAGCACATTCATGATAAAGGCCGATCATCCTTACTTTCATGGGAAAAACGTTTGAAGATTGCAACAGAAACTGCTGAAGCACTTGCATACTTGCATTCAGCAACTTCTATGCCAATTATACACAGAGATGTGAAAACTGCAAATATACTATTAGACGATAATTACACAGCAAAAGTAGCTGACTTTGGAGCTTCAAGGTTGGTACCTCTTGATCAAACACAATTGACCACTTTGGTGCAAGGAACTTTGGGGTACTTGGACCCAGAATACTTGCAAACTAGCCAACTAACAGAGAAAAGTGATGTATATAGCTTTGGCGTTGTTATGGCAGAGCTGCTAACAGGTATGAAGGCACTTTCTTTTGATAGGCCTGAAATTGATAGAAATCTTGCAATATCCTTTGTTTCTGCTATAAAAGAGGATCGCCTACTTCAAATTCTTGAAACTCACATTATTAATGAGGGTAATATTGAGCAACTAAAGGAAGTTTCTAATGTTGCAAAAAGGTGCCTAAAGTTGAGAGGGGAGGATAGGCCTTCTATGAAAGAGGTGGCAACAGAGCTAGAGGGATTGAAGAGTATGGAAAAACATTCATTGGGAAGCATTGATGTCAATACAAAAAAGACTGAGTACTTGCTCAGTGCAACTAGTCACTCTTTTGAAATTGAAGGTTGTTCTACTAGTACAACTGCCGAGTATGATAGCATGAAAGACCAATTATTGAAACTCGTAGATAATGGGAGATAATTACTTACTCTTCGCTAATATATTGGTATCAATTGATAATTGAATTTGCTGTGGTGTTATTACCAAGTAAGCAATAGACTGAGAATCTTGGAAGTTCAAAAGTTGTTTGGAAAGTTGGACTTAGCCTATGGGTCTGTCTTAAAATAAGATGAGTATTTATTGAATATTATCATGTGTGCCTTGTAACTTGTATGTATCTTGTGAGTTAGGTTCTGACTATTAAAAGTTGTAGTAATTAAGGGAGTACTTGTATCATTAGGTTATATGTATGATCGAGACGTAGGATTCTGATTAAGTCTTTTATATTGATTGTAATCATTTGGTTCAGTGCATTTTCCATTTATCCATTTCTTTTTGTTGCTGCACCTATGAATTTTCTAATTTCCTCTTCCTCCCTTTTCACACAATTTATAGTTAATCATATACTGCATCTCTTTTGGTTACCAAAAATTAGTTGGACTAGATGGTGGAAGTAGAAGTGAAAAAGAAATTCTGTATGACACTATCTTGCTTTTGAATATGTTATAGATTAGTTCACAAAAATGAAATTGATAAAATAGAAACACAATGTAAGAAGAAACAGTGATAAAGTAGAAAAAAACTTAACCTCGTAAACAATTTGAAAATGAAGTTGTCAATGGCGAGAGAATAGTTACCTCTCAAATTGAAATTGGATTTGTAAAGTTATGATTTACAACTATATTTTATGTTGGCTTTTGATAGGCCAAGAATGTATTGACCTCTTGTGATGAATTAATTGATTAATTAGCCAAGTTTATTAATTAATCAAATTAACATGCAAACGTGTGGTAGAACAAACAAATCACCAAATATCTAAATGCAGAGGAAATTAAATTTGATACGGGTAATTTGTTTACGAATGGGAAAAACCACCGAGACAAAACCCCACCTAGTGATTTTAAGATCACCACTCTTGAAAATCCACTATTATCACAACAAGCGGTTACAAGTAAAGGAATCTCAGTACCTTATACTAACCTACAGTTGAACCCTTACCCCAATACCCAATTGGACTTGTTCTGTAGTGACAATCTCTCCTTTCAATGCACGGTTCCCAGTACGTGACTAACCAATTGCGCGAATCCCAATACACGATTTCAATCACCAACTAGAGAAGGTTGTTGGCTGCAAAGTTCTTCAGTTCATCACACGATGAATATCAAGAAGCTCCTTGGTTACAAAACCTTACGGTGTACAAATACAGCAACTTCTTCACAAGAAAGATGAACTAGGGTAAATTCTACCTCCGGTCATAATTTGCTTGAACAAACTTTGCTCAACACTTGTGCAACTTGCTCCACCTTTGACAGCCCTTAAAATAATATTTTTATATGTTTAGGGTTGTGAGAAAAGAAAGCTCAAACATACAATCACGGATTGAATGAAAAACAGTCCTGAAAAACTAAACTTCATAAACCTCGACAGATACCTATCTGTCGAGCTGCTGTTAAGCCACGGGCTGGAACAACTCTAGAGGTCTCGAAAAATACTAGCTGTCGAGCTTTAATGAATAGCACTCTCTGCACTTAAATCTTGGACAGACTTGCACGGCTTTAACACTTGAACTTGAAACAAGGTTTCTTGAAGCATCAAACACATCCTAGATCTACCCAATTACAAGTAAAGTGCATTTTGTCAAAGAATTAGCCAATTACATAAAATAGTGACATAAGTTCAATCACATATGTCTTAACAATCTCCCCCTTTGGCAATCCGTGACAAAAGCACAACAAACAAATGAACATATGAGAGAAGTTATAAATCACTTAACTCATATTCACTTGTTGAATACAATAAAATCTATCCTAACACAAACTCTTGAAAAACTTTGCAAGAAGAGAGTCTATGGCAAGAAAGACTTTGACAACCTGTATTTCTGAAACACTTTAAACAAAGCTCATCACGACATCTTAGTGTGAAATAGAGTGATTTAAGATATGAAAGATAAAAGATCAACCAAATCATACAAATCACATGAAAGAGCCACAAAGCTCACATTGCATAGTTGTGCTTGAAGATGCTCATCTAAGCTACAAGAGACACAAAGTTAAGAACTTTGTTTCGAAGGCCATCCAAGGTACACAAGTACCAGTATACACAAACACACATTTTTTTTTTTGTATTTTTCAAAATTTTCCCTTTTTTTATTTAAAAAAAAAAAAACAAAAACAAAACAAAACAAAACATAAATAAAACAAACAAGTAAACAAACAAAGTATCATAAACAAGACTGACTCAAACCACAACTCACACCATGAATAAGATCAGGAAAGAGATGGAATCACTTGGAATCTTTTTCCTTCCAAATAGGAGACCTAGATGGAGAGCCTTTCTTTTGCATGAACCTTTGTTCAGATGGATAAGAATGAGAGTTGAAACCATTGAAAATAAAGAATAACATGACTGCCTTAAGAAGTTCTCCAAGAGGGGCTAAAGAATGTTGGAGTTGATTTTGGCTCCCAAAAAATGAAACACTATTACTTTGTTGAGTGGCTAACCACTTATAACAATTTGGATGAGTGTGCCCAGATACTCCATAGTAATGGCAGAAATGAGGTTTATTTGGTTGAGTCTTCTTGTTGGTGGAGCGATGATTATTCTACTTGGTCTCTTTCTTACCAACCTTAGGAGGTGCTCCTAGAAAGGATTTTCCCTTATCACTTTTATCCATACCCACATTTTCAGTCTTAGGATCAGTTACCTCAAAGTTATCATTATTAGCAAGTGGACCAAAAATAACTCTATTTAAAGTATTAGAAGAGGTATTGCAAGAAGAGAGAGAATGATCATACCTGAGACCTATTTTGTCAGATGCAGATTTCTAGAAGTTGAGCATTTCATCCAGCTTGGTACTTGAAGTTCTTTCCAATTGTGCTCTTACCTGAAACAGTTCAGCATTCAGTTTCTTGGTCTTTTCAACAAGAAAGTTGTTCTCAAACCTCAATGCTCCATTGGTTTGATTAGCTTCATCAACATTATATAGGAGAATTATTAGCAACATCTTGTATCTCACTACTAGTAGACCGGACATATCCTTTAGTGTTGGAGTTTGTGCACGATTTCAGGCAGCACCAAAAGAATCCCATATGACTACTATCAAAAGAGTCATTCGATATGTCAACAAAACATCTGATTATGGCATTTGGTATTCAAGAGACTCAAAAGATTGCTTAGCTGACTACTTAAACATTGATTAGGCCGAACATATGTATGATAGAAAAAGTACCTTAGGAGGATGTTTTTATCTCGGTAATAATTTGGTGTCGTGGATGAGCAAAAAGCGGAATTCAGTGTCTCTATCAACTGTTGAAGCAGAGTACATTGCTGCGGGTAATTGTGCTCAACTCCTATGAATGAAGAAGCTCCTTCATGATTATGGAATCTCTCAAGACACCATGTGCATTTTCTGTGATAATACAAGCGCCATTAATCTATTAAAGAACCCTGTGCAACACTCGAAGTCAAAACATATCGAAATTCAATATCACTTCATTCGTGACTTGGTAGAGGAGAAAGTGGTGCATCTTGAATTCATCAATACCGAAAATAAAAAAGTTGACATCTTCACTAAACTACTTGATGGTCAACGGTTTGAGTCACTCCGTAAAACCATCGGTGTCGGTATCATTCCTTGACTCTTTTAGTTGGTGTGGCCCTTACATAGTTAACTTTTGTTCATTCATATAGAAGGGTACAATCATTTCATCATGTGATGTTTCTTTTAATTGCTTTTTTATTTAAAAGCTTGTTAGTTGTTGATCTTACTTTATTGCTTTTGTTTTATGTGAGTAAAAATCCAAAACCACTTAAAAAGTTAAAAATCCAGAAAGTTTGATCGCTTGTGTTATGTCATATCACACGTAGAGTTTGGCCTAGTACCTATGTACTTATGGCGTAGTGTATTTACGAGCTTAACTTGTTATGTATACGCATATTGAATGTGAGTGATATTTAGAAATCTATGTTTGATTTTTGTAAATAGATCTTTAAGCTTGTCATGAATGTCTAGCCAATAGCCTTGATTGATCTTGATACATGCATAGACTTGATCTTATATATCTCCTCACATTTAATTTTTCTATCAAAAAGCTCTTTAAACATCAATCTCCAAAAAGGAGAAAGAGCTGAAAAAGCCTTGCTCCAAAAACTAGTTAGACTAGGAAAAGGTGGAGCAAAATGTATTTAAAATGTATGATGCCAAAAAAAGGCTTATTCTTCAAAAAAATATAAAAAATTTCATGGCATCAATGCTAAAAAATTGAGTTGTATTGCTCAAAAAGTATGAAAAATGGAAGCCAAATGAAAAGTTTTCAATCAATGTAAACATCTTTGTGAGGAGCCATATAAGTTCATATCTACTAGTGAGATAGGTCACTTGACTTCTTGTTATATGTGTATGACTTGATTGAATTAATCATTGAGGCTTCATGCTAGACTATGGACTAATTCATATTTGATACTCACACACAACACACAAGTCTAATATTCAATGAATATCTATTTCATTTATGTGATTGTACGTGTTTAAATGTGATGTTTGTATGCTTAATTGCTTGTTGATCAAACCTAAAAAGATTTTTGAGTGTTTTATTTGTTTTTGGAAGTGATTTTTGTCACTCTTGTTTTAAAAGTTTTTCTCAAAATCTCAAAATTTTTGTGTAGAAAAACTTTCTGTTTGGTAGTTTTCGACTCGTTTCGTGAGTGGATGCACTCCCATCCAAGTCGCGAAAATAGTTGAGGAAATTTCAGTTTCTTCACAAATTCAGGTAGAGAGTTTCATGACTCAGACCTGACCTGCGAAACTTTACCCTATGCAATTGCACATTTCCTGAGTAACTCGTGAGTGCCTCGCGAGTCACTGACTAGTGAAATGCGCGAAAAGACAGTTTTTAGAGGGCTCGAAATGTCTATTTTCCAAAATATTGTCTTTTTGCTCCTCGCGACTCCCTCTCCCCAAATCTCAAATTTTCTTCAAAACTCAGCCATTTTCCCTTGGATTTCTACTCTAAGATAATTTCAAACATCTTTTCTCTTTCTATTCCTTAGATTTCTTAAAACCTAGGGTTGGGTTTATTTTGAATGGGAGTTAGGAAATTTCTTTTATGTCAAAATTTTTTCAATTTTGTTGATTGGGCTTAGTCCCATTTGTGTTGTTGATGATGAGTTGGCCCCATGTAGCTTTTCGAAATTGTATTAAAGCATATTTTCACAAGTTCATGCATTTTTCATCATGTAGGGTTAATGTGCGCATATTAGGTGTTTGATAAAATGCCCCTTAGGCATTTTTGCACTCATTTGGACTTCGATGAGTACCAAACTTTGGGGTTTGCCATGTTTACTTATTTCTAACATGTTTCTATCTTTGTTTGTGTGTTTTACACACTTTTCCCCATGTATGCTTGTTCATGCCTTGATCATGCATTGCACATACACCCTATCACACTTGACATGTCATGCATAATTTCATGCTTTTAGTCTAATTAGACCTCTAGCTTCTATAACATGTCTTTGTATTCTTGTTTATGCTATTTTAACTTTGTTTTTAGAGTTTTTAGCTTTTTTGTACTAACTTGCATTTAATCAAGTTTGTTGCCATTTTTGTGTATGGTTTGTGCTTTGTTTCTCATTTTTTTACGTGGTTCTAAAGAAAAGGCTAAAAGGGAGAGAGAGAAAACCACTCGGGGAGGCTAAGCGTTCTATCTACTAAACATTGCCTATTTTGGGCTTGCATCTTCTTGCTTGTATTCTTGCCCTTCCTAGTTTGCGTCTTGGAAATTTTGCCCTCGCTCCAAGCGTGTACATGCAACAACAAAAGAAACACAAAGCCAACAGACAAACCAATGAAAAGACAAAGAAACAAAAACAGCACACAAAGGGAAAACAAACAAAAGATAGCACACAAAGGGGCAAACAAACAAAGGATAGCACACAAAGGGGCAAACAAGCATGTCATCAAACAAACAAGCAAAAAAGTTCACTTGGCACTAGAGTCAGTCACGTACGAGGATCCGTGAAAAGAAGTTAGTCACAGATTGGACATTTGTGTAAAGCAAAGAAGTTTGCTACAAGATCAAGTTCAATTGGATATTAAAGCGAAGGTTCAACTGTAAGTTGGTATTTTGGGATAGACTAAGGTAGTAGTAAGATTTCTCATACTTATAACCGCTTGATTATTGATTAGTGGATTCTTGGGAGTGGTGACCTTGAATTCACCCTGTGAGGTTTTTGCTTTGCGAGAGGTTTTCCCCATTCGTCAAAAAAATCACTGAGTTATTTTTTTTCCGCTGCATATTAGTTATTTTGTGATTTGTTGGTGCCTCCATGATTTGCATGTAATTTGACCTAATTAATTAACTTGGGTAATTAAATTAATTCACCAAGATCAGCCTATTTTAACCTAACAAGTGGTATCGGAGCGGGCACACTCTGATTAGGTTTTAATCTTTACTGTGTGATCCATTGACCCTTTTGTTATGGATCGTGGACAATCTTTGATTATACCTCCTTCATTTGATGGTACTAACTATGCATACTAGAAAGTAGGCATGAGAGCTTTTTTGCAGTCCTTAGATGAAAAAGTTCAGCTAGCTATTGAAGTTGCATGGACAAAACCAACTGAACAGCCAGTGTCATAGGATGATGACAAGATCAAAGTTACAAATTTCAACAGTTAAGCGTTGAATGCCTTGTTTAGTGCTGTGACTAACGAGGAGTTTAAGAAGATCACATCCATTAAGAGTGCTAAGGAAGCATGGACAATCCTTCAAAACACTTATAAAGGTACCAAAGCTACCTTACCACGAGCTTTGAAGAAATAAGGATGGATGACGATGAGAAGTTTGATAAATTCTATGCCAAGCTCAAAGACATAGTGAATTCTACCTTCAACTTAGGTGAAAAGATTCCATAACCAAAGATTGTAAGAAAAATCCTCAGATCACTTCCAAAGTGGTTCCATGCTAAGATCACCGCCATAGAAGAATCAAAGGACATTGACACCATTCCTTTGACATAGTTGATAGGAAATCTGTAAACCTATGAATTAGGTTTAGTAAGGATTGGCAAGGGAGGTAAGAGCAAGAATATGGCTCTAAAAACAAAGAATGATGAAGGAGATGAGTTGTCTGCAGATGAGAAGTCAAAGTTTAAATCTTACATTACCGAACAATTCAAGAAGTTCATCAAAATTGCAAATGTCAAGGCAAGTGACAAGGATCGCAAACAGTCTGTATTTTCTCAATCTAAGTCTCAAGATGGATTCAAGAGAGAATCCAAAGAAGTTGGACAAAGTAGCAACACTCCGGCTGGTTCAAAGTGTTGTGTGTTAAGGGTACGAACATATGAAGCAAGAATGTCCTACTTATCCTAAGTCAACTGGCAAGAGCAAAGCCCTACCACCTTGAGTGATATTGGACTAGAAGCAAATTTGGAGGACAGTGATCAAGAAGGAACATTCATGGCCTTCACAACAACTATTAAATCCCCCAAGCCAAGGAATCTGAAGAACTAGTGGATGAGGAAGAAGAATTGATGGAGTCAAAATTTGAGAAGATTGATGAAAAAGATGACATCCATACTGCCCACTCAAAGCTATACAAGAATTTTAAGAAGCATGAAAAGCTTTATAGGCTAGCCACAAAGAAACTGAGTGAAGTGGAGTTGGAACGAGAAGAACTCTCCACTAAAGTTGAAGAAACAAATCAAACCACAGGAGCACTACAGTTTGAAAACAACTTCTTGACTGAGAAGACTAAGAAATTGGATGCAAAATTGTTCCAAAGAAGGGCTCAACAAGAAAGAGCTTCAAGTGCCAAGCTGGATGAAATGCTCAATTTCTAAAATCTAACAAAACTGGTCTCCTGTATGATCACTCTCTCTCCTCTTGTAGTACTTCCTCTAGTACTTTACATAATTTCATTTTTGTTCCTCCTGCTTCAAATACCAAATCTGAGATAAATGAGCCTAAGATAGAAATAGTTAGTAAGGACAAAAATGATAAATGCAAATCCATTCTAAGAGCACCTCCTAAAATTGTTAAGAAATAGACTAAGCATAATAATCATCACTCACCTAATAAGAAGTCTCATCTAAAGAAACCACATTTCTGTTATCACTGTGGAGCATCAGGACACACTCGTCCAAATTGATATAAGTGGCTTGCCACTCAACAAAGTAATAATGTTTCATCCTTTAGAAGCCAAAATCAATCCAAAATTCCTTGACTCCTCTTGGAGAACTTCTAAAAGTTGATCTTTTTCTATCTAATTTCAATGAGTTTAATCCTCTCTCTTATCCACCTAAGTAAAGGTCTCAGGGGGAAAAAAAAAACTTCTCCTTTCTCCAAATCTCCTGTTCGGGAGGAAAAAGACTCCTCTAAGTGATTCTTTCACTTATCTTGCATCTCTGTTGTGCATTTGTTGTTTTGACTCAATCTAATTTTATTGATTTTTAATATGCTTGATTGTTTCTTTTGTTTCTTTTTTTTTTTTTGCTTTTAATTAAAAAAAAATACAAAAAAACAGTGTGTGTTTGTGTATACTAGTACTTGTGTACTTTTGGATGGCCATTGAAACAAATTTTCTTAATTTTGTATGTCTTATAGCTTAGATGAGCATCTTCATGCACAACTGAGTTATGTGAGCTTTGTGGCTTGTTATGTGATTTGTATAATTTGGTTAATCTTTTATCATTCATAACTTTATCACTCTTTTTGACGGTAATGACTAAAAAATACTAAGTGAAAGGCATAAATAACCATCTCACCACTAAAACTCGTCAATCATAGAACATCTGTGTGTAGTTCATAAAAGCTGTGCTCAGTAAGGTGTAGCACTTGCACAACAAGAAAAAGATGTTTGGCTAACATAAATGGGTATTTATTTCTCTCTCTTATATGCCCATGCATGATATGCCTTTTATACTTAAAAGAAAAATATACAAAAAAAAAAAAAAATCAAAAGCAAAAAAAATCAAAATATTTTTACATATGGTTGCAAGCGTGTTTCTAGGAAATGTGGGAGCTATATGATGTACCTCAAAGGTGATGGTCGCCCTCAAATAGTTATGATTATGTGTGAATGGATCTTGATTCTCCTATATCATTACTCTCAAATGATGAAAAACTTGTGCTTTCTTGCAAAAGTTTCACACATAACACGCAATTCTTTGCTACTTTTGATACTATTGTACAAAGTACAATGTGATTTGGTCATCACAAGGAATACATGTGGTAGTTTAAGCTTACTAAACTGTCTTAACTTGTTTTTGAAAATAAAATCAGTTAGACTTGTTTAGTTTTTGGATCTAGGAATGCTTAGCATCTAGAGTTTTTGATGTCTTTGAGTGCTTAACATACTTACATGATGTTTGTTATGGTATTTATCTTACTCGCATTCATATCATGTCTTTTCTCTCTTGAAAAATCATTTTTCTTTGCTGCTCGATACTAGCTCGACACCTCTCGATCTATCGAGATTTTGTTCTCGACACCTTCTTGATATCATCTCAATCTGTCTAGATGTCTGAATCTATATATACTCAGGACTCATCCAGTTTCATTCTATCTCAAGCACCTCGATACCTCTTTGTTTTCTCTTGATCCAAACCTTTCTTTTTCATAAAAATCCTTCTTCCCATCAAGATTTCGGCCTATTCCAAGCTTCAATTCATTGGTATGTGCTCTAAATCACTTATTTCTTTCCTTTCTCATGCATTTCATGCATTTAGATCTAGGTTTTTCGAAAGTTTTGGGAAATTTGGAGTTTTTGAGTTTTTGCAAAAAATTTTGGGTTGGGTTTTGTTACTATGATCTCACATGCTCATGCATTGCATGTTTCAACATTCTATTCATATGTTCATGCATTCTAGGATTGTGTGACTGATTATCAAATGTGAGTGTTGTAGTTTGGATTGGGTTTTTGCCTATGATGCTTTTTTTTTTTTTTGCACGTAATATGCACATGCATTGCCATGTATTATTCTTCTTTTTTCTCTCATTCCTGAGCATCGTTTCCTGTTGTGTTTTTCTTGTTTTTCCTTCTTTAGTTTCCTGCTATGACACCAAAGAAATCCACTCCTTTGAGGAACCTGATATCTCATTGTAGTTCTTCATCTTCTTCTTCTCTTCCCATTAGAGATAGGTTTCGTGATTCAGAATCCCAAAATGATTTTGAGGAGAAATTCTGCGACCGGGCGATTTGCTTGGAACGCTAGGCCATTTTATTTGATTTTCCAGACACTCTACCCGGTGCGTTTAGCTCTCAAGGTTAGGAATCTCTTTGCGAAAAACCCTCTAGATGTCCTTGTGTGTTTATATAGGAGTTTTACTTCAACATACACGTAATCGATACCTCTACTCCTCAGTTTACTATGGTATTCTAAGGAACACGTATCGTAGTTACACTGGACCTCATTACCGATATACTACATGTTCCTAGGGTGGCTCATCCGAACTATCCTAGTCATCCTCGTATCCATTCTATCTCTTGAGACGAGCTGGCCTCACACTTTTGTGAGCAGCCTATGTTATGGGGTGATACTCTCAACTTCACCACCCATGACTTTGCTAAGGGTCCAAGGATCCTTAATATGGGGATGACCTTTGTACTCACTCCACGACCTCACTATAACACCATCACTAAGCCCCGTTCTTGTTTTCTTTATTCTCTCTTAGAAGGTCTCTCTATAGACTTTCCTTCCACATGATAGTATCTATGATAGATATCTATCGAGACACTACCACACATGATAAGCTAATCTTTCCTTCAGCTATCACTCGCATTCTCACACACCTACACGTTTCTATTCCTTTTGCCCCTCTCTTTCTAATCATGGATGCTATTAGTCAAGAATCTATGTGGAGGAGCACTGCATAGCCGGTAGCCAAGGCTAAGCAACCTCGTTAGGAGTCTACTCCCGCCTAGTAGGAGGAGGCTGCTTTCCAAGCTACTGAGGATGCTGCCTTTGCTTCTTGACCCTCTTCTTCGTCTACTCCATCTTCTTCTTCTGGAGTAGAGGCATCACTTGCTGCTATCTTGGATCAGCTTCAGCACATGCAAGCTAATTTTGGTAGTCGTCTTGACCATATTTTTGATGAGATGTGTTAGATGAACACTAGAATTGGTAGCATCGCTCACCGATAGTCTCACCTCGGCAGTTTCGTCCCTTCTCCCGAGCATGATCCTTCCATAGAGTCTTCGGCTAGTGGAGATGATGATGATGATGATGCTTCTATCTTTGATTATGATGACGAGATGACCGTCTCTCAGTGATTCACCCGAGTGACAAAAAGGGGGAGTAGTTTTGGTTATGAGAAAATACTCTTGTTAATAGGGGGAGAGCTAGACTAGTGATAGTGGGAAAGTGATTTTGAGATATGTAGTGAGGTTTTGTTGTATAGTTCTCACTAGTCGCTAGCCCGTGCGATGCACGAGATAGTTAAATAAAAATAAAAAGTATTTATTTTGCTTAAAGGTCTATGACTTGACTTAAAAAAATGTATAACTTGAAAATGAATGAAAATAAGTAATTTTTTGTTCAATATAATGGTTTAGGAAAATTCTTTTTCTTTCATATCATTGGTTCCACATAACACATCCTGGAATGGGCTATTCTATGGTGATGACTTCACACAATACTCAACTGCAATTAAATCTACTATCCACTACCAATCTAATCTATGTTATCTTGGTAATAGATCTAAAAATTGCATTTTCATATCCTCCATCATTTAGAAGGTAACTAAAGTAATGATTGTATGTAATGTATAAATTTTATTCTTTTACAATATAAATTTTTTAAAATAATTAAAATAAAATCTAATGTTTTGGAAATTTTTTGAAATAGAATTTTAAATTTCTTAAAACTTAGTTAATAGAGTTTCTATTTTACCTAAAAGTGAAATATCACAATTAATGAGAATTTAACCAGTTTTTGCAAAGAGAAGATAACCATAGGCCCAATTTTTATTTTATAGTATAGGATGTTACAATTAGATCCGTACCATGTGTAATATCCTAATACCTATCTATATAAGTTTTCTTTTTAATGATGCCATAAAGGATGGAGTTTAATAGAAGTCATTTAAGATCCAACGTATCAAATAATTTTTGTTTTAAAAAAAATGTAATTTCAAAAGTCTTTTAATTGTAAATTTTTTTAATCATAAAATAGACTCTATCTAAACTTTAAAGGAAAGCATTCGGAATTATCACATCATTGATATCATATCATGATAGTTGCAAATAGCAATATTATTATTCATGATTAATAGATGACCAATGAAACTGTGAATTAACAATTTAACAATTCAAATACCAAGTTTAAACTACAACAACACATATGCAGAAGACTCCAAATATTGGAACATACTTCTTCTGCTATTTTCATTATTCAATCAAAATCAAAGTTTCAAAGATAATTCCAATTCAATTAAACCCAATATGTACATACACATGAATGTAAAGAATTCCAAAAATAAAAACAACAATCTCCAAAAGCCTCTGCCTAATATAGTCACTATTTTTTTTTTTTTTTTTTAAGATTGTGCGTTCTTTAGTTTATGTTTCATCAAACTTTTTATAATTAACCAAAATATCTCTCATATATGTTAACATTAAACCTAATAAGAAAACTTTACATACCTTTTGTTTTGAAGGTCCTCTAAGAACTAAAATCAATGCAAGAGATTGTACAACAGAGTGGTGTTGGAAGAATAATCCCAAATATATATATATATATATATATATATATATAAAATATAATACAAGAGTGAAAAGCTAAGTTGAAATTGTAACAAATAATTTCCCCAGAAAAACTATTTATAATATAATCCTAATCAAATTTGGTTATATATATATTGTAGGGATTTGAGTCCTAAACCCAAAAGATAAAACGATCTAGGCCCAAAAAGCCCAATACAATGAATTTGTAGAGAATGGGTTGGAAAATTAGGCTCTAACGAGTTAAACAACAATTATAATTGGCCCAAATGATAAGAAAGCAAAGATAGATTGGTTTAATCTAAAGAAAATCGTCCTTGGCACAGTCCGAGGAGATCAGTTCTTGTATATAGCTCTTGAATTTGATTACAAGTATAGTTCTTATTGCTACAGTCTTCTTCTCTCAATCCTCCGATCCCCTTTTCTCAGGGTCTTCTTTCTATTTTATACTATCTTTTTCCTCTCATCTTTACTCTCCACGTGTAGATTAGATCGCTGGTGTTGATCCTTGTCCCATCAGCACTTTCCTGAAATCTTTGGGGAGTAGCTATAAGGCTGAAAATTACTGTTCAAGTATCACTTCCTCATTAATGCGGCCAGAGAGTTAGCTACAGAGCTTTTAATGCGGTGGTAGCAGCTTTCTCTTAGATATTTTATAGCTCCCACACATGACATGCATTCTTATCCATAGAAACTCCTAGAACGTTGTCCTAGATGGTAGACCACACTTTTTGACTTCTGCCTTGCTTAGCCGAGGAAGCATCTCTCCTCAGACCATCCTCTCTGACTATCAGGACCAGGTCCCTTCCTTTATTTATTAACACCGACCTTCATAACAACATTTACTTATCCTCGGGCTATTAGGCGTCCTTGGACTGGGCCCTTGGCCCAATATATGCTATTGGGTCCATCAACCCTACAATAGCCCGTCGAAATTCTCCTATTTTGCTCCTAGGGAAGGAAGGAGGATTTCGATACCGCCACAAGTACCCCGTTCTTATCATACATCACCTTTGCCATTGTAGGTACCTTTTTAACTGCTCAATGCATACTCTTGACACTTCGGCATCCGAGTCACGCCCTCATTAAATTTTTGTGGCTCCATGTTCCCCATGTTCTACGGTGAGATGCGGATCCAACGATTGAGGATTTTGTTGGAACTCGGGCGGGAATTTTCCTGCTTATTGCTCTCTCTCTAATATGAATACTGCCCAAACACTTCATTTTCCTCACTTTAGCACTCATACACTGAACTTGCACACTTATTTTATTTACTCGTGCCCTCACAAATACCAAGAGCCAGTCTGAGGAGAGTTTTCTTCTTCGCGTAAGTCATTTTAACCCTTTCTATTTAATTTTCCTTCTATTTTTCTCTTCATAGAGCCTTTTTTCCTCCTTGGCCCTTCTATTTTCTCTTTATCTTCATAGTACCTTCAATCCTCTCTTAGGAATGGGTAGATTTGCTTACCTGGTAGACTCTGCGGAGAATATAGAGAGCTTTAAAGCTCAATATAGAATCCCGCTAGGAGTCTCCATTAGGTATTGTAAGGAAGGAGACTGGCATACCAATAGGCAGGAGGGAGAAGTAGTAATCCCGATGATTGTCTTTATAGAGGGAGGGATGAGAATCCCAATGGGTACAGTCACTAGGGATTTCCTTAGGGCTCACAGATTAGATCCCACCCAATGTGCCTCAAATATGTTTAGGATCTTAGGTAGTGTTGATGCCCTTAACAAGAAAATGGGTTTAAACCTTACCCACCATGACATTAACTGGGTTTACAACCTTCACCACCTAAAGAGGCAGGGGTATTACTTAAAAACCAGGTACCCCGAGGTCAGACTTATCTCATGCCTTCCTAATTCTAACAAAGGCATGAACAAGGATTTCTTAATCATTTCGGGGGAGTGGCACGATGGCCTCCCCTGCCCGACGAGAGAGGGGCAACCAGGTGGGGTTTTAGGTCTAGGCTAATTACTTGAAAATCACCTCTTCTTCCTTTGATATGTTATGTTCCCATTAGTCTACGTTATGCTTGCAACTGAATTTTTCCTTGTTCCCCTTTTTTTTTTTTGCTAACGATGTTTTTATTGTTTTCTAATGGTTTCGTAGACAAGCGCGCTGCCATTCCTAACTTCAATCTTGTCAACCAGGAGAGCTTGGACAAAATACTGAAGGCCAAGGTGTTCGTTCACAAGGACGGCCAACTAAGAGCGGCCCATATAATCCTAAACTACACCCCGATCTTGTCTAGCTTTCAAGCACAAAAGTGGCAGATAAAAGCAAAAGATCCCTGCTTGCACCAAATAAGTGTTGCCGTTCTAGGTTTCCTAACCACCAATCCTATCCCTGAACGCATACCAAAAGTAGCATTTCCATTCTAATGCGTTGCCGAAGAAGAGGCAACCCCGTCCCAACCTATGATTAAGGAAGAGGAAGAGGTCGTTGAAGTTTCTGATTCAGAAGACGACTTCGAAGTCTTCAACCGACCTTTATCCCTTGAAACCCCAACTGGTGCCCTCGGCCACCTTATCTCCGCCAAGCAAGCCACTCCCAAGAAGACCTTTCTACCCTAGAAGCTATGGGGATACAACGCAAGGCTAGGTCTACTCTCCAAGAGCTGCTGGAGTCCTAAGCTAGGGGAAACGCGCCGGGGGAGGCAGCTCAGACCAAGCTTTCCACCCCTCCACCCAACCAATCTCTCCGAGTTGATCTCATAGACCATAAGAGGAAGAGGGAGCATAAGGGTAAGGAGGTGGTGGAAGTAGAAAAAAGCCACCCCTCCTAGGAGGTTGAGCCCCAGAAAGGGGCTAAACAGATTAGAACCACATAGACGAGGTCCTCTAGTGAGGGTGAGAGGATGGGGGACCAGCAAGCTACAATCCCAGCCTGGCCCCCTTGCCCACTAGGATGATACAAAAATTTCTTTAACCTCCCCTCTCAGACCAGCTGCTCAAGGTGATTCCACAAAGTTCTACAATCCTCTATGGTGTGCCCTCGATCCTGGTGGTATTGGCAATGAAGGTTTTGATTGCACTTCATGGGGTCATCTCCCATCTTATTTAGCCATTTAAAGAATGGCTTGTTCTTGATTTTTTCCAAGGCTTGGTGTACTGGTTCTCAGAACACAGTGTTAACCATTTAAGTAGTGGTAGACCCCGATTGCCTAGCAAAGTCTCTCTAGGGCCGGTTATTGTTGTATCGGTCCGACTTGAAATCCCTCATCTCTTGAGGGATAACCTTAGACTTCCCCTTCCCTTGTTGTTGGTCTTCCTCGACCCACTTATACTTATCAATTCAGTCCATGAGTGTACACTGCTAGCGGGTTTCCCAGTCAAAGACTTCCTCAAACCATGCTCGACAGGTAGGCCAACCTTGAAAGTTCTTATGGCCACATCATCAAAGTCACCATCTATCTCATTGAACATCTCCTAATACCTGTCTAAGTACATTTTTAGGGTCTCCCCTTCTTGCATGGTCATAGATAGCAAGGAATCTAAGGGCCGAGGAATCCTACTACACGTGATAAAGCAAGATCCAAACGCCCGGGTGAGTTCCTTAGGAATCTATAGAACCTGCCCTTAGGCCATCAAACCATCTCATTGCCACAAGCCCCAGACTGGAGGGGAACACCTTGCACATCAAGGCCTCATTCCTGGAGTTGACAACCATTCTCTGGTTAAAGTGACTTACATGCTCTACAGGGCCTGTTCGGCCATTGTACATGGTGAACGTTGGCTAAGCAAACCGCCGAGGAAGTTTTCCTCCTTCAATTTTGCATGTGAAAGGTGACCTGGAAATTTGGTTTAACGCCTTGCTCATAGCGTCATTTCCTAGGCCTTTGCAAGACGGGCTCCTAGCCAATCAAATACGGGTTGCAAAATGAGGTGTCAACACTCTCTATGGTGGAAAATTTACTAATCATTGATAAGCAGCTAAAATTTATAATAGATTTGTATTTATTTTTATTTAGTCTAAGAAAAAAGTGTTTTACTTTTTACTTTTCCAAAAAACGAAAACTAAATCGATTTGTTATTCTCTTTGAGCTTTTCGATGCTCAATTTTCTCCATGTAAATTATACACACTCAATAGTCACCACAACACGTCACTTTCTGTCAACAAAATGACAAACATTGTAGTCCCTAAGAGCATCCACATTGGTGGAGCTATTTTTTTAGCTATTTGGCACAACAAAAAAACTCTTTATCTATTTTACCTACTCACTTTACAAAACATCCAGTATCAATGGATTTATTTTAGTTTTCAAGATAATAAAATAATATAAACATCACAATAAAATAATATATTTACTATAATAAAATAATATATCCATTACAATAAACTAAACAACCATCACGCCCCAAACCCAATCACACCCAACAGCCACCGATTGCCACCATGTACAACCCACTACCAAAAAAAACCACTCAAACCGATCAATGGCACAATCCACAACCACTGCCAACTAGGAACAACCACCCAACAACAACTAGCAAGCCAAGAACAACCACCCACAACCACTGCCAAAAATCCAAATTAGCCAAAAACCACCACACAAATCACCACCAACACAGCCACACCACCACTAACCCGCGAAACCCAGCCACCATGAAACTCAGCCAAACCGCCACCACGAAAGCCAGAGAAACCCACAAAATCCAACCACACCACCAAAGCCGAATTCCTCTACCTCGTTTCTACCTTGAGATGTCTCGCGACGCTCTTGAGTTCGATAAAGGCGATGCCGGTGGAGTTAGTTGGGAACAAGGTTTGGGTGTGGTGGGGGATTGCGTTGTCGGCAAGTTGACTTGGCGAGAGGGTGACTAGGAGAGAGATGGGTCGGTGAGGGGGCTTGGGTCAACGATGGAGCTTGGGTTGGCGGTGAGATGGAGGACTAGGCTTGTCGGCATTGGGTGAACGGTGAGATGGAGGACTGGGCTTGTCAACAAGAGAGCTTGGGTGAGTGGTGAGGATTGGGCTTGTCGATGAGAGTGGAGAAAGAGAGAGCTTGGGAGAGATGGTAAAGAGAATAACTGGAACCAATGAATAAAATAAATAAATATATATATATATATATATATATTACTTTAATGAGTGAGATAATAAAATATACTATTTGATTTTAGCTTTTGAGCTACTCAGCTAGGTAAAATTTTTACCTATACCTCTACCAATGTGTTACACTGTTTGTATATAGTAGTGTTAAAAATAGCAATTTAACTTTTTAGCATCACCAATATTAATACTCTAACAACCGAACCACAATCATGCATTCCACAATTCATTTCACTTTTATTTTTGCTTTTGGAATATAAACACTGTGGTCCCTATCAAAATGGAAAAATATCACGTACCCCTTTTTTTTGCTTTTGGAATTGCCCTTGGCCCCTTTGGTCACGTTGTGTCTGCTAAACAACATGACTGAATTCTAAATGCAAGAATTATAGTTATACATTTGCTACTTTTTTTCTCTTTTTTTTTTTGTATTTTTTTGAAAACCGCTTATTTAATATTTTACTAAAAATATAGTAAAATATACTTCTGCTTTAAAATAGATAAAATAAGTTTTTAAATTGGTAAAAACTAAAATTTTTTGCTCCCTTCCTGTGAATGCTCTGGTACAAAGATTGTATTGCTAACTTTTGATAGTCTGCACTGTGGTTCAGATATTGATGAGTGCAAAAATTCTCCCTCACCCTGCGACAAAAACGAAAGATGCATCAACTTTCATAATTACTATTGTAAGGAGGGGTACGAACGAGATACAACAGGTTGCCATCGAGTCAGCCAATCTATGGATATCATTATTGCATTGTGTAATTATATATAGGATACATACTGATTTAGTCTTTTCTTTTCTTTTTTTCCTTTTTTTTATAAGAACAATAGAAAGATAAGAAAATGAAAATTTAAGGAGAAAGGGGAAGATAGAATTCTAAAAGCTAGATTATTTATAAAAATAAATATAATAAAACTATAAAATAAAATAAAAAGGCTAATTGCTAAATTATTTGCAAAAAAAAAAAAAAAATTGAGACAAATACACACTACAATTTTTTGGTCCTCGTATATTTTTAGTTTCAATTTTCGTCTTATACATTTAATTAGGTCAATCTCATCTTTAAAACTTCCAAAAGAAGTTCCTTTAATTTTTCAAACTCCCCTACCAAACGCACTTATCCTCTTCTTCTTTTTTTCTTTTTCCTTTTTCTTTTGTTTGCTGAATTGCTCCGCTTCTTTAAACTAAACGACAAACGTAAAGTCTGTGGTGTAACTTTTTCTTTTTCTTTTTTTATTTGTCTGTGATGTAACTGTAGAATCGATCAAAACGGAGAAATATCTCCAACTTTATTAGTGACGTTTGTCACACTTTTGTTGGAGAAAGAGACGGTAATACCGTAATAAAAGAAAGAATCAACTTTATCCTCTTTTTATCTATCTTCTCTGTTTAGTTTTTTCAGTTGGACTCGATTTAAAAGCTACAATAATAAAACATTCTTTATGGTTATGATTTTTCTCAGCCAAGACATATATGTCATATACTAAAAGGGCACAACCTTTAATTAGCTTTAAACATTTAAAAGTTGAAAAAGAGCTGTTCCTCTTTATTTTCTAGAGACTATCACAAAAAATTGAAGCTCCAATGGCTGCTGTTGAATATTTTTTTTTTTTTTTTAATATAACGATGATATATAACATTCCTCTCACATGAGTTCATTCCATGTAAAAGATGTATTACATATCAATGTTGTGCCCAGAGAATCCCTATAGCACTCTAAAGAATTAATTTGTTGACGATGCAAGAAATTGTCAGTTGTATTCTTGTCTATATTGATGGACGATATTAGGGCTTCTTTAACGATCGATCTACAAATAAAGTCAGAGAAAAGAGGGAAAAAAACACTAGTATGGTGTTGGCCAAAGGCCCTCCAATGAGCAAGTTAAAATTAGTGAAAAAACTCAATTAATAATACAATTTGAGAAAATAATATGACTAGTTTGTAGATATCAGAGTGCCTACTTTTTTCTTCCATATGGTATTGGTTTTATAGCATTCATCTTCATTTTGGTAATGAATGTTCTCATCTAGGAATTGAGAAACACTTTCCATAAGTACTAGACATTTATTATCTTCAACGGTCATTCATCTGTTAGGGTTGTACGTTACTCCTTCATTCTGGACGATTACGAATTTACACACATCATTTGCTATAGTGATTTTCTACATCTAAATAGTCATTATAGCTCTCCAAACCCTTAATTATTTTGTAATTTTTCTCAATACCAACAAACCGTCACAAACACAACCTCAAGAAAATTCTCTCTCTAGGTTCTCTTGAATTTAGTAGGTTGGGTATGGATTAAGTGTAGGGAGAATAAGTAATGAAATATAGTAATTTTGAGGGAGAAAAAATTAAAAAAAAAAAAAAAAAAAAATATTATTTTAATAAAATAGAGAAAAGATGAGGACGTTGTTTAAGGGTATGTTTGAAAAACTGGTTTGTTTAAATGAAAAATAGGTTTCAAATTCTACAAGTTTGGACGAAAATTTAAATAGATGATCCTAAACTAAAGCTGGAATCCTGAACTTTGATGTTAAAACTCTTTAGTGTACTATTTCACTTTTTAATAGATTTAATAAATTAAAATAAAAATCCTAATATATTTGTCAATATGATATTCAATATCCAACCCCTTTTTTTGTAATTCATTATTTCGGGAAAGAGAAATTTAAGAAAGTAGGGGAAAGATATATCAATTTTTTTTTTTTTTTTTGGAGAATCAAAGAGATATCAATTTGAATGAGGATGATGATAGATAAATAATAGCAATAATAAAATAAAATAATGATCTTCATAATAACCATATATGGTTATTATGAAGATCATTATATATAAAAAATAATAACAATAATTATTATTATATAAATATATTAGTTATTAATCGAATTAGTTGAGTTCAAGGAGAAAACAAAAAAACTTCTTATGTCCTTTTTTACATCTCTTATATTTAAAAAACTATTTGACAAAAGCATTATAGCAACTTATACATTTTTAATGTTTACAATAGAGACATTTATAGCTCAAACCATTTCACCGTAACAATCAAATTATAAAAGAAAAAAATGATTAAAAAATAATAATAAAATATTTTGTTACATAAACGAGGATATTGATTCTCAACTAGGTTCATTGCCCAATTATAGTTGGTTTGATAGTTCGAGTAACGCCGCACTATAAGATACAATGGCATTCTAGGAATTTACACATGATAGTTTTTTTTTTTTTTTTGTCCAGAGAAAACACCGGATAGTGTTAGGTTATGTAAATGGACAAAACTTATGTACAGTATCTTAGGTGCTATTTCTTAAGTTCCCTTCTTAAGATTCTGTCATATGACTACTTAACTTAAAAAATACACTTCTATCTATGAGAAAAAAGTCACATGACAGAATTTTAAAAAATGAACCTAAAGAACAGCACATAAGTACTGTACTTAAGTCTTGCTCTATGTAAATATAGTTTTAATCCTATTTTCACATTTAATGAGTTATTACTTATTAGTTGTTCGCTCCTTTAGACATAAGAACAACATTGAACCATGTATATTCTTTGTGTTGAAATATTGTTTTAAATTTGCCATGGTATTTTTAAAGAAATTATACATTCTTAGCTAATTTTCTTATTCTCAACTAACAAAGGAATATTGTCTTTTTTAGAAAGGATCGATGTCCAGTCAAACTTGGTTCACCAGTTCTCTCTTCTTCTTTTTTTTTTCTTTTTTTTTTTTTTTTGAGATGAAAGAAATTTGATAGTCACTCATAGTATATGTTACTGTAGCAGTCGCAACTGCAAACTACACTGTAAATAAAATTTTGATGGTGTCATCTTCTTATGATACATATGTTATATTTATTTTTCTATTGTGTCAAAATGTTTGCCATTACGAAGGCAATGGTATTAACAAAAGTATAAAGTTAAAATGTTCTACTTGGTGAGAAAATGCATGTTTGAGTATGTGCACATCAGAATCAAAGAAAAATTCTTTCAACAAAACGGTGGCCTATTGTTAAAACAACAACTCTCTAGTAACCAATGGTCTATCGAGACAACCAAAATCTTTACATCAGTAGAGCTAAAAAAAGGCCACCAACAACTACGATGAGAATACAATCCTTGGCCAAGGAGGCTATGGAGCAGTGTATAAAGGTACACTATGCAGTTTTACAGATCAATTAGCTATACCTTGGCCATGGAGTACTACGCCAAATTGGGATATTTGTGCTATAAATGGTTGGTTACTCAACTTGCTTAATTTATCGGGGCCATACCTAATCCTATTGGAGGTTGGGCCCTTGAGGTTTGTTAGCCTTGGGTGTGGTAGGTCTAGATTTTATGGTTAAGGTTGCGTATTTTAGGAAGGATCGTAACCTTGTGTTAATTCATTTGGAGTTTTGAAATAGTTTATGTATAATTGGAGACATATGATTCACAATTGTATCATTTGTAATTGTGTTATAGAGCTCCAACTTATACTGTGGAAAGTTCAAAATGTTTACTTATCTTTATCATAAGAAAGAAAAAAAAAATCCCTTACCGTTATTCTTGATGGTTCTTTTTCTCATGCTTTGGACCCGCTTGGGTTCGGGTGTGACACTATCTATCGTTTCAACTTATGAAAAACATCTCTGCTAACCATCTATTGGAACTTTTACTCTCTAATTGCAATAACCTATTAATGGTCATTCCTAGAACTTAGATTAAACACATGCATAGAGAAGTTAATCAGTGTGTTGATGCATTGGCTACATTGGGTGCTAACTTAGGTTGCATTTGGCATTGGCTTAAAAAGCTAGTTCTTTTTTTTTTTTTTTTTATACTATTTAGCTTATTTTTGCTACTATTCATAGGTCCATTGCACTTTTTGGTACTATTCATAGGTCTCACTGTACTATTTTAACTAACTTTTAGCTTTATCTACAATACTCTCAACAAAAAGTTTTCATTTTCAACTAAATAAGTTGTTCCCAAATGGACTCTTAGACTCTTCTTTTATACTTTTTAATAACCCACTATTTGTAAGAGACCACGCCCCCGGCCCCTTTTTGGTATTGGGCCAAACCCACGTGTATGGGTGAAGTCGTATTATTGCCTCTGTAGATCTCACATTTTGTACCCCTTACAACTCAGGCCCCCGTTCCTTAATGATGCTCAAACTCTAAGGCCCAAGGCCAGTTTAGAGCCCAATGAGATATCAAATTGACTTGAGGAGTGTTAAAATGAAAAATATAACCATTTAAATAAACAAAAATCTATTTTTGGAAATAAAAGACTAAAGTGGCCCTCCGCCCACGTACGTGGGTAGCAGCCTACGTATGTGGGCCAAAGCATGCATATGCAGGCACATTCCTACGTATGCAACTAGGGTTTTAGAAGCATGGAAAATGCAAGTTTTCTGCAATAATGGCTAAGGTTTGGAATGAATCTCACATCATTTGGGAACCGTTCCAAACCCCATTTTTTCCACTATAAAAAGTCTTACATGGTGCATTTTCAAAAAACATAGAAATCACATGGGAAAAAACCTAAGATTCACTAGAAAAATAGTGAATCAAAAGGGAGTATTTTACAAAACACCCTTAAGTCAATTTTATTTGATTGGGACCTCTTCTGACCCCAATCCTTTTAGTTTAACATTGCTAATCGTTTGTTTAATGACTTGTAATAGATTTAACTGAGGGGAACAGTCAAAATCAAAGCTTGGGAACTCCTTTTTGAGGTATCAAGCTTCAAGCCTTTCTTTTTTATTTTCTATTTTAATCTTGTTTCTTTGCTTAGTTTAGGTTTATGCATGTTTTCTTAGGTTAGTTTTATAGTTCTTTTATGTTTAGAGCATGTTTGGTTGCTAGAATTAGGGTTTTTTGTTTATGCTTTGTTTTCTGTTTCACATTTCTGGGTTAGGGTTGTTGAACAAGTCCACACACGCATGCCGTGAGCATGCGTACGCAAGTTAAACCCTGCGTACGCAGGTGCTTGCCCAGAAACCCTAATTCAGATTTCTTATGTTGTTTGGTTTGTTTGTTTCACATGTTTTGTCTCTTTTTAAATCTTTTTCTTATGTTTATACATATTTGAGTCTCTATCATATATGCTTGTTTGTCTTCAACATGCTTAGATTAGGGTTTTATGTTTGTTTCTTACTTTGATGACATTCACATGCATTCACATGCCCATTCATGATGCCATAGGTGCTGAGGTGCTGCAAGGTAAGTAAAGGTAAGTCATGTTTTGACATGAACACGCATCTTTTGTGATAAACATGTTTGTATGGTGTTGAACCTAAAGGTTTCCATGATTTCATAATGATATGCTTGTTGCCATGCTTAGGTGGCTGTTTTGTTTGATATATGATAGGATTTCACATGCTAGAGTTTCTCATATGTGTTTGGCTCTTTATTACTTTATGGATAGATATGTGTTCTGGGATGAATGATGCCATGTTGTATGTTAGATGCATCCTAGCATGTTGTGTGAATTAGAATATAAGTGTTGAATTTGCTTTTAATAAAGTTAAGACATAAGACACAATAATGGGAGGCCAACCTTAGGGTTGGGCGATCTTGGGTGCTTAACACCTTCCCAAAAGCATACCTAAACTCCAAACCCATATCTCTAGTAATAAGATCAAAAGGTCTTTTCTCGAAAAGGATGCTATATATATGGTTTCTAAACCATTGCAAAAACTAGGTGGCGATCCAACACCCCTTGTGTCCACAACCTCTCAAAATGGAGGTTTGATTTATTATATTTTCCCCTTTAGATTAAGGATTTTATAATAGAGTCACCACTTATTTAATTATTGGAAAAAATAAGAAAACAATAATTGAAAAATTCCCAATTTTATTGATTTGAAAATGAATGTACATTGATCATAGGAAATTACATGACTTTGGTCCTAGATACAATCTAAGATAAAGTACATGGTTTTGTTTCCTAGTTAAAATCTAGAGATTGAAAACTACATGGATAAGCATTTGATCTACTGACCCTTGATCTAAGCTCAAAGGCTACGTTACAAGATAGGAAGGTATTAGGCACCCACCTTGCCCAGTAAAACCGGTATTCTAAACTACGGTAGCCAATATTCATATCATATCATCCAAATCAATCAAATGCATGTTGAATTTAATGTGTGTGCACATAAACCCTAATTCCCTTTATTAATCATTGCATTTGGATTAAAAATATAAATTCTAGTGAATGTGAGTGAATGGTGATATCCTGGATTCAAGAAATTGAGAGAATTATGAAACCAACATCTTTTTCATATTTTTGATGTGGATTTAAGATCGAAACTAGTGTTATGCATGAACATGTGATGAACAAACAATAACATGTGAAGGGCGCATATGAACATTTAAGAACATTCAAACATATTCAAGGAATTTAAATAAACACTAGCATGCTCAAATCTTAATCTCATCATAGTAATATATAAAAAAAAAGTTAGGAAAAGAGATTATACTTGCATGCAAGATCCATATGATAGAAGAAGAGACTCTTGGTAGAGGGCCTAAGGGTGGAGTAGAAAAAAAGAACTAGGAGAGGGAGAGTAAGTCTCACTTAATACCTTGAGTCTCAAGAAGACCAAGATATAACAAGACTACTCTACTTCACTAGAGCTCAAGAGAGGAGAAGAGAGGGTGTGTTTGTGTGCCTTGGAATGAGGGATGGGGGTTTAAATAGTAGTGGTGGAGAAAATATGAATGGAATGTCATTTATTAATCATTACATTTGGATTGAAAAATATACATCCTAGTGAATATGTGTGAATGGTGATATCCTAGAATCAAGAAATTGAGAGAATTATGAAACAAATATGTTTTCTATATTTTTTATGTGGATTTAAGATCAAAACTAGTGTTATGCATGAACATGTGATGAACAACCAAGAACATATGAAGAACGCATATAAACATTTAAGAACATTCAAACATATTCATAGAATTTAAATAAACACTAGCATGCTCTAATCTTAATCTCATCATAGTAATATATAATTAAAAATAAAAAAAAAACAAGTTAGGGAAAGAAATTTTACCTGCATGCAAGATCCACACGATGAAGGAGGAGACTCTTGGTGGAGGTCCTAAGGGTGGAGTAGAGAAGAAGAACTAGGAGAGGGAGCGTTAGTCTCACTCAATACCTTGAGTCTCAGAAAGACTAAGATGTAACAAGACTACTCCACTTCACTAGAACTCAAGAGAGGAGAAGAGATGGTGTTTCTGTATGAATTGGAATAGAGGAGAGGGATGATTTATATAATAGTGAGGGAGAAAATATAAATGAAATGTCATTTAATGAGGGTTGACAAAGGATTAAAGAGAATAATGAACGTAGACCCTATTTCAGTATTTAGAGAAATCTGGTGCATTAAATGTGGAGGTTGGTGGGAGTGATGAACAAACAAAATGACCTAGAATTCGGTTTTTCCCGTAGCTCTTGTAACAGCTTGTAGAGCCAAGTTCAAAAAAATCATATCTTACTTAATTTTGATTGGAATTGTCTCATTCTCATGCTCAAATTGAAGCCCCGAATGTCTAGTTTCTGGAAAAATTAACCTCACTCATAGATTCAAAATATTCTGAGAGATATCAACGAAATGGTGAGCAAAAGTCATTTGTTGGAAAATAATTTCAGCACAATTAACATTAATAGGTCCCAAATTATTTTACAATTAACATTAATAGGCTCCAATCACTTCCATTTCAGACCTAATTAGTTCCAAATTTACCCTAATTAAAGAGATAATTACACAAATTACTCATTAAATAATTAATGTTTGATTATCTAATTAATCAAGTGTGTGCAACCTTACCGTAAGATGTAGTCCTAACCAATCAAATTATGATATGTCATTAATCTCAAATTAATTATAATTACAACCAATTGGAATCAACTATTCATAATCATATATAGTCGACTCAATTTGTGATAGTGCATCTCAGCCATTAAAACTTGATTTGATAATAACTTTCAATCTGATGGTCCGATTAAGACTTATGACCAATCGATTTGATCGTTACAATATCAAGATCATTTTGATGAAATAAAATTAAGGATCTAATGTCCACAATTCTAATGCCTATTTTTCAATGTGAAATTACCCTTTTACCTTCTATGTGAGGTTAAATAAAGATTGCAAAACGGAGTGTCAACACTGTCTGTGGTGGAAAATTTGCTAATCATTGATAAGCTACTAACATTTATAATAGATTTTTTTTTTTTTTAATTTAGTCTAAGAAAAAGTTTTTTACTTTTTACTTTTCCAAAAAATGAAAAGTGAATCGGTTTGTTATTCTCTTTGAGCTCTTCAATGCTTAGTTTGCTCCATATAAGTGCCCGTTTGTTTGCACTTTCCTTTAGCAAAAAGCGCTTTTTGAAACCCCAAAAATAATATTTGCTTTTGGTAATGTTTTAAACGCAGCTTTTTCTAAAAAGCTGGGTTTTGAAATGTGAAGGCCTTGCGCATTTTGGCACGGCAGCTTTGAGCTGCAGTTGCAAAACGCACAAACGTGTTTTCTCAAAACAAAAATATTACCGTTGGTGGGTTTCTCTTTTTCCTAAATTACCCATGATTTTTTCTGCTCCTCTATGCTGCTTTCTGTGGCATCTCATCTTCTTCTTCTTCTTCTTCTTTTTTTTTTTTTTTTTTTTTTTTTTTTTTTTTACGTCTTACATATCTAATCTCAAAAAAACCTTTTGAATTCGGTAGAGATTTTGATAAATGGAAAATATGGAATAGAGAGAGGGAGGGAGAGAGAAAGAGACTTTTATGTGTGTGTGTGTGTGTGTGTGTGTGTGTGTGTGTGGGGGGGGGGGGGGGGGGGGGGGGAGAAAAGGAAAATAAGAAGATGAGGAAGAAGTGAACGAGTGGATGAGAAAAAAAGTGAAAGAAAAAAAAAAGAGTTTTTGGGTTTGAGTAAAGTAACATGGAAGAAAATATAGGGAGTAGGAACACAGATTATTTCACAATTTTTTTTATTTTATTTTTTTTATAATTGTGATGTTATAGAGTATGTAGTGGAGAAAAAATTGTGGGTATATGTATAATCCTAGAACAACTCATTTAAAAAATAAGTGTTAATAAAATTTTATTTTACAAAGATTAATTTTAAATTAGTATTGTAAAAATATTGTGACATTTTATTAAATCTCTAAACTTTTTAAATTAGTACTATTTTTCTTTACAAAAAAAGTACTATTTACAGAATATTTTTATAACACTTTCATAATAAAGTTTACATAGTAAGTTGTTATTAGTTCTCATTTAGACCTACTAGTGACTTTTTTTCCTACCATTAACAACTTGTCATATAGATTTTTTTGAGAGAGTTTCAACCTATGACGTCCACTCCTGATGATAGCTTTTTATCATCAGACTAAGACACCAATCAGTTTTTGGTGTAGGCGGGGATTGAACCCCAAATCTTTTATAGACTTTATTGTGAAAGTTTTGTGAAAATATTGTGTCCATAACTTGCATTAAGAGAGGTAATTAAAACAAAGAATTCTCTTTATATATACATTATCCTTTTTGGTAATTTACATTTTAAACTGCCACTTTTATAAGTGTTAGCTAAACACTCAACTTTTTCAAAAAGCAATTTTTCACAGTTTTTACAAAAAAACCAGTTTTATACCACACTTTTTAAAACCCCCACTTTTTCAAAAAACACAATATCAAAAAACTGAATCAAACTCACCCTACATTATACTCAATCAATAGTCACAACAACACATCACTTTCTTTCAACCAAATGACAAACATTGTAGTCCCTACCAACCGAACCATAATCATTCATTCCACAATTCATTTCACTTTTATTTTTGCTTTTGGAATATAAACACTTTGGTCCCTATCAAAATGGAAAAATATCACGTACCTTTTTTTTGCTTTTGGAATTGCCCTTGGTCCCTTTGGTCACGTTGTGACTTGTGTCTGCTAAATAACATGACTGAATACTAAATGCAAGAATTAAAAACAGCTTATTTAATATTTTGCTGAAAATATAGTAAAACATATTTGTGTTTTGAAAATTTTGAAAAAGTAAAAAATATTTGCTAAAAATATAATAAAATATACTTATATTTTAAAATTTTTAAAAAGTAAAAAAATATATAAAAAAAAAGATTTTAAAAAGTTATATATAAAAACTAAAATTTATAAGGTAAAAGCGAGAATACTTTATATGATTTTTATCAGTCACAGTCCATTTGCTAAAAGAACGTCAGCAAGTATTAAAACACTCAATTATAAGGACGTCAGCAATGACTTTATGCTAGACTTCAAGTCTTCTTTCCTTTCTTTTCTTTTACTAGGCGGGGGGAGTCGAGGTCTTCATTTGCAGAAAAAGTCATCAATCCTCCTCTTTTTTTCTTTTTTCTTTTTTCTTTTTTTTTTAACTCATCAATCCTATGTTGTACACTTATAATTCTTGTTTATACATTCAGCAACAAAAGAAAAAAAAGGTTAATTGTAGAAATTCACCTTAAAGAAGTATGGGGTCATTGTATTTTGCTATCTGAAAAATGCTAATATTCTCCAAACAGATATTTAAAATCCTAAACCATGCTTTTTTACAGCTTAATCACTTTTAAGCTAAACTAACAATTTAATCTAATATAAATTATTAGCCAATTTACATAAAAACAATAACTAAGCTATAACAAGCATAATATATAAAAGGAAATATGAAAATAAGGGAAAAGTATGCAAACCAAAGATAAACATCAAGAAGTGTTGAGGAAAACTCAAATCTCGAAGCAGAAAAACCTCTCTCCCAACCATGTTGTTGGAAATCTCCACTAGACAATATAGTTGTAGTACATAGGACACTATGAACCTTCCAAGCCCATAAACCTAGTGTACTTGAGCCCTCTAAACTCCAGCTAGCAAACAGCCTCACCAAGCCTTTTCTCCTTCTAATTTACCAGAGACCCTCTGTTGAAGTGCCAATGGAGAAATCATAAAATAAATTGGATTTTGAATGTAGTTTCCTAAGTTTCCAAAAACTTCATTCACAATTCACAAGGCATTGTGTATTGGTGTGAGATGAAAGGAATACAAATCTCAATCAAAGATTGAAAGAGATGGAAAAGAGATGTAGAGTGTTTTTGCTCAAAAACTAAAAGCTCTCTCTCTTTTCTCAAAAATGTGGCCCCTTGGATATTCAACTTATGTTCTAGAGTTTGCTATAACCCTTATCTAAAGGCCCAGCCATACACAACAACTCATAGTGTGTGTATTGGCAAAATTACAGTGGACAGAAAAAGTTCAGAGATCAGAGTACACTAATTGTGCAACTCGTGACCTTGTTGTGGCCTGGCTAGTCGTGAGATGATCACGACTTGCCTAATCAGCACTCTAATCCTGGCTTTTTGTCACGTGTTATTCATGTGCAGATCAGGTCGCCTGATGTCACAAGATAACTTTGAATGTAGCTTTCACAAAAGTAAAGGGGCTCGAGTACAATCTATCTCAAATACAATTAAGTCCCAAAAAGATATATTAAATTAATTAAACAAAATACATACAAATTTGTCACTAAATAAAGTCAATTAACATAGACTTTTCACTATCTAAACTCTAAGAACTTGCAATCATGACCCTAAATAATAAAATTGATTAAATAGGGGTATGAAGGAATTGTTCTCATCCAAATTATAATTGATATGAGTGTGGTTAAGGTATTAAGTTGTTGTCTAAAAACAAAAGTTCTCTTACTGGTTTATGATGTCTTTATTGATGTCTTTGGGTTAATTGATGATCTTTATAAATTATATTAACTACTTAAGAAGTCTTCTCAACGTGTTTGGTACAATAGCAGGAGAAACTATGTATTGAAACCCTTAGATGCATGAAGGGAGATAATTAGTTAATTCATCGTAATACATTTGCATTAATTGAGAGTAATGTATATATTGTTTAGCTTTGACCATATAGACTATATGACGGAATTGGAGTTATTTTAGCATGTTGCAGACAAGTTCATTCTGTTAAAACGTACCGTTTACTCTCTCTTTTTTTACTTTTAATTCAATTAAGCTAACAAAAGGATAGACATCTGGCAGACTAGCACATGGACAAAGGAAGAGGCATCGCTAGAGAATGTTTAGTAAGTCAGATAATTCATGCTACTTGAAATTCTACTTTCAGAGATTGAGGCAGACCATCGAAGGCCCTGCATAGGTGAGAAATCATGTTACCCGGAGTTGTCATATTTTAAAGAGAATTAAATATCCGACTTTAAACTTCGGTGAGAGTCATGCAAATAAATTCAACTTTTAAACTAAAAAATAGAAAGAACTGATATCGTGTGAAAATTTCGGGAAATAACTTACACATGTGTTTTTAACTGATATCGTGACTTTAAAAGTGACGATTTTATTCTAAAACGTGCGCATATGTAAGTTAGTGTGTAAACAAACCTGACACCCCATAAGAATTCACCCTGAATCGTGTGAAAATTGAATAGGCGGAATGTCTCCCCAGGTCTTGGCGTTGTCGGTTAAAAGTCCATGTCTTATTACTGCCAAACTTTGACCCTCATCAGTGAGAATATCAATTACATGACATGGTATTATTTTTTATATCAATAAAAGAACAATTTTTAAAATGTTAAAGGATTCCAACTTAATAAAGGCTACCTATATCAAAAGTATCCGAATGACACTGTTGTCAGTGTTGTGTAGACTTTAGTGATAGAATTTTTGCGACATACTGCTTTAATTGAAAAAGTCTTCAGTATCCCATCAAAAAAAAAAAAAAGTCTTCAGCATTTTGAACGTTTGTTAAAATACTAGTGAATAATGTTTAAAGCTCTAGATTTATAGAGCATGAACAATAAATTTTAGATTTTTTTTTTTTAAATTCAAATTTTAGCTTATATTAAGGGTGTATTTGTTTGAAGGTGAAATAGAATAAATGAAAAACTTTGGAGAAAAAATAGAAAGAAAAACCTTTTTGGAGTGTTTAGTTGGGTAGAAAGGAAGGAAAATAAATTATGAGACTTAAATATTTTTTCTCCAAATCTACTAAAAAAATTTCACCAAAATAGAGAGAAAATTAAAGGGAGAAAATATGGGTATTTAATGGATTAAAATGTCCATATGCAAGTGCACATGGGTAATTTGTCCCATTACTTTTTAAAAAAATTTGTGCTTTCCTAAGAACTTCTTCCTCTTTTTTTTCTTTTTTTCTTTTTCCTTTCCTGAATGTTGCCTTTTCTTTTTTTTTTCTTTTTTCTTTTTTTTGTTTAACTATTTTTTTTGGGACATGATTTTTATTTTTTAATAAATTGGGTGATTGCTTTTTTTTGTCATTTTTTTGTTTTAATTGGCTATCATTTTTTAACAAGGGTATATAAGTAAATTTATACAAACTCACTTTTTCCATCTCTCTACTTTTCTACTCCCAACTAAACAAAAATTAGAGAAATTAAAATATTTTCTATTCTCTCACTTTTCTATATTCTTACTATTTTCTATCCTCCCACTTTTCTACACTTCCAACCAAATACAAAAGAATTTTACGGGACATAGAAAGCTCTATACATTCTTGCGAGCAGACACCCTCTTTTATTTTCTCTTTTTTTCTTTTCCCAAAAAATACTTTATCGCTCCTAAAGCTCTTTTTTGATTGTGTTAAACGAGCTCCAAATTGAATTGAAAAGGTAAATTTATTAATTTAGCACGAGCTTCTCAATAATTCTATCACTATTCCGGATAACATAGGATCCTCTAATTCCTATTCTTGATTTTGGCCAATAATTGATCACCCAAGCGACCCATGTATACACCTACATTCAGTGCCAGCTAGTCTCCCCAAAGAGGTACTTGCCTTCTATAAAGTTGGCCATTCTAGGCTGTCTATAGCACAAATTAAGAGAGTCTAAATTTTACAAAAGAACAGAGACACTGAAAAAGGCAAAACCATGGCTTTACATAGACTGCTTTTGCACCAACAATTGCTACTTTTGTTGATAATTTCAGCAGTAAGAGTAGCACCTCAATCCAATTCGAACTGTGTAAGGAAGTGTGGAAATGTTGAAATCCCCTACCCGTTTGGAACAAGCTGGGATTGCTACCATGATGAATCTTTTTTCATCAATTGTAACATGTCTGGGATTCCAAAACCATTTCTGGGCTATTCTAACATAGAAGTCCTCAACATATCACTCGATGATGGTGAGCTGCTAGTCTCAACCCCTTTAGCCCGTCGTTGTTTCAACAATGGTTCTTTACTATTACAGTGGCAGAGCATAGGGTCAAAGTTTCCCATCTCAGATAAGAAGAACAAATTCATTGCTGTTGGTTGTGACATTTTTGCGTATGTAGTAGGTTCATCGGGTACCTATGCGAGTGCATGCATATCAATTTGTGACAGTAGTAGCAGTGTGGCTGAAAGGCCTTGCTCTGGCAAGGGCTGTTGTGAGACTTTTATACCAAAAGGAGTAGTAAGTTCCCATGTGGAAATCTCTCCCTCTTTTGGCATGGAATCCAACAATTCATGTGTTTTCGCTTTTGTAGTGAAAGATGATGAATTTCACTCTCACTCTTCAGATCTTCATAATTTACAAAATAAACCAACCGTTCCTGTGGTGCTTGATTGGACAATTGCAAATAAGACATGCAAAGATGCATGTACGGCAAATAATAGTGAGTGTCACAATTCAACCAACGTTCCTGGGTATCTTTGCAAGTGCCCCTCAGGTTTTAAGGGGAACGCATACAACGATACAGCTTGCACAGGTACTAGCTAATATATATATTAGTTTTTTTTTTTTTTTTTTTAAATAGAGTTTCAACTTGTGACTTTTTTTTTTTTGGTTGATAAGTATGAAATCAATTGAAAATGTAAAAGTTGGTTCTAAAATTCGTGACTGCATCAATTGATTAGGATATATTATTATTAATTAGGATATATATAGTTCAATTATAGTTAATTTTAGGTAAAACTCTATTAGCTAAGTTTTAAAAAGTTCAAAATTTTACTCCAGCTAAAATTATATTTCAAAAAAATTCAAGAATTTTAAAATGAAATTTAAAATTTATTTCAATTATTTTGATCAATTATAATTTTGTATTTTAATATAGTAATTTACACATTAATATTGCTTACCATATGGCAAGCGGTTCAATATATATTTGCATTTTGGTAATTTAATTTAGATGAAACTCTATTAAAGTTTCAAATGGTTCACTAAAGTTTCAATAATATTTTTGAAATATATTTTTATTTTATATAAAAATTTTAATTAATTTGTGTTATTTTAATATAATAAAATTTACAGATATATTTTTCCATTTCAATAATTTTATCTTTTATTTCTTTAATCTCATTTTAATTTTGGATTGTTATAAATTTTGAAATACTTTTCTTTATTTTGGATATTAGAGTGAAATTTTGGATTTTGATGTGATTTGGTTTTTTCATTTTGGTTTTGAATCATGTTTTATTAGATTTTGTGTCAAAGTGTTTGTTTCATTTTTTCCCCCCCTTAATTTATAAAATTTTCGATATGCAACATGTTTTTTGGTTATAGATTGAAGAAGTTTGGATTTTAAGAAAGTTTGTTTTGGGTAATAATTATAATTTTCAAATGTACTGTGATGACGCACTTAATTCCGTAATTAAATATTGTTTGGGAATGACTATTTATCTCTTTCTCTTTTAGAGTTCTTGAGAAAAAAAAATTCATCTTGATAGTAGAGAAAATAATTTTAGTTATAATGTATATATAAGTGTTAACTTTAAGAAAAAAAATATATGCATCATAGAGGTTAGCAACTAGTATATATAAAACTGAAAACATTTGAATTTTTTGATTGAATTTATAATAGTTTGTCACATCATCTTTTAATTTATAATAATTTTACATATCATTCTTCTGATATATATTTTTAATTAAGTGATGAATTCTATTTTATATTTAAGTACTAACACATCAGATCCTCAAAAAAAAAAAAAAAAAAAAAAAAAGAACTAGCACATCAGAATCTTGTCACATCATATTTTTTAAAATATTATAATATATAGTTTCATAAAAACATAATCATAATAAAAACATATTAACCAAAAAGGGGAAAAAGTTGTTAATATTCCCAATTCTCCATGCATTACACTAGTTATTGACTAGCTCTGAATATTGCAACTTGTTAAAAATACATGATTAATTGATTAAATTAACTATATCCTAATAATTTAAGTTTTTGAGACAATTAACAATTTAATATAGTATCAGAATAAGAAGCAATATTATCCATTTCTTCCCTAAAGAAAAACCTAAATGAGCACAAAGGTTGTTCATGTTCTGATACATGGTCTGCAACTGTGTTTCAGATATTGATGAATGCAAAACACCAAAGACATGCAACCAAACATGCCATAACACTGATGGGGGTTACTATTGCACTTGTTCGGAGGGGTACGAACCAATCAACGAAAAGAATGGAAAGGGCAACCGAACAGTACCAACAGGCTGTCATCGCATCCCTGGCAACCAACTTATTAAGACATCTATTATTGCACTGAGTAAGTATAATAATATATATAAAAATTATACTATTGTTATTATTAACTTACCCTCAAATTTAGATTACTACCAATCAGATTCAATACATTTCAAAAGTGATTAATTTGGTTTCTAAAATTAACTTAGTTCCTAAACATTTGTTAGTCATTTTTTATTCTCTATCTTAAGGACTAAGGTAATGAATTTACTATTATTATTATTATTATTATTATTATTAGAATACTCAATTTTATATAGTCAAACTCATCCTTCAACTTTTAAAATAAATTCAATTTTATGCATATAAGTTGTTTTAGTTAAAAGATAAATTGGAAATCAATTAATTAAAAATTGAGATAATATAAAAGAAACAAATTGAAACTGACAAAAAGTATAATTTGGCCAACAAAATATCGATCCTTTTTTTTTTTTTTTTTTCTCTTTACTTTTCCATGCTCTCTCACTTTTTCTTTCTGATAACGCACTATGACTTCTTTCAAGTTTCAACCAAAGGAGAAAAACAGACTTCCCTAGTCCCTACCAGCTACAATACCCGACAATAATATGTCACTTATCGCGTCTTTAAACAAAACGACCTATTTACACAAGTCAAAGTCTGTGATGTATCGATCCAAAGATTCCGAACGGAGAAATATCACGAAACTTTTTTCTTTCTTATTATGGATTGCCATTGCCCATTGGCCTCTTTCTTTGGTCACGTAACTCACGTTGTCTGCTGGACCCCAGAATCATCGTTATCAACTCTCTTTTTTTTTTTTTTTTAAGTAAAGTTATACTCTGTGATGTAATGATTTAATCTACCATAAAACATTCTATTTGATTTTTCTCAGCCAGGCCATTAAATAAATAAAGAAAACTTTTAAGAATGAATGAAGTGTAAGAGCATGCAATTGCAAATTATATCATATTTTACCATTTAAAAAGATACTTTATCTATTATAACCTTGATTTTGAAACTCGGGCTGTTTAATGAACCAAAAAAAATGAGATATTTAAAATTTTTGAGGTCATCAGACCAAAGTTCAACTGAGGTCAAACAATGATGTGTCATTTAATTTTTTAATATATTTGATACTTAAATTAGTTTATATTTATTAATTTTTCATTCCTGACCAACAAGATATGTGTGGCCCAATGGTTTGCATGCTGGACATGTTATTTCACTTGCTGAGAGCAAGTTCAAGTCCTGCCCCCAGAATTGGTTTCTTATAAAACCGGTTCCTGGTCAAACCGACCGGTTTGGTCCGAGTTTTAAAAGAATGATTATAACATCTTATTTTACAATACATCCAATATCTCAATTTTTATTTTATCATGCAACACATTAAAATAATATATCTACACAATAAAATAATATAACCCAAAATCCGTTTCAAAAAAAAAAAAAACCCAAAATCATCTCTCTCCTCTCTCTAATTTTTGTCTCTCTTCCTCTTTGACTCTTTCTTTCTTTCTCTCAACCACCTATCACCGCTGAGCAGCCCAATAGAATCACCTGCCAGCATAGCTACTAATTCAAACTCAAACATAATACCCAAGCGAAACCCAATTACCCAAACAAAAACTCAAAGCCAATACCCAAATAAAACCCAAAACCCACCTATCACTGCCACTGCACCACTTGCCACCACGACCACCATGAACAAACCCAAAAAAAGCTAATGAAACTCAAACAAACCGCCACTGCCTCACTGCCCATCACCCACCACTGCCAACATAAAACCCACAAATGACCAACAAAACCCAAGCTACTACCACCAATCTAGCAACATCACTGAAATCAAAACCACCAAAATCCAACAAAATCGGAACTACCAAAATCGAAAACCACTTGGAACCACTAAAACCCAGATAGAAGCCCAGATACTGACGCTCTAACGGAAATATTTTATATTTCCATGAGAATATCCAGGTAGAGTGAGAAATGATGTAAATGCAAATGTCCCAAATTTTATTCACCAGACATTGTCGTTAGTGTGAAAAATGACTTAGATCTCTCTGTTGGAGGGGATTAGGAGGTTTCAACTAAATTAAATGTTGAGATTCAAGTAATAGTTCAATGATAATTATATCTTTTATTGTGTTTTATCTATGTGGTTCTAAACACCAATATTGAAATTCAGGGCTTTAACGTTTAAAACTCTTTATTTCAAATGAATATGATGAATGATGATGATATTCATAATATTAACAGTGATTAAATAAATTTTAGCACTAGATTAAATTAATTGAGTTCATGAAAATACAAAACTTTTGTATTATGTCCTCTGATATCATCTCTTACAATTTTTTTTTTCAATCGGTTACCTAACTGAGGTATCAACTTCAAAGCATTTTATCTTATAATTTGTCAAACGCTCTAAAAGCTAAAACTATTTTTAGTTATTTATTTTAAAAAAAAAAAAAACTTAAACTCTACTATCAAACAGACCCTTAATATTAGACTTGAGGATTGGTTTTTTGTTTTTCAATTGACTTGGTGAGGAGTTGAGGTCTTCACCGACAGATGTTATCAATCCGATGTTCTTCTTCTTGTTTATTATGTTTTTTTCTTTTTTTCCTATTTTTTTGAATTCACTGTCATAGACTATGCAAAAATAAGATATTTTGAAGAAAATAAGAAATTTAGACATTCAAAAAAAATAAAAAAAAGTTCCTGCATTTCGTTATATAAACGATATATACTTTTGATTCTCAACTAGCTAGGTTCGCTATCCAAACAAGTTCAAAAACCATACGGATTGCCTCTTAATACTTGCTTGTGGGAGGTCCAATCTTTGATATATTATGCATTCTTAGCTTCGCCAATGTCTTCTTCATAATTAACAAAGGAACTCAACGTGGTTTTATAAAAGGATGTCAATTCAAAACCTGGTTCACCAGTTCTCTTTCAATTGTATATTTTTAATTTTGATATAATTTGTCATTACCAGATTTGAGAGCCGCTCATAGTGGAGTATATGTTTTTGTGGCAGTCGTTAACTATTATAATTCCAATCTTGATTGCGTCTTCATATGATACGTATGTTATATATACTTCTCTACTGTATCAAAATTTGTGCCATTACAGAGACAGTTGTATTAACAAATTTAAAGAAGTTAAAATGTTCTACTTGGTGAAAATGCAAGTTTGAATATGTGCAGGTATCAGCGTAAGCCTCTTAATATTGCTTTTGGGAGGTTCTTGGATATATTGGGGTCTAAAAAGAAGAAAGAACCTGAAGCTCAAAGAAAAATTCTTCCAGAAAAATGGTGGTTTATTGTTAAAACAACAAGTCTCTAATCACGAAAGTTCTATGACAACCAAAATCTTTACAGCAGAAGAGTTAAAAAAGGCCACCAACAACTACGACGAGAGTAGAGTCCTTGGTCATGGAGGCTATGGAACCGTGTATAAAGGAATATTATCTGATAACAAAGTTGTTGCCATTAAGAAGTCTAAAATTGGTGATCAGAGTCAAATTGAACAATTCATAAATGAAGTGATTGTGCTTACCCAAATTAACCATAGGAATGTGGTTAAGTTGTTTGGTTGTTGTCTAGAAACAGAAGTGCCTTTACTTGTTTATGAATTCATCACAAATGGAACTCTTTGTGACCACATACATGATAAAGGCCGATCATCCTTACTTTCATGGGAAAAACGTCTGAAGATTGCTACAGAAACCGCTGAAGCACTTGCATACTTGCATTCTGCAACTTCTATGCCAATAATACATAGAGATATTAAAACTGCAAATATATTGTTAGATGATAACTATACAGCAAAAGTAGCTGACTTTGGAGCTTCAAGGCTAGTTCCTCTTGATCAAACACAATTGACCACTTTGGTGCAAGGAACTTTGGGGTATTTGGACCCAGAATACTTACAAACTAGCAATCTAACAGAAAAAAGCGATGTCTATAGTTTTGGTGTTGTTATGGCAGAGCTACTGACAGGTAAGAAGGCACTTTCTTTTGATAGGCCTGAAATTGATAGAAATTTAGCAACATCCTTTGTCTCCGCCGTAAAAGAGGACCGCTTACTTCAAATTGTTGAAGTTCACATTGTTAATGATGGTAATATTGAGCGACTAAAGGAAGTTGCTAATCTTGCAAAAAGGTGCCTAAGGTTACGAGGGGATGATAGGCCTTCTATGAAAGTGGTGGCAGCGGAGCTGGAGAGATTTAAAAAAATGGAAAAAAAGCCATCGGAAGACACTGATGTCTATGCGAACAAGACTGAATACTTGCTCAGTGCAACTAGTAAGTCTTTCGATATTGATGTTGGCACCGGTGGTTCTACCAGTACAACTGCTGAATATAATAGCATGAATGACCAGTTACTGCAACTCGTGGATAATGGGAGATAATTACTTGCTCCTTGGTAATATATTGGTATCGATTGACAATCGAATTTGACATGGTGTTATGATGGGCAGAATAATTTCCAAGTAAGCAATCAATTAACAATCTTGGAAGTTAGAAATTGTTTCGAAAGTTTGACGCCATTTGGGTCTGTCTTGAAATAATATTTGTATTTATTAAATACTATCGTGATTGTATTGTCAATTGTATTTGTCTTGTGAATTATATTTTGAATATTGGAAGATGTAGTAACTAAGAGTGTGATTGTATTTAAGTTTATATATATGATGAAGACGTAGGAGTCCGATCAAGATCAAGTCTTTTATATTGATTTCTTATTGATTGTGATCATTTGGTTTAGTGTAGTTTCCATTTATCTATTTATTTCTATTGCTAAACCAGTAAACCTATGAATTTTGGCGAAAAGCCACTTTTAGTCCCTACATTTTCAAGCGATTCTCATTTTAGTCCTTACATTTTATTTTTACCGCTTTTAGTCCCTATCCTGAAAAACGCTTCTCATTTTGGTCTCTGCCGTTACATCAGAGACGGAGAAAGCTGACGAGGCAAACGGCAGGAATAAATAATACTTATTTAATATCCACGTGGCCTAAATTAATAATAAAAAATGTCACGTCAGCATATAAATTTAAAAAAATTAATTTATTAATTTTAACTAAATAAAAAAAATTAAAAACAGAATTAAAACTAAAAATCATATGAATTAAGATCTAAGTGTGTTTTGAACAAGAACACAAATCCAGATTCAAGAACACAAACCTAGAAATTCAAAAAAAAAAAAAAAACCAGTAAATCAAAAGTGGTAACTCAAAAACTCTACAAACTATCACCCATTTTCCAAACACCAAACTATCAAATCACAGTTCCCCTTTCTTTTGTCATTTTCTTCTTCTTCTTCACATTTATCTATCAACAACAATGCAATTCCAAATCCAAAATTTTCACATTTTTTTCAAGAACTACAATCCGGGCACTGAATCAAACCATTTTCATTGCACTCTAAGCATCTCTGGACTCTGTCTTCTTCTTCATCAAACACCTTCCTACTCCCATTGCAGTTTGTGCACGACGCGAATTGGACATCGCCACAGCTGTCACAGCCGAAGCTAAACCCGAGTTTCTGAACCGGAAACCCCTCGAGTAGTTTCGCCAGCTTGCCGGTTTTGAACAAGTGCTTGACCGTCTCGGCTCCTCCGATATGCTTCCCTTTGATGAAAACATGCAGCAAAGTCACCAGATTGCTGTGGTGCTTGTTGTTCTTGTTGTCGTTGGTCTCGCTCGTCGACCTAAACCCAAAACCCCCAAAATATCATCCTCACCAAGTAGCAATCCTCGTAGGTCCGCCGAATCCCGCGCAAGCTAGGGAAATACACAACAATTCTGTCCCTAGTCCTGGGCAAGCGAATCGGACCCGAAATATTAGGCGAGAGTGAAGAAACCCGAAACTCCTTGATGATGTAATTTATGGATTTTGGGTTGATGATTGGGTTTTCTATAGGATTTGTTGATGATCTGTGGTCTGATTGGTGCTATGTTGTTTTGTTGTTGATATTGGATGATTTAGATATTTTGTTCTTGGTTTGGCTGGGTTTTGATTTACTGGTTTTTTTTTTTTTTTTTTGAATTTCTGGGCTTGTGTTCTTGAATCTGGATTTGTGTTCTTGTTGTTCTTATTCAAGACACACTTAGATCTCAATTCATATAATTTTTAGTTTTTAATTATGTTTTTCATTTTTTTTATTTAGTTAAAATTAATAAATTAATTTTTTTAATTTAGATGTTAATGTGGCATTTTTTATTATTAATTTAGGTCACGTGGATATTAAATAAGTATTATTTATTCCTGCCGTTTGCCACGTCAGCTTTTTTCGTCTCTGATGTAACGGCATGGACTAAAATGGGAATCGTTTTTTAGGATAGGGACTAAAAGCGGTAAAAATAAAATATAGGGACTAAAATGAAAATCGCCTGAAAATGTAGGGACTAAAAGTGGCTATTCGCCATGAATTTTCTAATTCTCTCTTCCTCCCTCTTTCACACACATTAGAGTTGTTGATATATCTCTTTTGGATGCCAATAATTAGTTGGACTTAGACTAGATGATCGAAGTGGAAGTGCAAATGAACTTTTTTGTAAGAGCATACCCATTAAACATGCTATATGCTAAAAGATGCTATTTTTTAGCATTTCTGACCCAAAAACGTGCTCCATCAAAGATTGTATATGCCAAAAGTTTTGCAATACTGCTACAGTGCGGTCTCAAAAATAAGACCGCACTGTAGCACTATGTTATAATTTTTTATTAATTTCTTTCTCTCTCTCTTCCGTGTTGTCTCAAGTCTCTTCTCTCTCCTCTCTCACTTCTCCTCTGTCACTCTCTCTCGTGCTCTCCGTCCCTCTCTCCTTCTGGTGTCTCTCTCTCAGGCAAGCCCTCCATAGCTCGCCAAACCGCCGTTATTCTCCAAACCCACATGCTCTCTCCTCATCATCATCATCGCCGTTATCTCCATCCCCACTGTCCGATCCGATTACCCTCCGATCTCTGCGCTATCTCCATACCCACATGCCACCGCCGATCTCGTGCTCTCCGTCCACTCCTTTCCTTTTCACTGTCTCTCTCGCGCTCTCCGTCCACTCCTTCTTAATCTTTCTTTCATTTTCACTCTGCCTCTCTGTTTCCCTTTCTCTCTGCATCTCGAGTTCGTGGGTCTTGGGTGTGGCTGGGTGTGGTCGGGCTGCGGTGGTTTTTCGTGGATCGTGGGTCTCTACGGTGATTCGTGGTGGGTCTCTGCGGTGGTTCGGTGAGTGGATTTTGCAATTTGATATTGGTGAGTTTTAATTTCAGTAGTTTTGATTGATTTTGGTGGGTTCCTGATTTCGGTGACTGGGCTTGTGGGTTGATCGAGGTGGTTTTGGGTCTTTGTTGTGATGTTGTGATTCTTTGATTTGGATGATTTTTTAATTTTGTGGCTTTGGGTGTGAAAGAGAGACAGAGGAGAGAGTCTCAAAGAAAGAGACTAGAAAAATAAAAAAGAATAAAAAAATTGATAAATAAAGAATATTTAAATGAAATGCTAAAAAAATAAAAGTTTTGATGGAATGCATGTTGTAAAGTGGAGTGTTATATGTTATAAAATTGAGATTTGAGAGGGTGAATGCTAAATTTTTTGCAATCCTTAATGAGGATGCTCTAACACACTAAATTGCTTTTGAACATATTTTAAACTAGTACTTATTGTGAGGTACACTTCCCCCACCCACCCCCCCCCCCCCCCTACTTTTATTCCGTTAATGAGGTTGAAAATAACTAGAATATGGCAAAATATCAGTTACCCCAATAGTTTTAGTGTTTTAATTACACTATAAACTAACGCTATAAAATAAATTCCAATTAATTTAATTAATAAAATTTATTGTCATCTAATAAAAAATATGAAGTTCAAATTAATTATGCTTACACTAAAAATTAATTGATATTTTAGGAAAAAAAAAACATATATTTAATTAACATTCTAACAGTATACCGAAAAAGGGGACGTGCTTGCCAAAGTCAATTTTGTTGGATATGATCTTAAAAAAAATTTAAAACCCAAAAGGGCCTTGCACGAAGGAGGATTGGTGGCAGTAAAGCCCACCATTTCTTCTCCTTAGGCAACAGATAGGCCCACCTGTGACTTACCGAGTTACGAGACCAGAGGGATGAAAAATCCCATCAACTATCCTCTTTCCTTCTTGACGTAAATCACATTCTAATCATTGCCATATTTAATTTTTAATCCTCCTGATAAGATGAATAATGCAACGTACATAATATTTTCATAATAATTTCGCAATAAATCTTAAATAATAAGTTAGTAAATGTTAGAAATACTGAATAATTGTATTGTATTTCATAATTGAGGAATATACATGTGATACATTTATATAGGAGGCATATGTGTGCGGTACAAGTAAGCATATGTGTGCGGTACAAGTAAAGTGTAGTACAAGTACAAGTGTGTTATACAAGTAAACTAGCTGAGCCTAAAGCCCATAACATAATATATATTAACAGCTCCTCTCAAACTCAAGGTGGATGTGAGACCAGTTTGAGGTTGTCAACCAAATCACGAGTGCGTCCCTTAGGAAGTGCTTTGGTGAAGATATCTGCAAGTTGATCTTTGGAGGAGACGGAGAAAAGCTTGAGAGCACCATAGACAAGATGAGAACGGATAAAATGACAATCAATCTCGATGTGTTTAGTCCGTTCATGGAAGACATCATTGTGAGCAATATGAATGGCACTTTGGTTGTCACAATAAAGGGGAGTAGCAAAGGATGTGGACACACCCAAATCCTTAAGAAGCCATCGTAGCCAAAGGAGCTCAGATGTGGTGTCAGCAAGAGCACGATATTCTGCTTCAGTACTGGAGCGGGCCACGAAAGTTTGTTTCTTACATCGCCAAGAAATCAAAGAAGAACTAAGGAGAAAGCAATAACCTGTAGTGGACCTGCGATCAGTGGGATCTCCTACCCAATCAGCATCAGAGAATGCATGGAGTACAATGGGAGACTGAGCTGAGTAGAAAATGTCATGGAAGAGAGTGCCCTTCAAGTATCGTAGAATGCGCAGAACAGCAGCATATTGAGTCGATCGTGGAGCAGACAGATACTGGCTCACCTGATGAACAGCATAAGAAATGTCTGGACGAGTAACTGTGAGATAAACTAGGCTGCCAACCAATCGTCTGTAAAGAGAGGGATTAGACAATGGTTTCCCCCTTGAGGGTGTCAGATGCGCATTAAGTTCAACTGGAGTGTCAACAGTCTTGCTATCAGTGAGTCCAGCTTGAGATAAAAGGTCAAATGCATACTTGGCTTGAGTAATATAAAGACCATCTGTGGAACGAGTGATTTCAAGACCCAAGAAATAGCTGAGATGTCCAAGGTCTTTCATCTCAAACTGCTGACTAAGAAAATCCTTGAGTTCTTGAATGCCACTGAGGTCATCACCAGTTATGATCATATCATCTACATATAGGAGAAGCAAAATGGTGCCTTTATCATTGCGACGAAGAAATAAGGCAGAATCATAAGGACTGGCAGTATAACCCAAGCGAAAGATGGTGGAGCTGAACTTGGCAAACCAAGCTCGTGGAGCTTGTTTAAGGCCATAAAGTGCACGTTGAAGGCGACAAACCTTGTTTGTTTCAATAGAAAGACCAGGAGGAGGTTGCATATAGACTTCTTCATGCAGATCCCCATTAAGGAAGGCATTTTTAACATCCATCTGAAAAAGGTCCCATTTACTAGCCGCTGCAACAGCTAAGAGGGCACGAACAGAGGAGATACGGGCAACTGGAGCAAAAGTCTTTTCATAATCAATCCCATACTCCTGTGTAAAACATTTGGCAACAAGACGAGCCTTGTAGCGCTCGATGGACCCATCAGAGCGAGTCTTGATCTTATAGATCCACTTACAACCAACCACAGACTGACTAGGAGGGAGAGTAACCAGATCCCAAGTATGGTTTTTGGTTAATGCATCAATTTCCTCTTTCATTGCAATCTGCCATAAAGGGTCAGTAGAGGCCTCACGATAGGTTTGAGGCTCATGAAGTGTAGTAAGGGCAGTGTAACAATGATAGTCAAGTAAATGTGCAGGAATGGATCTTACCCGGGTTGAGTGGCGAGGTGGAATGTCTTATAGAGGATCTTCAAGCAGAGCAGGAGTAGGGGACCTAGGCTCAAGGTGGGGTAGCTCGTCATCAACCTATTCATCTACAACCTGTCTAGGAGAATCATCAAAAGTATCTGGAGATGGAATAGAGAAGTCCAAAGGAGGATCAAGAGTATCTGTAGAAGGAACAGGAGACTCATTTGGAAAGATTTCTAAAACAGAAGAGTTAGTTAGGGAGGAACGAAAGTGAGAGAGTTCAACAAACAAACGGTGTTCCCAAAAGACAACATTACGGGAAACACGAAGACGATGAGAGACAGGATCATAGCATCGATACCCTTTTTGAGTTTCACCATAACCAAGGAAACAACAAAGTCTAGATCAAGGCTCAAGTTTGTTGTGCTCATGAGGCTGAAGAAGAACGAAACAAGCAGATCCGAAAGAGCGAAGGTAATGATAGTCAGGGAGTGACCCAAAAAGGCGCTCATACGAAGTCTGATTATGGATAACAGTGCTTGGAATGCGATTAATGGCATGAACAGCATGAAGAGCGGCTTCACCCCAAAATGGGGCAGGAACTTTAGCAGAAAGAAGAAGAGCACGAACAGTGTCAAGAATATGACGAAGTTTTCTTTCGACTCGACCATTTTGTTGAGAGGTGCCTGAACAGGTTAGATGATGTACAGTGCCATAGGAATGTAACAGAGCTTGAAAAGCATATTGAGTATATTCAAGAGCATTATTAGAACGAAAAGTTTTGATATGTTTGGAGAATTGTGTTTCAACCATTTTTGCAAAGTTACTGTATATTGGTAAGATTTCAGAACGAAATTTCATAAGAAAGATCCAACTATAACGAGAATAATCATCAATGAAAAAAACAAAATAACGAGATCCACCAATACTAGTAACAAGAGAAGGTCCCCAAACATCAGAATGAATTAACTTAAAAATACTATTACAGATAGATTCACTATTATTGAAAGGTAAAGCTGGTTGTTTTCCTAACTGGCATGAAGTACAATCAAAATTGTCTTTGGACACAGAACCCAACAGACCCTTAGAAGCTAACTGTTATACCCGAGTAGATGAGGCATGACCAAGACGAGAATGCCAAAGTGCGAGAGAAGGTAAGGAAGAAACTGCAGCAGCAACAGAGATAGGAGCAACAGGTGGAAGATGAAGATTGTCCACGGGAAACATACGCCCAACCCTAGGACCGGTCCCAAGCTCTTGCCCCGTCCTCGGATCCTGCACAATACACCCAGAATAGTAAAAAATAAGGCGATATCCTAGTTCAGCTAATTGTCCCACAGAGCACAAATTATAGGATAGGTCAGGTACATGGAAGACCCTAGGAACAGAGAGGTTAGAGGTTGAAACAAAACCTAGACTATTCCCATGCATGGTGGAACTATCAGCTATATGAATATTAAGAGGATGTGGTGCAGGGTCAAGTTTGGAGAATAAAGATGAGTGAGGTGTCATGTGATTGCAACAGGCAGAATCAAAAAGTCAAGTTTGAGACTTACCGGGTAGAACTAAGAGAGCAGTGGAAAGAGATGCATTACTAGCCATACAAACAACCTGAGCTATGCTCTCCTGTAGTTCAGTGGGGGAGAGGTTGATAGTGGATCCAGAAGACTAAGACTCAACTGAAATGGAAGGCATCGGCGGAGTAGGCTCAGTACTAGCAACAACAGCAGTAGATTTGTTGCGGCGGTAACAAGTCTCAATGGTGTGGCCAGGATGCTTGCAATAATTGCAGAACTTTTTGTTGGTCTGCTTGCGACGATTGCTAGAGCCAGAGGAATCACCTGATTGCTGAGGTTGCTCAATGGGAGGAGCAGAAGGAGTAATAGTCAAAACATTGAACTTATTCTGGGCTTGAAGGGTTGCAAGCTGAGCTTCTTCTCTAACCAACTCATTTACAACAGTATCAAGAGAGGGAGGAGGACTGTGATTAAGAAGCTGACCTCGGATGGGCTCAAAGTCCTTGTGAAGTGACATCAGGAATTCATAGAGACAAAATTCATCTCTAACTGTAGCATATTGCTGAGCATCCTTTGAGCATTCCCAAATTGGATCAGAAATGTCAATTTGGTCCCAAATGAAGCGAAGCTGATCATAGTAGTCATTGATGGATTGCCCTGGTTCTTGTCGAAGTTGATGCAATTCAACCACTAACTGATATTTCATGGATCCGTGAGTAATGGAGTACCTTTTGGCCAACATATCCCATGCTAATTTTGCATCATCAAAGTTGCCCAACAGATTGGAGATGGAGGGAATGGAAGTGTTCCGAATCCATGTGAGGATCATGTGGTTGTGACTATCCCATTCAATTATGCGACTGAGGAAGGCAGCATCTTTTTCACTTGCCCCCTTGACAGGAATAGTAATTGCACCAGTACAATAATGCCAGAGCATGCGACCCTTAAGAAAATTGCGCATAGCTTGAGACCAAGATAAGTAATTCTTATTCCCCTCCAATACAGTATTGATGGGGTAAGGAAGAAAATTATCATTTTTATCCATTTAGAGACACAATATGCAAAAACAGACTGCAAAAATGAAATCTACGCAAAAAACTGGGTAGGGAGAACCTGGACTGTAAAAAGTCAACCCTATAGAAAAGTCAACGGTCAAAGTCAACCCTCGGTCAAAGTCAACGCTGGTCAACGGTCAAAGTCAACGGTCTGGTCAACGATGACGTCAGCTGTGGTGGGTGACGTCAGCAGATGCGTGGATGATGACGTCAGCCCTAGGTGACGTGGCAGTATGACGTCACGGATGACGTCAGCAAAACCTGAGGGAGGCGCGTGAGGGCGCGTGACTGAGGCGCGGCTTCTTCAGGCGGCACGTGAGAGAGAGTGCAGGCTTCGATGCTTGCGAGACTTCCACGGTTGAGTAGATCGAGGCGAGACGATCACGTTGGTATCTGCAAAAACGTTATCGGAGCAAGATGCACGGCGGAGACGGTGATTGCAGTGGTCTGTGTGGTGCGGGACTCCTCAACGACGGCGGCTGCAGTTCCGGAACCCGAGGACAACGGCTGAGAGACGTCGAAGGTTCAACGGTGAGTGGCTGCAGCGGCTGTTGTGACGGCGGAAGCGATAAGGGTGGAGTAACACCAAGAGAGACAAGACTGCTAAAAGAAAGGTCAGAGCAGTGACTCTGATACCATGTTAGAAATACTGAATGATTGTATTGTATTTCATAATGGAGGAATATACATGTGATGCTTTTATATAGGAGGCATATGTGTATAGTACAAGTAAGCATATGTGTGCGATACAAGTAAAGTGTAGTACAAATACAAGTATGCTATATAAGTAAACTAGCTGGGTCTAAAGCCCATAACATAAAATACATTAACAGTAAAAAAATAATGTCAGTAATGGACTTAAATTATAACTAATAATAATTTAACATGTAAAAATATTATGAACATAGCATTACTAAGATAAGGCAAAATTTGCCAAATAATATATTTTTTCAAAAAAATTAGGCATGTGGCATGCATTCAAAGTTATCTAGTAAGTTAGACTGTTTTTGAAAATCGACTTTGGCAAAATCGACTTTGGGCTGGAAAATAAACTCTATAGTGGCGTTTTTTTAGTGCCTATAGCAGCGTTTATAGAAAACGCCACTATAGGGCACCTATAGTGGCCTTTTTACAAACGCCACTAAAAAAAACGTCACTATAGCTTTTGTTTTTCAGTCCAAAGTCGATTTTGCCAAAATCGATTTTCAAAAACAGTCTAACTAACTAAATAACTTTGAATGCATGCCACGCACCTAATTTTTTTGGAAAAATATACCATTTGGCAAATTTTGCCCTAAGATAAAATTATAGTTTCCAAACCGTCTGAAATAGTACTATTTCAATTTGGAGATTCTTCAATTGAAAGCACGCCTTGATTCAAGCCACGGCTGAAAACATAAGTCAATTTTTTCTTTTGTTATATGTGCACGGATTTTCCAAATGACATTAGCCTTAAAGATGAAAATAAATACAACTCTCATTTTTTTTTCTTTGCTTTTCATCATCAAACTATTGTATAGGCATCCAATGATGAGTTTATGACTTCGTTGGTGAGTGCTATATGAGCGCCTGAGCCCATGAATTACGCTTAAATTTGGGAATACACCATTAACTCAGGATTAAGACGGAAAATAAAGTCATGTCAATCACACTCTAAAAGGTGAGAAATCAGTGTCCCATGAAAGAACTAAGCACATAGAGGTAGATTGTCACACGGTTAGACATAAGATACAAGATAACATCAACAGGTTGTTCTATACAGCAACACATTCTTAGTTAACAAATTTTCTTACAAAAGCACCTTGTTCTCAACAACTTTTTTTCTCTACTTTCCAAGATGAGCATTGTAAACATTCATAGTTCTGGTTCTCATCTTGAGGGGAGTGTCAAAGTTCTAAAGATCAAAAGGGAAGAAAAGAAAAGAACCTAAAGATCAACACAGCAGTTAAACGACAGAAGAGTTAGCTAAACTGCAAGTAGTTTAAGTAGTCTAATTATTCACGTGTGAAACACACGTGGCTTTATCACACGTGTTGTAACTAACTTAGCATATAGTTTGGAAAAAGAGAGGGAAAGTTAGTTTTTCTGTTTTCTTAGTGTATATAACAGAGATGCTTGTATAGATTCATTATTGCAACGTACAATAGAAGAAAATTCCCAAAACTCTCTACTTTCTCTATAATTTTCTGTAAGAATTCTTACAAAGGCTAGTAAATTTGTGAAAATAATCAGCTATGGAGAGGTTCTCTTTCTTTCAGGAGGCAAGTGTTGGGGAGATAAACACATTGGGGAGCTTCCTTGAATAATTAATATAACATATAGAGACACACTTTAACCCAAAAGGCCTAAGCCCAATGGGTATGTGCTCAATTATGTTATATTAACCACTTATTCTTTTTATCTTTATTCAATGTGGGACTTCACTCACACGTGTAACCCAATAATCTCCCCCTCACGTGTGAGTCTCTGCCACTCTGTGGATTTCAAGACTTCTCTGTGGGCCATGAATAAGTCCTACTCGCTCCCCCTTAACTAATGGGCTTTTCACTTCATCAATGCGTCATCCATGGGTCTCTCGTGCGTCATCCATGGGTCTCTCGTGCGTCATCCATGGGTCTCTCGTACGTCATCCATGGGAACCATGTGTCAACCCTGCACGCACATCCATGGGAACCCCGCACGTTCATGTCCATGGGAACCTCGCACCATACCATTATTTAGCACCACGTGAGTCTCTGCTTCTCTGTGAGCTTTGAACAGGTCCTACTCGCTCCCCCTTAACTAATGGGCTTTTCACTTCATCAATGCGTCATCCATGAGTCTCTCGTACGCCATCCATAGGAACCACGTGTCAACCCCGCACGCACATCCATGGAAACTTCGCACGTCCATGTCCATGGGAACCTCTCACCTCATCATTGTTTAGCACCATTTGCAATATTCCTTTGTTGGGCTTTTCTTTTTCTCCAGGATTTTTGTGTGTGGACCATTTAGGCTTTCTCTGTCCCTGCTGGGTAGGGACCATGAACACCTCACCACCTTTGCCGCACACCACCATGGGCTCTGATACCACTTGTCGGGGAGATAAACACATTGGGGAGCTTCCTTGAATAATTAATATAACATATAGAGACACACTTTAACCCAAAAGGCCTAAGCCCAATGGGTATGTGCTCAATTATGTTATATTAACCGCTCATTCTGCTCATCTTTATTCAATGTGGGACTTCACTCACACGTGTAACCCAACAGCAAGCTGATATCAAATCTGCATAGTTGGAGCACTGGATATTGAGGTGGCAATGAGTTCTACGGTTAGCCAAACCTCTCACAAGGTTACACATTTAACTACACTAGTTGCAAACCTGCGCGATGCATGAAAAAATTTAACATTTTATTTTTTGGTTAATTGAAAATAAAAATAGTAAACAAGACTTATAAATATTAGTTTAAAACCTTTAAAATGATGTAATTATTTTCTAATAAAGAATGGTTAATACAATATAGATTTTCTAAATTAAGCTATCTATATTTGTTATTTGAAAGTATTTTAAATTTTGTAAATTTTTTTCTTTCAAAGAAACATATTGCATTTTACATTCAATTATTATATAGATATTTTATAAATAATTTAATGTGTGGCTAGAATTTATTTCTAATGTTCCTTACAAACAATTTATCCTCTATATATCTTGTTTTAGAAGAATCCTCTATATATCTTAAATGTCCTAAAAAAGAAGCATATATAAGTAAATTCACCATTTATCTAAGGGAAAAAAAATACAAGATTTTAATAACATAAGAAAAATGTAATTTTATCAAGAACCTACTAACCTCATTATAAGAATGTGATATAATTGTCAATGAAGCAACTCCTTTCTTTTACACAAACCTCTACTCCCAAAGCATCACCAAAGTGAACGGAAATGATCGAAGTGGACTGAAATGAATTAAAGTGGACCGAAATTGACTAAATGGACCAAAGTGGACTGAAATGTACCAAATTAACTGAAGTGGAACGAAATACTACACTGATGTGGCTCAACAAGACACATTAATAATAAATACTACACTTCAGCTTTTAGATATTATATAGAATCACAATAACGTTTTTTGAAAGAGATGAGATGAGTGCAATTAGGACGATTTGGTCTTGTAGGTACCGTTTTGTGAAGGTATGATTGAGGACATATGGCATTGGTTTCACAATTTGATTGAATGGTGATAACCTGTGGTGGACTGGGGTTTGAACTATCAACAAATCCATAAAGATGTTGATCCTTTGGTTATGTAACACTTGCTCTTTCCACCAGAGATAATTGTCTCTTGTGAGCTTAATAGTTATCAAATGGTGTATGAAGGTGATGGTTGTGAATGAAGTGTTAAGAAGATTTTGTCAGAATCAATGATGTTGGCTGAAGTAGATGAGCAGGAGGCCATTTTGGTTAAGCCAGATATTTGTCAGTTTGGCTCTGATACCATGTAAAGTTTACAACTACTGAATTGAACTTTCCACCTCACCTTAACATGGTGAAGGAATACGTCATTGGATTACTTAGAGGCTGTTGATAGGTATGTACAAAACGTGTAAGAATCCAAATTACAATCAACTGCTATCACCTAAGATGAAATTTATCTACTCTAGCTCATCAGAATATATTTTGATGAGATTTATCACTTCTGTCACTTCCTGGTCTATCTTCCAGCTTTATATTGGCATGATTATCCTACAACATACTTGTCAAGGTCATGATGTAACAAAAAATTTTGGAAACACATCATAGGTGTTGTGTTGGGCATCAGTTTTCCACAAATTCATATTATTATTACATATTGCTATGCCCTTGTGAGAGTTTGGAAAATTGTAACTACCCCAAGAAATCCGATATAGATCATCTAAAACACTACAGGGACACAAAAAGGTGGGAAAATGAAAATCAAGACAGTACACGTTGTTAACTATTATATCATTATTTTTTGAGGAAAATACAGATTCTAAGAGACATTACATTGAAGAATAATAATGATTATCACCATGGTAAGGTGATTTAGTTTCATCATTTCGAGCAATGTCTCTCAAGGAAAGAGAAGTAAATCAATTAAAATTTGGCTGTTTTATCCTCCCCATCCTGAAATTATCTTCTGTAAACTCGTTCTGTTCATGAGGACTCCAATTCAACTATCTTTACAAGAGACTATACTATACCCGCTGACCAAGTGAAACAAATCTACAGGAGTGTGAGTCTGTTGATGATAAGCACATCAGATCGATTCAAAATCGCTGTAAAAGGCTAGTATACAAAACTCTGCATGCTTCCTTCTCATAGTGCAACTCTAAAATTGCGTTTCTTACAACTAAGAGTGAAGTGCCGAATTAGAGATCTTCAAATCACAACTAGACCTTTCCATCTGATGAAGGAAGGTTTCTGTTGGCCTTCAAGGCTTTGGAAGATGATTTAGATAGAGAATTGGTGCCTTTGGAGGGAGAGGAGGAAGGGCATGGGAGCTTCTTAGGTAGCATCTGTTCCCAGTATTCCTTAGGCAATCTTGATGCTTCTGAAAGAACAATGAAAGCAAGAAGAGTAAAGAGCAAGCACTTGTGCCTCCAAGAACCTAACATGTTGAATACTCAGGAAATGAACAGAGCTCTGCTTTAACTTTCAAAGCTTGCAGCTTTAGATAGACTGTTGCAGCAGACATGTTGAGTAATGTATGGAGACTGCCAACTTATGTGTTTGAGAAAAGATGACTTAATGGCAGACAATGGAGTATTTGATAATGCTAATCTTTTGAGCAGCTCATGTTGTTGCTCTCATTGTCTAATATAGAAATAGAATCTGTGTGTGTGAGAGTGAGGAATTTGAGGGAGTTTAATATTTCGTACCCCAAATTGGTTGAGTACTACAATTGTTTAATCTTCTGTCTGGTAAGAAATCTTTGCTGTCAGACTTATTCAAGCAATATAATTAGTAATGCCACTTAGACAATATGTGACATTAATGAAACAGTATTTTACCATTTTGGTTTGAACTTTTTGTAAGCATACATATTCCCTACATATAATGCATGCCATGAGATTGATTTCATGTCGCGCATGAAAATACAAAGCATTGGTTAGCATGCTCATAATATGTTTAGTATCAGAGTTTTTAAAACTCAATCAAAATCGCCTTGAAGCTTTGTCTGAGTCTCGAAATATACAAGGGTAATCATTTCAATACATTGCAAATGCATCCTCTTTGGTTTTACATGACTGCATTGAATCCAGCATGGGTAAATATCCACTTCTACACTAGAATTGATGAAGCATGTGTCAATAATAAAAAATGTTCCCTAAAGCCCTATAAGCCTTCAGTTTAGAAAATAGAAACCCCACCTAACTCTGGTATTATTATTATCTCTCAATCATGCAAACATGAGGAGAGTACCCTTTTCACTAATTTTAGATAGTTCAAAAGCCAAGCAAGCCTCAGTAAGAAAAGGTTGGGAAAATTTTAAAGGAGTCGAAAGAAGCATCTAGGCACTTTTGTATGCTATTTTGCCAACAAAGAAATGCTTTTACCTCAAAAGAATAATGGTCATCACTTATCAGCATTGTCACTGGGAAATTAATTAATACTTTGTGTAAAGACCAGTGATCGGGGCACCCCAGAGCTAAGTAGAGTCAGTGAAGCAACAAAATTTAATTAAGATACAAGGTATATGGTCCTTTTCTCTTCTTCAGGAAAAACATAGTTCAGTTATAATAGACAAAATCAAAATCCTCGCTCTCTTACAACATATTAAAAAAAATTACTTCTGAAATTATTCATGAAGGACTCATAGATCAATTGACATATTTTCCTTTTGTTTGTTTCCAACAAAGATATCCAAGGATCAAATCTCCCTCCCAACTTAAGATTTAAAAAATAATGATGAAATCAATCCATGCGAATATTTATTCTACCCCGTAAGAAGATCAAACCAGAATTTAGCCATTGAAAATGATATAACATTACCATGCTGTCAAAAGGGGATATTTGAGCTTTTTCAATATACTAAAGAAGAAGCCTGCTGCACCAAACTTTGAAGTGCTCGTGAGCTCACAATTTTTAATTGCAGTAAGCTGAAGGAATGTCGGATGAAAGACTATATTTAACATTTGTGCAGGCTAATCTGGGGCAAAAGGAGTTGGAATGTGTACAATGCACTTCTTTCTCAAAGTGGTAGGGTCCATTCTTGCTCAAAAGTGCTCCATGTCTTACTAACTACTAATTCAGTAATCAAAATGCTTTAATGTCCATATAAAATATTTAATCTTAAACTGACAAATGTAGAGTTAATTTGTCATCTGCCCCTAGTTTGAATTCTCAGCTATGCATTGCTGTTCTAGAACTCCACCACACAAAAAACTAATTTTTAACTTTTTTTCAAGTGGATCTATGAGAAAGCTCCCATTAAAGTCTTCAATTATATTAGAATGTTTGAGAAACAACATTTTCACCTTTTAAAAACATCTTACGCTTATTGTGATGTAGAATCTGTTATGCCTCAACTTGTACTCTTATGTCCTTGCATCAGAGCTAGTGATCATCACTAACTAGAGCAATTCTTGTACTATTTATCTCAATGCACATGCTCTTGTGATTTCAATATTCATGGAATCTTGTGCAAGCCACACAAGTGTTCAAATAACAAGAACAGATGCATGCATACAACCCAACTATCCTAGAATTTGTAACACTAAAGGAACCTGCGGTAAGACTTTGCTCTGTAAATTTTCTTGCACAGGAAAAAACTGTGCTGTACTAGGTTAAAGAACTGAATGTTTAAGCAATTTACTTCTTCCCCAAAAATTATAGAATCCTCTCAATTCATTTGAAATAGGAATAGCCCATTTCACAGTTAAGATTTTATTTCTTAAATCTAACATTTCAATAACTACCTCTTTTTAATGAAGTGGTGCTAGGTAAATATTTATATTTGTAACATTTAATTTAAACCAAGAAAAAATCCACATCAAATGGAAATATTTACTTTCCACCAAAAGTCACTACTGTCTCCATCAACAAGTCATTCATCTTTGACATTGCTCTCAATTGCGCCAGATCCCTTGGTCCACCTAGGATCTTCCAAAATCAAGGACTCAAAATGAACAAAGTACAATTATTCCAACATTCCAAGTAACAGAGACAAGGTAAAGGATGAGAATGATGGGGAAGTTGTGAATGAAGTAGTTTAAGATTATTTTGTCAGCCTGGGTATGGGAATGCTCACTTAATAAAAATATAAGATATGCTCATATCTTCCTTGAAAGTCTTGCTGTCGGAAAATTTTACACGGGCTCATACACCATAATTATGTGCACAACTGCTACATTATCAAAGGTGGAATTGTTCTGCTAAGAAATTGACATTGGCTACATTCGTGATATATATTAAAATAAAGTTAGATAGGCCTGCACAGTACACGTATGACTATGCTTATGCTGCTAGACCTTATAAAAATAAAATTAAATTAAAAAATCGATGGCGTCAACAATGGGTACGAGAGACTTGAATCCTTGTTCTTTTCATAAAGAAAAGCAAGTAATCCTACTAAGCTGCGAGACTTTTGGTATCCTTAATACACATTTAAGAAAATTGAAAAACAACTTCAAGTTAAAGCTGTAATTCTAATTTTCAACATTAAAGCTCTTCGATGTACTATTCTAGGTTTTTGAAAGAAAATGTCGCAGAGTCCAAACGCTATATAATTATTTTGTAATGTGATGTATATTAAAATTTATTCACAAACTTTTATTAAAGAAAATATATTATGATTAACTTTTTTATATATGTATATATTATGATTAACTATTTTTGAAAGAGATATACTGGATTGAGATCACGATCAATACTCAGGGTATTGTACCTGATACAATTCCTATTAATAGTTGAAATTGATTGTTGCAAAAAGTAATTTTTAATCTCAACCATTGATTAAAAAAGTTAAGGAAAAAAAAAAGTAAAAAGAAGTAAAAATAAAAAAGTAAAAGGTAAATTTTTTTTTTTTTTTTTGGTGAGAGATGGTAGGGTGAATTGCACCCGGTGCAATACCTACACCGGATCCTAATCCAAATATACTCACTTAGCAAATAGATATTTTAATAATTAACAATTTTCAATTCCTATTAATGGTTGAAATTGATTGTTGCAAAAAATAATTTTCAATCTCAATCATTGATTAAAAAAGTTAAGAAAAAAAAAGTAAAAAGAAGTAAAAATTAAAAAAGTAAAAAGTAAAAAAAAAAAAAAAAAATTTGTGAGAGATGGTAGGGTGAATTGCACCCGGTGCAATACCCTAGGTATTTTAATAATTAACAATTTTCAATTATTTAAAAACCATAAGGAGGAGAAATTATACAGTCTTCTAATGGACCACGCCACTTGTCCATCATTCCACTAAAAGACTCCCACTTGTTTAAAATTGCTAAGCCAGTAATCAGTTTCTATTTTTAAAAAAAAAAAATTCTAACTTAGCAATTTTAAACAGGTGTAAGTATTTTAGTGGAATGGTAAACCACGTCACTTATCCACCATGTGGACTTTATAATTTCTCCATAAGGAGACAATAGCGAAAATCTAAAACATATATTATAGATAGTATAGATAATGATTTGACACGAGAAATGCTACGTCTATAACTTTTTGTGGAAGGTTGTGGACCTAGCATTTCTCTTTGAAATAAATATTAATTCTTTTTTTTTTTTAATTTGACACCCAATGCCCACCTACTTTTAGAGGGATGGAGAGTTAATAATAATAATAATAAAATGAATCTTAGCATTTTTATTAAAGTATGAAAATACAAAACATTTTTATTAAGTCATCTCTTGTCATTTCTCACATTTAAAAACTTCTTATCTATATTCCTCAACCCAAAACAAAAACAAAAAACAAAAACCAAAAACAAAAACAAAAACAAAAAAAAACAAAAACAAAAAAACAAAACAAAAACAAAAAACAAAAAACAAAACAAAAACAAAAACAAAAACTTCTTATCTATATGGTTACCAATAACCAAATTATAGGGATAACAATTTTAAAACACTTTATCACTGTAATTTGCCAAACATAATAAATACTAACTTCGCCTTTGGCATTATTATAGAAGGTAAAGTTTTAAAGTTTTGGCAATAACAATAGAGTTTTAGAAATAGAGCTTTTGTGATATAAAGCTTTAATTGAAAAGCTCTTCAGTGTTTTGAGTGTTTGGCAAAGTATGGTGAATAAGTGGATGATTGGTTTGGGTATTTACAGTCCTAGAGGAGAGGTTTGTAACGGTAAAATGAGGGAGCTTCTTTCTCTCTCTCTTGAAATAAAATAAAATAATTTTTATTGTATATGTTAGCTTAAAAAAAATACCAAACACATAATTATGTTTTTCACATTTTAAACTATGTTATTTGCAACATTTTTACAACACTTTTTAAAACACAATTTTCATATTATTTTGAACAACGATGCTTGAAATCTACCGCCAAACAGGCCCTAATGCTTTAAAGTTGTAGAGTTATAAAATATGAACAATGAGTTGTATAATTTTTCCCCACCCACCTAAAAACTCCAAATTTAAGCTTTAGCCTTCAAGTTGTTTCCAGCTTAAAGGACACCTCCCTCCCTCCTAAAGCAATTTTTTAGTTGCTTTCTACAAACTGCAATTTATTTTTGGCTACCTTTCGGTACAAAAAGCACTGTATGGCTCTGCAACTGAGTGAACGGACCCCTAAGCTTGGCCTTAAAAGTTGTTTTCAGCTTTAAGAATCCCCTTAAAATTAAACCCCTCCGCTCTCCCCCATAACGCACTTTTCAACCACTCCAAAGAAAAACTGGTAGGATCCCCTAACTTTCTATGATTTTGAAAATTTCAGAAAAGAGAGCTTTAACCACCCTCCACCCCCCAAAACAACCCACCTTTTAAAGCATTTTTAGACCATTAAAAACCCTAAATCCCTTTCAATTAAAGTTCTTTATCGCAAAAACTCAACAACTAAAATTCTACTTAGCTCCACTTTAATACCAAACAAACCCATGAGTATATTGAAGTGGACCCCGACCTACACAAATGAAAAGGCTCTATGTTCAATAAGTGAAGGGATCTAAGCTGCAGAGTCCATACAACGCTAAATTTTCTTGCATAACATTAAATTTGATTCTCATCAAAGAAAATTCAGCCGATTTGCTTTAGCACCCACATTTAGCTTCAACACATGATAGTTATCAAATTCTGGCACACCTATTTTGCCAATAAAAAAAGCAACTAAAATAGAGAATATGTTGATTTCAGATGCCACAGCAATTTTAGGACAAGACAAAGATGCAAAGTCTTTGGGGGATATATAATCCACAAAATGGTATTTAAGAACCCAGAAAAATTTTAACAAGGAACATTATGAAAATTTTCTTACTTTTTACTTTTATGACATAAAACCTCACCAAGGCCCCTCTTTGGACCCATCCTTGGGAATAAAATCCCGGATACATGCCAAACCATGTATCAAGTAACCTAAGAAAATTCCTAGTGGGGATTCAAAACCAAGATGTTTGGGTCAACAGCTCTGTACCACTTTTTATACCAATCTATCGAATGCAGAACCTCTGTAACACTTTTTATGTATCACTCTATATTCTACCAATTACTACTTACCATGTGTAGTATATGATTGCTTTTTATTTTAAACTTCAGTTATTCTATAAGGAAAGTAAAATAAAAACATGACAAACAGTGATCAGTTCCAACAACACGTGCCTCATAACCGTTAAAAAGTATTAAATTTTCATTCATATTAAAGATAATATGCAGATATCAAAAAATAAGGTCCGCTCGTGTCTATAATTGACGAAGGAATAAATAGAGTAAATATAGTAAAGTACATTACTGAGACTAAAAGAATAATCAACCGTATATAATTTACATCTAAATATAGAACTGCAGGTATGGCCTCATTGACTTAAAAAGCTTGAGGACGAATAATAATACCTAAATGGGCTAGAGTGCTAGTAGTATCAGCAGCACAGCAGCCTTGGACAGACTAAACTTAAGTATCATGCTTAAGAAATAGCCGACCTAATTGTTTCGACCTCTGCGGGACGCCACATTGTCTTCCGGGCACAGAGCAATCCCTCCTTGTCATTTGAATAAATTAATCGGATTTCCCACTGTAAAGATTTGGCCATGTTCTCAACTTCACGTATGGTTTCAACACTGTCCCGTACGATCAGCTTTCCTTCTGGCCTGAGGATCCTATCAACTTCTGCAACCACTGCCTTTAAGTTGCACCTGTGACCAGATAATTATTAACACATTAAGTCAAACTAATCATGGGAGGTCAGTGTTGAGGACTAAAACAGCAAGAAATGTAACATATAAGATAACAAACCTCTTTTTGAGACCGGAGAAGAGATGATCTGCATGGAGAAGATCATAGGATCTGGGGTAGGTATTAAATGATTCACACCAGTCGTGATATATTCCAAATAAACCACGCTCATATATTATTGGAAGTGTGTCTGGAGAGTCAATTGGGACTACATTCATTACCCACACTTTCAAGTTTTTTAGTGCCGCAGCAAACCTAAAAGAAGCATCCATTATATAAATTATAAAGAACTAATCAAAAAGATACAGAAAACAAAAGGAAAATGAGCCTCGCTTAGCTCCTTACGACATAAGAAAAAGGGAATGTTAAGGCGGTGCCAGGAAATTTTCTCAAGGGGGTGAATACATTTTTGTGTAATTTTTAGATTTATTACCAAATGTAAAAGAAGATTAATGGAAAATTTCAAAAGCTAGTGGGGGCCATGGCCCCACTTGACCCCCCCTAGCTCCGCCTACTTATCATTTACCCAACAATAATCACATTTTGCTCAAATTAAAGAGAGATGATCAGATATTTAGTACCAAAAGGATATCTACCCATTTTCAAGGGCCTGCCAAGGTTTTTTTTTTTTTTTTTTTAATTGATAAGTTAAATATGCAACAGAGAATAGGCTTCAAACAGAATAGAATGACAAAAAAAATACATGTGTCACACCTAACTACTTTGTTGAGGATCCATAACTGACCCCAAAATTTTGAAACCAATGCTTGGTTGTTTTTGTATAAATTAAACATGCACCAAGTGGTTAGAATGGGGAAGAAGAATATATGTGACCCCAATAAATCTGTTGAGATACAACCCTATAGTTTGGGGATTAAGGCTTTGTTGTTGTTACACATGCCCCCCAATGGGTTTTGAATTTGTGACCTTACCCTCCACCATTCTTATAGGAGAAAAAGTGTCATTTGAGCTAGAGCTCATTAGCTCCAACGATGGAAAGAAAGTATTCAAAAGCCAATGAGCTCTAACTCAACTATGTAAATGTGGTGCTAGGTTTAGGATGAGTTCATGGGTATAAGACCTACTATATTTGTGTGTAACTTACCAATCAGGGAAAAAAAAGTACTAAAAAATGTAGGATTTCTTACCCTCCATATACAGCTCTCATGTCCATAACATTCCTCACGGAAGACCAGTTGATTCCCATCCCATTCAAATATGAGTGGGAGACAACATTTTTCCAGTGCTGGTAGTCAGCAGTGAAATCCTCCACAGCACCTTTGCCATAGACTCCAACTTGAGAATTAAGCCAATAAGGTGGCTTCTCCAACCTTTGTGGCCATTGCTCAGGCCACTGAGACCCTCGCTCTGATTTTTCAACTGGTACTTTGTGCATGCATGCTTGCAGCGGTACATTCCTGAACAAAAACGCTCACAGAAACACTTAATGAAAATTTTCACTAATATCTGATCATAGTGAAGTCAAGAAATTCTGAAGCAGGTGAACTTGCTTAGAAGAAGATAAGTTATAAATAAAGATACTCATTTTTTGAAGATAAAATTACACCCATGCTTCAGCTATTTCCTATTGTCATTTTTCTGTTTTTCCCATTACCAATACAAAGAAAATGCATATTTGTCGCACAATATGATGGGTGCTTAATTCGAAAATCTGCAACTTCCAAAACTCCAGAACAGATGCAGAGAGAAAAGAATTAGAGGAAGAAAAAGAATTAAATCCAAAGATAGTTTTAATGAAGTTTTAATGAAGTTTCTTGGCACCTTTCATAAGCTACTTTGGTTATTAGTCTAGTATTAAGTTTCTTTAGGATAGAAAGTTGCCGGTTCATTTTTAATTAAGTTAATTTAGAATAAGCGCAATTTGGTAAATTCCAAATGTTCCAAAGTGGTCTGTCCTTGGTCGTACCAAAGGCCCATAAGTCTTATTTTGTCTTTTGAATCCTTTTCCTATGTGGTTTCGAAGTTCGTAAAACACTTTTTCTTTGCTATTAGTAATTAGTTTGAGTCTTTGTCTCTTCTTGGTAAAACTTTAGCAATATCCTAGATAAAGGCTTTATTGTAATAAATAAAATTGATAGTGATAATTTTAATAGAATTCCAACCACTTATTTAAGCTTTGAGAGTGTGATTGCCATCTCTTACCTGTGTGATTGCTTAGGAAAAGCTATTTTTTATATTACTTGTTCTATAGCTTCTATCCACTGTTTTAACATCAAGCATATTCAAGATTCCATCCATTCATTACCTAAACCCTCAAACATCAATACTTATTCAAGAATCCTTCAAGATCTCATCAAGAAATAAAATTTAGTGGTAAATTCCTAAATAATTTTTATCAGAGCCCATTCAAGTTTTTGTCCTGCGTCACTATATTATCTCCATGTAAAGCTAATGAAAGAATATTAGTTTCCCTAAGAAACTGAAGGTTACTTCAAGGAAATAGAAACTCTCTTCTAAGGTGCACCATGATCTTATTTTACCTCACATAAGAAATTCAAGACTTCTTTAATTTGCATGCATTAATACTTCTAAGACTGAAGTAGAAAATGATAGTCAGTAAAGCATCTCATATTTTGTGAACTCCTTAAGACAACGGCCTTTGAGCCAAATGGGGCTTCTACCCCCCTGAAGTATGGGGTGTCAGGTGAATGGGTGGTTCAAATCCCATAGGGTATGTGAGTATTACCTAGTGAAAAAATAATTATAACTGCTTTATAACAGTAACAAATGTCTTTAATCCCACTAAACGTGACAGATCTATATCCTATATGGCTATCTATTTAATGAACTTGTCAATTGGATTTGTGCACAGTAAACCTTACATTTTATAGCCCAATAATCAGTTAAGTGGCTATTTTAACTTATAACAGCCAATATTTGTACCAGACACCACTGATACCATTATTAAACCACTATATTAAACCATGGGGAAAGTAGAAAATACCAGGCTGCATTTGGGTCATCAGATTCTTTGCAGAGGGGAGGCTCATTTTTTGGTCTTTTGTCATAGCACTCATTGGAAGTTGGTTTCCTGTATATTGCTGCACCCACTTCATTGAATTTGTCCTTTTTAATCACCACCAGATCCCAGCACATTGACTTTGTTAGCTCAGACATTGCTGCCATCAATTACAACAAAAAGAAAAATGGAAGGGCATCTAAAAGTCAACTTCAAGTCCGTCTTTTTTTAGAGGAAGCTAAATGAAAACAGTTCTACCTTTCCAAATGCCAGAATCTTCTGGATTCTTTCGATAAACTGGAGTGGCAGACCAGACAAAATAACCTCCAGGTCGCAAGACACGATTTAGCTCCAAGAGAAGTTTACCACCTGCAATGTACCTCAAATTTTATCTCTAACAAAAATTAACTGGGAGAAGTAGGAGGAGAGGAGGGGTAGTGGAGAGGAGGAGGAGAAGGGGGGAGGGGGGGGTGGGGGGGGTGGAAGAGGATGTAAACATTACCTTCAACATGCCAAGGGACCCTACAGCGTGCACAGTGGACAACATCAAATACAGCCCCAGGGAAGGGAAGTCTTTTGGTGCCCATAACTGATGATATGGCTGGGATTCCCCGTTCAAGTGCAAATTGTACTTGAGCTTCATGCTCATCCTTGGGAGCAAATGACATTGCAAGAACGTCTCTTTCAAAAAGAAAACCTCCAAAGCTAGCCACTCCACACCCAACATCCAATAGTACACGACTTCTTTTTCCCCATGCAATATCAGGAAGAGCCTGCATTGTCCATAGAAATATAATGAATTATACATGTCAGAGAAGGAATAGAATCCCACAAGCAGATCATCCTTGCAAATCAGAATGCCAAACTAAAAATAACAATAAAAATATAGGAAAACTAAAGATAAGTAGATTGTGTTTGGAAAATTTTCTGGATAACAGAAGTATGATCATGTCAACATGATATAAAATTGGTGAAATGTGAATAAAGAACAGGACATGACATGACATGAATAGGGAAAATGAGGTTGATGATACGCAAAAGTAGCAAGAACAGAAAATCAAGAGAAGAGACCAGCGCATTTGACAAATTCAAGAAAAGCTTTGTTTGGTTAACAAAAATGGAAAATTCAAAATTAAGACGATCCTGGTAAGTTCAGAAGAGGACACGGAAGAACCTTCCATCATGCTCATCAAGAAATCAAGTAAATTTATGAGTCTTTTCACCTATCACAAAAGGAAAGGGGAAAAACTAATAATAAATACAGGAATATTCTTCTTTTATTCATTCTGCTGTGATTCATTTACAGTCAAAAGCAGATCTGTACTTCCTGCAGTAGACCAGTGTATGCATAGAAATAAGAATTGCCCCAGTGAGCACTCACCACTCAGGTGCAGTGTAGAATAAAAGACGTATAGTTCCAGTTCATATTCAATCCAGTCCTGAGCTTAGAGAACTGAACTAGTTTATAATCAGCGAAAAACACGAAATCTTTTCACATGAAATGCAAATATAAATAGACAAAGGAAGGAGCATTTGGATATGTTGAATGAGATACAAAAGTACAAAAGTACCTCATTCACAGTATATTAAAATGCTTTCTACTTCCCTGAACCTAATACTGTTGATGCACCTATATATGTACTAATATGAAATCAGAATAAACAAATCTGCTTTATTCACAGGATGGCCAGAGCAGAACATATAAGTGACAAGGGCTCACTTTTTGAACAAAATCAATGTAATGAAGAGCGCCCTTTACGAACTGAGTTCCACCTCCAGGAAAAGTGAGGTATTCACCAGTAACTTTAACCCAATTTTGGTGCCCCTTAATCTCTGCAAGCTTGGTGTGGGGAACGTTATAATACCATATCTGCATAACACACCAGAAAAACAATATTCAACACCAAGTAAACTTTAAATAGTTTTTAATTGATCAACTAGATGTTGGGTATACCTTATCCCTGCTTTTAGGCCACTGAATTGGGATTTTATATCCTTTAGGTAGAGGAACGAGACAAGTGGGAGCTTCATCCGGACAGTGCCTCTCTCGATGCTCATAGTGGCCCGTACTTGGAAGCTTTCTAATTGCTTTCAAATTGTCAAGGCAAGGGATGTAATCTGGCCCAGCAGTGACATTACAGACTTTCCAGCTATAGCCACTTTGGTCCTTAGTTATTGAAGCTTGTTGTGATTCCTTCTCATTCTGTGACTCTGTTGCTTGGGTTAAAAATGCCCCATTTTGAGTAGTAGCTTCATTCAATAGTTCTGACTGGGCGCCAGCAGGGAAGATCTCAGGCTGATCAACTTTCTTCTCCTCAGTCAGATTACTTTCCTCTGTTTCCAATTTTTTCTCACCCTCAACCAACTCTGATTTATTATCATCAAATTCTGTCTGCTTAGCATCCATCACTTCACCAACTCCTCCATCTGTTCCCCCATCTCCAGTTTTTCCCTCCCCATCATTTTCAACCTGTCTCTTAGGCTCCTCTTCAGACTCAGACTTATCATCAGAGTTCACCTTCACTCCTTCTTCCTGATTTTCCTCAGCTCTATTCCCAGACTCCCTCTCAACTATGTTTTGCTCATTCCCAGTGTTCCCATCTTCATTAGTTGAATCCTCCAGCAAATCACCTGAACTGCCCTTGAAATTCCTAGAACCATTTTCAGGTACCATTTGTTTCACCTCATTTCCAGCGTCCTCCGAAGCCAAGTCTGGATTTTGATCCGGAACAATGGATGACATTAAAGTCCAAATCGCAACTAAACAAAAAGCAACAAACACCACTATAGATATAGTCGAACAGTAACTTGAAGACTTCCTCCCATCAATTCGGGAGTACTTTGCCTGAGCCATGTTTTCTAGGTGTAGACTTCCTTATGATATAGACCTGGAAGGGGCAATAACAAAAAAATAAATAAAAAATAAGCAAACCCACAAAACAAACCTCCTGAAATTCAATTTCAACTTAGCTCTTCAATTGTTTCAAAATCTCTAACTCTTTTTCTTTTCCTTTTTTCCCCCCCCCAAAAACCGAAGCTCAACATAATTCTGATGGTTAAATCCAAGTACCCAGAACAACCAGTCTTACCAAAAAGACCAAGAATTTTTTATCATAAATTTCAAGAATCCATCCAAATGTGAATCAATATAAGTTGTGTAAATACTAATTTTTTTTTTAAATGCTGAAACCTCATAGTGGAAAAGAAAACCACAGATTTGGTTCAAGATGGTAATATGCTAATGGATAAACAACTTCCATAGTATGACTAGTGAGATTCAAAACATAAATTAAAACAGTAAGAGGGAAGACTCCAAAGCAAAAAAGCTTACAACTTTAACAAAAGAGAGCAATACCCATCAATGCAAGAATCAATCTTTCATAAAATAATAAAATTAAAAAAGACCAAACTTTTACCACCCAAGATCAGTACTACAGAGCAAGCAAACGAAATCAGAAGCAGAAAACGTAAAGAAAAAATTAAACCCAGAAAAGATCTCAAACACTACACTACTACAACACTCCAAATAGTTCAAGAAATATATGAAGCAAAATCAAAACAGAAATATAATAGAGTAGGATTTGAAGTGTACCCTTTTTCCCTGAGAGTGATCTGAGTGAAGAAAAAATAAATTTAAGGATGTTGGGTCATTTTTATTGATCTGTTTTATAGTAGAGAGTAGAGAGAGAGTTGGGTGCTTTGGCACTGAGAGAGTTCTGAGAGCTTTCGTTTATCTGTGTCTTTAATTATTATTTTATTCCTTTTTTTGGAGTAAGATTTGCAAGAGTCAAAAAAGGAAACAGAAACAGTGTTGAAATATCATCAAGATGATATTATTATTATTATTATTATTGGTATTAGTAAAATAGTTATTTTATTATTGTGAGATCTGGGTGTTAATGTTAGCTTAGCTGGAAAAGGGGATGAATTTAAGAGAGCATGAAGCGGCAAATCCAACAAACAGCTAAAGCTGAGAAAAACTAATTGGACAATGACTTTTTCATTACATGATTATCACTTACGCGGGGTAATAGAATTTGTTAGAAATTCTCTTCTTCTTCTTTTTTTTTCTTTTTTTGGAAGGTTACTAGAATTATCATTTTAATTCATTTAAAAATTATGAATTCTATATATGATATTTACCCTTTTGTACCACTGTTATTATTATTGGAGTATCGTATAATATTTTTATCAAATTTTATTACTTATACTTTTATGAAATGTTGTGACAAAATAAAAGATAATATCGGTTTATAGGATTGTTCTCATATACTCTATATTTCCATCACATAATTTATTAAATCATGTAATAAAAAATAAAATAAAAAACAAGTTGCATGACTATTAAGAAAGTTACATAATTAAAATAAATATTTATAGTTTTTTTTTTTTTTTTACCGTGATGGATTGAGAGGAACTTCCTTCCAAAGTAGTATATATGGTGTATTTCACTCCTACTCCAATTTGTATCTTAACTAAATGATAAAAAAATTACCATTATAAAGTGAGTTAAAATCTTATCTCTTTAAATTAATTAAGTAAAAATAAATAAAAATTCAGCATAAATTTTTCCTTGTTGGATGGTTTACTTATTAATTCATATGGCATCATTCTATACAAATTTGAAACAGTATGCATGCTTAGTTCCAAATTGAATACTATTAAGTTTTAGGACCCCAACCCCCCCCCCCCCCTCCCCTCCTAAAAAAATAAAAATACTAAAGCTATTGTTACAGTATTTTACCCTAAGCATCAAATGTTGGCTAAGTTGTACTTAATGCACAAAACTCACACTTTTGTGGGATTTAGGATAAATTATGGTAGGCAATCTTATGAATTTTACCCCCAATTTTTTATTTATTTAGTAAGATGCTAATCCTACGCTCAAACATAAAATTTCTTGCTTTTCATGGAAGGCACAAATGAATAATTTTTTCATAACTATTAATATGATATGATATAATTGGTGATAGATTCAAACAAAAGTATTTTTTTTTTAAATTACAATAAATCAGGTTAACAATTATGAAAAATATTGTGTAACATTAGTACATTGCCCATTTTATCAGTTGCCAAAAATAAAATGGAGACTTTTGACTTTGATGATGGATGCCAATTACTGTGTGACTGTGTGACAGTGTGAGGTAGTAATAAGCAATTTAACGTGAACAGGAGTTTTGTTAGTAGTCAACTCACCTCCCTAACAATTGTGGAGTAAGGGTATATGTACAGTAAAAATGGATAACATTGAGAAATTATTTGAGTTATTATTAATATCACTTTATTTTTTTATCTGCCACTAAAATAATATAAACACTACAATAAAATAATATTTTATTCAACTACCAAAACACAACTACAACCAAAAGTAGTGTAAACGCATGGTTGACATTGAGAGCTACACAGAGCGGTAGTGAGGAGAGAGACAAAAGCAATGTAAACATAAAATAAAAATAAAAATAAAAAATTTACCTTTTAGCTACAGTGCACAGTCAAAAGTAATTGTGCACTGTAACTGTGGAGCCAGAAAATATAACTTTACCTCTACTATTACAGGGTATATTTTGATATTTAGTGATGTTAAAAATAGCTCCCACTATTACTAGTGCTCTAACAACCCATCGCATCAACCGAATATCAAATTCTTTTTGCCAAATTTTTTTGTTTCTCTGAACTTTCTCACAATAATGGCTCACTAGTCTCACTACCGAGTCACCGACAGTAAAGGGAGGAAGCCCACGCGGGCACACTAAATGCGATGGCACATTGGCAATGTTATGAAGCACATGCAATTGCAATGCACAGATTCATTCATTCACCGACGCACAAAACGTCTTTTTTCTTTTCTCTCACTCAAAAAGTTAGTTTAAGGGTCAAATTGTGCAATCAAATAGGACGTGGTCACCGGACCCACATCAGCCAATTTGCATTTCTTTTCTTTGTTTTTTTTTTGGGTTGGCCAATTTGCATTTCTAGTAGTAGTGGTGGACTTTAAACTCATGTATGGTAGATAATCATTCTCCGGTATGCAGAAGATGACGATGATGACGATGTGAAAGAAGGCCTCAAATGAAATCTCAATGTTATTTTATGGCCAGGTAAGGTTAAAGACTGCTTTACTATTTGTCGATGACATCTTTTTTCTTTTTTTTTTTTTTTCTTTTTTTTTTGAGAAGAATTTGTCGATGACATCTGGAATCTAGATCTAGGCAACAAAGAATGATACAATTAATTACAACCTTAGATTCAAGGAATATTGTAGTATAGAACAACCCAAAATAGTACAAGTAGAGTACCGTGATTGGTGCTCTTGAGAACGCCTAATTAATACGATGATTGTGATTCACTCAACGTGGATTTGACACATAAAAAAAAAAAAAAAAAAAAAAAACGTGGATTTGACCAATACAATTAGATTTTGAGTTATGCTACTTAATTAAAATACTAAAATCAATACATTTTTTAAAATTTTAATATAAAAAACTTATAAATTCATGTGTTCAAAATATTATTAGTACCACTTAAATAATATATAATAAATGAATGTATATATAGATTACTAGTCGTTAATCTGTACTATGCACAGGAACTTATCATTTGTGAGGTAGACTAAAATAATTTTATAAAATCTTAAATTGATTAAGAAATTACACCATTGCATGATTTGCTCTTGTATAACTTCAATTTGTGTTACAATTTGATAAATAAGTCATTGCTTGAACGTGCAATGACTTACAAAAAATTTGTCAGACGGTTTCAGATACTGCAAAAAAATAACTTAAAAATTCAAATATTAAAACTTTTGAAAGACCAAAAAATATTAAAGAATAAAATAATTCACTGCTTAGAAATTATTAAAACAAAAAAATATATATATATGACTAAATAATAGAGAAATATAAAAGAAAAATGGGTTACATTAAAAAAAAAAATCCATGGCTATAACTATTGAAATGAATCAAAAGATTTAGAGTCTACAAATTATAGATTATATGTGTGTGTGTGTGTGTGTGTGTGTGTGTGTGTGTGACTACACAAATTCAAAGACATATAATTAAAGAATAAGTTATTGAAACAATTCAAAAAATATATGACCATTCAAAAGAGAAATATAAGAAAAAGAAAAAAGTACACAAACCCATAAAAATAAGTTTTAAATTTTAATGGGTCTAAACTTTAAACAAACCTTATCAGCATGTGGCCCATACTAAAAAATGTTGAGCAGGAGCCCACATGAAATAATGAAAGCCACACCTCCTTTTAATATATCATATATAAGCTTTCTGCCCAAGAAATTAACATACTTTCATATCGTGAGGTGAAGTAAAGACATATGCAATAGTAGCAACCTTTAATTTCAATTATTGCAAACTTTTTTATCTTGTAAAAAATGACTAAAGAGAGTTTGGTGGTTCATGTACAAAAATTATTTTTTAAAAAATACATGAAAAACCATAATATATATATATATATATATATATATATATGGGGGGTGAAAAGCCCAACCTAATATATTGGGCCTAAGACCCTATTTGAGGACTACTGTTTGTCCGAAGAGAGGAAAGTATTTGAGAAGAAGCCCATGTGAAAGAAACATACCTGGAGATGAACGTGAGGCATAGTCCGAGGAGATATTCAATTGTCCGAAGAGGCCATTATCCTCGGATTCAAAGAAGCTTGGTCAAACAGATGTCTGGAAAGTTCAAGTAATCCTCCTAACAATTCTAATGATAAGGGTGAACCTCAGGTGCACATGGAGATGATTGGAACAGAGAAATATCTAGAAGCCAAACTTCAACCACCACATTAAATGCACTGCAGCTACTTTTCTGGCCGCATTAATGTGGAGAAGACCCCTGAACAGTACAATCTCAGCTACCGCCACTCATACAAGGCTAAAGAAGATACATGATGGGACATGTACTCAAGTGGGTGTTTAGATGATGAACAAGTGGACGATGAAGATAAAGGAAGAAGGTGCTATATAAGGGGGAGAGACCTCTGATAAGGGGGACGAAACAAAAAAGAGAGAGAAGAAGAAAATAACTTTACTGTAGCTCTAAGGATTGTAACCAACTTCCATTCAATAAAACGCCTCTTCGGACTTTCACGTTTGCCTTTGTCAAAACATGATTGCATGTTGTTTATCCGTAAATACCATAATCAACTCGTCTAATTCACGTCCAGCCCAGCTCTTTCACCCACGCTCTACAAATTCATTGTCTTGGGTTCATTGGGCTCATAATCCATACCTTTTGGGCTTGGGCTACAAAAATTGACCCTACAATTGGCGCCGTCTGTGGGAAGAGCTTGTGCAAGGGTGAAAACAACAGTTGATGATGGCAGGACGAGGTCAACAACAAGCAGAATCTAGGGCATCCCAACACGTGGACCCTTTTCTTAACTTAGAGAGGAGACAGGATCATGAGGATAGTGCGCACACTACGCATACTAGTCACAGTCAGTCACATGGTGGAAGTCATGCGTCCCATGCAGAAAAGAACCGGGATTTGCAACTGGAGGTAGAAAAACTAAAAAGGGAGTTGCGCCATGCAAAGAGGAAACAGATTTCCTCGTATTCTGATGAGGATCCTGATGACGAGCAGGATGTCACTTATCAGCAGAAATCTCGGACACCAGCCAGTGAATCCTATACCAATAAAGAAGAGTTTCATCGCAAGAGGCAACACAGAAGCCCATCACGTGGAGACGTAGGGAACGATGCCATGAGCAGGGCTCTGAATCAGATTTCTAGGTCACCTTTTACGCGCAGGATTGAGGAAGCGAGACTTCCTCGGCGTTTTAACCAACCAACGTTCACCATCTACAATGGTAAAACAGACCCCGTGGAGCACGTGAGTCATTTTAACCAAAGGATGACTGTCTACTCCAGAGATGAAGCTCTGATGTGTAAGGTTTTCCCTTCCAGTCTTGGGCCAGTTGCAATGAGGTGGTTTGACGGTCTGAAAGCAGACTCCATCAACTCCTTCAAAGAGCTCACTCAAGCATTCGGCTCCCGTTTTGTCACATGCCGAAGAGTGGCCAGGCCCTTATCTTCACTGCTATCCTTGAACATGCAAGAGGGTGAGACCTTGAAGGCATATTCGGATAGATACTGGGAGATGTTCAATGATATGGAGGGCAACTCTGATGCAATGGCCCTCAGCACATTCAAGCTCGGCCTCCCTACTGACCATGGTTTGAGGACGTCCTTATCTGGTAAACCGGTTACTAACATGCGTCAACTCATGGACCGTATAGAAAAGTACAAAAGAGTTGAAGAAGACCAGCAGCAGGGGAAGGGAAAGGACAAGGTTATCCCCCAAGAGATGAGGGATTTCAGGTCGAATCGCTACAATAGCAGTAAACTAAAGAGAGATTTCGCTGGGCAATCGAGATCAACAAATCCCCAAGCGGTCAACACTGTATTCAAAGAGCCAGTACACCAAGTCTTGGAAAAGATCAAGAATGAACCATTCTTCAGGTGGCCGAACAAGATGGTGGGAAACCCTGAGAGGCGCAATCATAATCTCTACTGCCAGTACCATCAAGATCATGGGCATACCACGGAGGATTGCAGGAGCCTGTGGGATCACTTGGACCAATTGGTTCGTGATGGTAAATTAAGACACCTCTTGCACCTCTCCAGCGGCCGAGGAGGGCAGATGGCCTCGGCGCCACGAAGAGATGACTTTTCAAAGCCGCCATTAGGAACTATTAACGTCGTCTTCGCCGCACCGGGAAGAACAGGATCCTGGCCATTGAAGGTCATGTCGGTTGTCCGGTCACCTGCAGGGAATTCGGCGAATGTCCGAAGAAAGCTAAGTTGGGTGCTCAACTGGTTATAGGGTTCTCGGATGAGTATAAGATCGGGACCATCCAACCCCATAATGATGCTCTAGTGATCACCCTCAGAATTGGAGGGTATGATGTGAAGAGGGTAATGGTGGATCAGGGCAGCGCGGTAGAAATAATGTATCCTAATCTCTACAAGGGGCTAGGCCTAAAACCCCAAGACTTAACACCATACAATTCCCCCCTCATGAGTTTTGAAGGAAGGGTTGTCACCCCGAAAGGTCAAATACGCTTGCCTGTGTAGACCGACTCTGAAATGGTAGAGGTGGATTTTATAGTTGTGGACGTGTACTCACCCTATACGGCAATCGTAGCCAGACCTTGGCTTCACACACTAGGGGCTGTTTCCTCTACTTTGCATCAGAAATTCAAGTACCCATCTGAAGGGCAGGTTTATGAGATCAAAGGGGATCAGTCCGCAGCCCGACAGTGCTTAGTGGCTACCATCCAACATCAGCCCGAAGCCGAGTCCTCGTCCAGGGCCGAAAGGGGTTTATAGTAGTTAAAGTCTCGGGAATTGCCCGTCGAAGGTCCAGACGAAGGCACTCGATGCGAAGATTTAGTGAAAGTTGTTATTGGAGATGATCTTGAAAAGTTCTTCCAAGTCGGATCTCAGCTACCTCTTCAAGAGAGGGAAGAGCTAATAGAGTTCCTCAAGCGGAATCTTAATGTATTTGCCTGGAGTGCTTACGAAGCCCCAGGGGTAGACCCGGAATTCATATGTCACCACTTGAAGGTAAATCCATTGATCACCCCTAAGAAGCAGCCTCATCGGCGCCTATCCAAGGAGCATGCTGATGCGGTAAGAGAAGAAGTAGCAAAGCTCAAACAAGCTGGAGCTATTAAGGAGGTTTTTTATCCTGAATGGCTGGGAAATACCGTGGTGGTAAAGAAAAAGAGTGGGAAATGGTGAGTGTGTGTGGACTTCACTGATTTGAATAAGGCTTGCCCCAAAGATCCATTCCCTATGCCGAAAATTGATCAACTAGTGGACGCAACTGTCGGCCATCCTCGGATGAGCTTCCTGGATGCCTTCCAAGGCTACCACCAGATACCACTAGCCCTGGATGATCAGGAGAAGACTGCTTTTGTCACCCCTATTGGTAACTACCACTATAAAGTGATGCCATTTGGCTTGAAGAACACGGGGTCTACCTACCAGAGGATGATGACGAGGATGTTCGAGCCACAGCTGGGCAAAAATATCGAGGTCTACATAGATGACATGGTGGTAAAAAGCAAGGTTGTTGTTGAGCATGTGAAGGACCTTGAAAGTACCTTTGAGGTTCTAAGAAAGTACAAGCTGCCCCTAAATGCTTCCAAGTGCTCATTCGGGGTGGGGTCTGGCAAGTTTCTAGGGTACATGGTGACTCACAGGGGAATTGAGGTCAACCCCGATCAGATAAAGGCCATCAACAATTTGCAAGCTCCTCGGAATCCTAAGGAAGTTCAGAAACTGACTGGAATGACTGCTGCCCTGAATCAATTTATCTCACGATCAGCAGACAGATGTCGGCCTTTCTACTCTTTGATCAACAAGTGGAAAGGATTCGAGTGGACTGAAGAATGTGCCGTGGCATTTCAGCAGCTTAAATATTATCTAGCTCGGCCCCCAATCATGTCCAGTCCAGAGCCAGATGAAGTCTTGTTTGCTTACGTTGCTGTAGCTCCCTATGCTGTGAGCTTGGTATTAATACGAACAGACCATGGCGTGCAAAAGCCAGTCTATTACGTAAGTAAGTCGCTGTAGGAAGCCGAGACTCGTTATCTACCCCTGGAGAAGGCTATCTTAGCAGTGGTGCTTGGTACGTGAAAGCTACCTCACTATTTCCAGGCCCATACAGTCATCGTTCTCACTCAGCTCCCACTCAAGGCTGTACTTCGAAGCGCTGACTACATTGGAAGGATTGCTAAATGGGGTACGATCTTAGAAGCTTTCGATATCAAATATATGCCACGCACATCGGTCAAAGGCCAGGTCCTTGCAGATTTGGTGGCTGAGTTCACGGAGCCCCGACTAGAAGAAGTAACGCCAACATCCGACATGGATGAAAAATCAGTTGGCATGATTTCTCAACAAAATCCCTCCCATTGGGAAGTGTATGTGGATGGCGCAGCGAACCAAAAAGGTTCTGGAGTGGGGCTAGTGTTGATATCCCCTGAAAGAATCATTATCGAAAAGTCCTTGAGGCTAGACTTTTTGGCAACAAATAATGAGGCAGAGTATGAAGCCTTACTGATGGGAATATCCATGGTTCAAAAAATGGGAGAAAAGTCTGTGAAGTTGTTCTCGGACTCCAGATTAATCGTGGGTCAGGTACAAGGTGAGTTTGAGGCGAAGGATGAAAGAATGCAAGGGTACCTGAGTCGAGTTAAATGTCTGCAATCAGAGTTTGACTCTTTCAGTTTGCTGCACATCCCCAGAAATGGTAACGCACATGCTGACTCTTTGGCGACGCTCGCTACCTCCTCGGCACAAAATTTGCCGAGAGTCATCCTCGTTGAGGACTTGCATGGGCCTACAGAGGCAAAAAGGGAAGTAGCTCAGGTTCACCAAGTCAGGACCGGACCCTGCTGGATGGACCCTATAATTAAGTTCTTGAAAGAAGACATCTTGCCTGAAGAAAGAGGGGAAGCTGACAAAATTCGGAGGAAGGCGACCAGATTCTGGCTATATAAGGACCAGAAATTATATAAACACTCCTATTCAGGACCATACTTATTGTGCATGTATCCTAAAGCGGCCGAGTTATTACTAGAAGAATTACATGAAGGAATATGTGGAAGCCATACTGGAGGAAGGTCCTTGGCTCACCGGGCTATTACTCAAGGCTATTGGTGGCCGAACATGCAAAAAGAAGCCCACGAGTATGTTAAAAAGTGCGATCAGTGTTAGCGATTAGCCCCAAACATTCATCAACCAGGGGGAACTCTTAATCCGCTATCTAGCCCATGGCCTTTCGCCCAATGGGGCTTAGATATCGTGGGACCATTCCCTAAAACTGCAAGAAACAAGAAATACCTTCTGGTCGGCACAGACTATTTCACCAAGTGGGTCGAAGCTCAGCCTCTAGCCAACATCAGAGACGTAGATGTGCAAAGGTTTGTGTGGAAGAATATTGTCACTCGGTTTGGGGTTCCTTACACTCTCATCTCGGACAATGGCCTACAGTTCGATAGCAAAGCATTCCGGAGTTATTGTAGTGAGCTGGGAATCATAAACAGATACTCCACCCCTGCTTATCCCCAGGGTAATGGGCAAGCAGAAGCTATCAACAAGGTTATAGTAAATGGCTTAAAGAAGAGGCTAGACGATGCGAAGGGCAAATGGGTGGAGGAATTGCCACATGTACTTTGGGCTTACAGAACTACGCCTCGCAGATCTACTGGAGAGACCCCCTTCTCAATGACCTATGGGGCTGAAGCTGTCATACCTTTGGAAACTGGGTTCCCAACATTGAGAACTAGCTCGTTCAATCCGACCGGCAACAACGAGCAACTAGAGAAGAGTTTGGATCTGATTAAGGAAAGGAGGGAAAGTGCAATGGTTCGGCTGGCACATTACCAGCAAAAGCTCAGGCAGGGCTACGATGCTAACGTAAAGCTAAGGCCTCTAGAACCTGGTGATTTGGTGCTGAGGAAAGTTGTGGGCACTGCAAAGAACCCAGCTTGAGGAAAGTTAGGACCCAATTGGGAAGGGTCATATCGTATTACTTCAGGAGCTGGCATTGGGGCGTATTTCCTAGAAGACCTAGATGGTCATGTAATACCACGTCCTTGGAATGTAAATAACCTCAAAAGGTACTTTTATTAATCGAATCTCTTCTTCAGCCGATATGCCAATTCGTTATATGAAGCATTCTCTCAAGTGTTTAAACTTAAATCCAATCATGCTTGTAGTCCTCGGACCAGATGATTTGGGTTAGTTAACACTCCGCTACGGTTTTTCAAGTGTTTAAACTTAAATCCAATCATGCTTGTAGTCCTCGGACCAGATGATTTGGGTTAGTTAACACTCCGCTACGGTTTTTCAAGTGTTTAAACTTAAATCCAATCATGCCTGTAGTCCTCGGACTAGATGATTTGGGTTAGTTAACACTCTGTCACGGTTTCTTAAATGTTTAAACTTAAATCCAATCATGTCTGTATTCCTCGGACCAGATGATTTGGGTTAGTTAACACTCCGCTACGGTTTCTTAAGTGTTTAAACTTAAATCCAATCATGCTTGTAGTCCTCGTACTAGATGATTTGGGTTAGTTAACACTCCGTTACAACTCTCAAGTGTTTAAACTTAAATCCAATCATGCCTGTAGTCCTCAGATCAGATGATTTGGGTTAGTTAACACTCCGCTATGGTTTCTCAAGTGTTTAAACTTAAATCCAATCATGCCTGTAGTCCTCGGACCAGATGATTTGGGTTAGTTAACACTCCGTTACAGCTCTCAAGTGTTTAAACTTAAATCCAATCATGCCTGTAGTCCTCGGACCAGATGATTTGGGTTAGTTAACACTCCACTACGGTTTCTTAAGTGTTTAAACTTAAATCCAATCATGCCTGTAGTCCTCGGACCAGATGATTTGGGTTAGTTAACACTCCGCTACGGTTTCTTAAGTGTTTAAACTTAAATCCAATCATGCCTGTAGTCCTCGGACCAGATGATCTGGGTTGGTTAACATTCGTCTACAGCTCTCTTAGGTGTTTAAACTCAAACATGTTCATTCCTGTAGTCCTCGAACCAGATGACACAGGTTAGTCAACACCCCCACACAGCTATTATCACTGGGACTTAGCGTTAAAATGAGTCATGCTTGAAATTCTTGAACGTGTTTAAATTGACTTTAACTTATGATAGGCTTCCTTAGTTATGTTTAATTCAAAGCCAAGGGGTAATAACATTCTCTGTGCATATCCGAAAAGACTTGTGAAACTTCCATAAACACTCGCTGCATTCATTGTTTATTGGTGCTTTCTATATAAACTGATCTTTTCAGTGCCAATTTTAGTTATCTATGTCACCTGTATGATATGTTGGTTAAGTCTACTCACATTACCATAATTACAAAGTGCAGCTATTTGTAGCGATAATAATTCATAAGATGTGCAACGAAAACACCAAAAGTAAAAGGGAAATGGTTTCATTAATCAAAAGAGAACAATTTACAATCCCTTACGTATAAAAAAAAAAAAAAAAAAAAAAAAAAAAAAAAAAAAAAAACTAAAACCGAAAACTAGAAAACTAATGCAAACACAAAATCAGCACTCCTAAGTGCCTAAGCCTTCTCTTGAGGGACCAAAGGATCAGCAGCTTGACTGGACTGTGCTGCAGTAGTTTCTAGTGCTTGGTCCTTGGATTCTGGGGGGGTTTTCTTTTCTCCCAAGTCTTTGCCCTTATCCCTGGGAGCTTCAACTGGCTTACTCTGATCACCAGGCTGACCAGACTCCTTGGGGGCCTCAAGGTTGGTAGGGGGGACTTGGCTGGTCAGGGGTTGCTCTGAAGCCTTTTGGAGTTGTGTTGGAAGAGAAGGATCAGACCCTGGGAGTTCTCGAATTTCAGGATCATAGTACACACTCCCGGGTAGCCTCAAGTCGGAGTCCGGAGGGACTCCAGCAGCATCCAACGCTTTCCCCCAGGTTACGTCACAGTAATCCCGGCTGAGCGAGGCAAACTGCTCAGTGAGGTTGAGTTGGGTCTCCTCCACCCCCAACGTGTATGCTGCCTGCCTTTCGGCCTCCACTACCTCCTTGGCCAACTGGGTGTCTCTCTCGGCCAATCAGACTTTCTCCCTAACTTTTTGAAGCTCAGCCTTAAGTCCCTTCACCATCTCCTTCTCTGTCGCCAGGTTGATTTCAGCCATGTTCAGTTGTTTACGCTGCTCTTCGGCCTGTTTTTCAGCGTTTTTAAGGCCAGCATCAAGGTTGTTCCTCTGGTTGGTCATGTCTTTGAATTCCTCGGATGAGTGAGCATATTCCTCCTTCAAGTTGCCCAGAGACTTTTCCGCCTCAGACCGAGAGTAGGCCGCTGCCTGGGCTTCAAGATAGGACTTTTTATTCCACTCCTCGGTCACAAAGATTTGCTGAGTAACCTACATAACGGAAATTTTAATATGGAGCAAAGAAAATGGGGAAATAAGAAAGCATCAGCGACTTAATTAAGTAGATCAGTTCACTTACCATGGCCAAATCCCTCTTAAGGGATAGGAAAAGCTCTTGTTGATTGAAGCGCCTATAAGATTCCATGTCCTTTGGAAGGAGGAGTGGCTGCTCCAAGGCCTCAGCAACATGACCTGCCCTTCCCCCATCGTAATTCCTAAGGGAGGTTTCCCAAAGGATTGGAGCGCCATCCAACTCCAACCTTGGAGACCAGGTGCGAGGTCCTCCTCGGCGTACATCAGCCACGATGACATCATCTCGGCTCTCAGTAGACGAAGCCCTTTTGTTCCGGTGGTCTTTCACCACCTTTTCCCGCTTAGACCCTTTTGGAGGAACCACCTCCCTTTCATCAGTTTCAATGTGGGGCCTTTTCTTTTTCAGATCCAGCAATGGCTTCAAGCCGAGATCAGGAACCTGGGGAGGCACTGGAGGCAGACTCACCATGGGTTGGGACGTACCAGTCCCTTTCTGCTCAGCCTTCTTACCCCTATTCTTCATTAAGTTCCTCAAATCCGCCATATCTTCCTCGTCCGAAGAGTCTTCTGGAAGAGCAGTTAGCAAAACTGGATGGACACTCGACTGCCTATTAATTTCATCCTCGGCGTCAGAAACGTGTATCACTTGAACCCCTCTCCTTCAAACTTGAACTCGTCGATCTGCTCGTCGAGTGAAGGGGTTGAAGAAGCAACTTTTTCCTCTGCCGCAGCTCGCTTAAGAGGAACCTGCTGAATTGGCTGGAGGAGCAGTGGTACACCCTGTGGATTTGGGTGTGGCACGGGCTCAAGATCAAACGGAGCCAAAAAGCCTTTCTGAGCTACGTCTATGCGGCTGAGACGATAATCTCCCTGTCTTATCGCGTTGCCGACTGGCTGAAATTCCTTCAGATTTGACTTATAACCAAGAATAAGGGGAACCGACCGAAGCTGCCCGTCCTCACTTACAAAGATCTCTGATCTTAGTAGGTAATTGAGCGCGGCAGTGTTTGTAAGGCTGAGCCGAGGAGAAACGTGTTCTCTATCTGTTAAACATCACAACAAAACGTAGTCAGAGACTTGAAAATAATGATACAAAGAGAAGAAAAAATTGTTAGAAGGTGGAGATCCTAAACCCACTGTTAGTAAACCTAAATCTAACATATCCCACCTGGCTCTTCTGGCTTGGTTCGGCAATGAGGGCCGTCATGCCACGCGCCCGAGACGATCACGTAGTCGTCTTTCATCCCTTTGTTAGACTTGGGAAGACAGGAGAGAAGCCTAACCACATCGGATCGGGATTTAAGATAATATCCCGCCCCTTGCTGGCTATGACACTCGTACATGTGTACCACGTCACGCCAGGTGAGCTCTAATCCTAGAAGACGGTTCAGATCGTCAATGGCTCCTAGGATTCTAAAGACGTTGGGCGCACATTGGTCAGGACTAAGCCTATGGTTTCGGAGGTAATTATTGGTGATGGGACCCATAGGGATGGTCATCCCCCCTTCTAGAAAGGCGATAATGGGGATTACAACTTCACCCATTTTTCGGTCTGTTAGTATCCTTTCCGGAGAGCAATACCTCAAACCCACATTTTGAGGTATGCGATATGTGGCCCTAAATTTCTCCAACTGGGCGGGGCTATCCACCATATACTGGAATTTACCCATCGCACCTAAGCAGTAAGGAGAAAGTACTAAACGAAGTGATTGGGGAATGATTAATTAAAGACCGAGGAGATTGGCCGAAGAGGTAATGAAAGGCTTAAAGGTCGAAACTTACGCCAACTAGATCGGAGAATGATCCTCGAACCCGCAGAAAAATTCTTACAGAATCTGGAGAGGACTATGATCGTTGATCAGAAGAACTTGGAGGATTCGAGTGCTTGATTTCGTTGGGTGCTCTGAGAGTTTGCGAAGTAAAGAAGAAATAACCTCTCTTGAGGCTTTATATGGGAGCAAGCGAAAGGGCAGGAGTCACCCCTCCCAAGTTTTGAGGAAGAATCACGTCCGTTGGATCAATAGCCCACCGTTGGATACCAAAGACAAAACGCCGCCTGGAGTAATTGATAACGCTTTGGGAATACTGAAACAGCAGCGGCATTAATGAAGCGCGTACATCTATGTCCACACACGTGTAAGTTCAAATATTTTTGTTATTTCAAATTTCCATTTCGTGACAAGTCAAAATCCTATTTTTTCTCCTCGGATGCGAGGGAAAAACTAAAATTTTGAGGGGCTATTGTGGGGGGTGAAAAGTCCAACCTAATATATTGGGCCTAAGGCCCTATTTGAGGACTACTGTTTGTCTGAAGAGTGGAAAGTATTTGAGAAGAAGCCCATGTGAAAGAAACATACCTGGAGATGAACGTGGGGCATAGTCCGAGGAGATATTCAATTGTCCGAAGAGGCCATTATCCTCGGATTCAAAGAAGCTTGGTCAAACAGATGTCTGGGAAGTTCAAGTAATCCTCCTGACAAGTCTAATGATAAGGGTGAACCACAGGCGCACATAGAAATGATAGGAACAGAGAAATATCTAGAAGACAAACTTCAACCACCACATTAAATGCACTGCAGCTACTTTTCTGGCCGCATTAATGTGGAGAAGACCCCTGAACAATACAATACTAGCTACCGCCACTCACACAAGGCTAAAGAAGACACCTGATGGTACATGTACTCAAGTGGATGTTTAGATGATGAATAAGTGGACAATGAAGATGAAGGGAAAGGGTGCTATATAAGGAGGAGAGGTCTCTGATAAGGGGGACGGAACAAAAAAGAGAGAGAAGGAAAAAATAACTTTACTGTAGCTCCAAGAATTGTCACCAACTTTCATTCAATAAAATGCCTCTTCGGACTTTCACGTTTGCCTTTGTTCAAGCATGATTGCATGTTAGTTCATCCGTAAATACCATAATTAACTCGTCTAATTCACGTCCAGCCCAGCTCTTTCACCCACGCTCTACAAATTCATTGTCCTGAGTTCATTGAGCTCATAATCCATACCTTTTGGGCTTGGGCTACAAAAATTGACCCTACAATATATATATATATATATATATTAACAAAGTAAAGAAGAAGAAAATAACAGAAAAAGAGCTCATACCTCTATTCGGCTTTAAAAAAAAAATATTGGTGTTTTCACTACTTTTATAGTGTTTATGATTAACCCCACAAATTTGGAGATAAATTATTAACGTTTGAGTTTGAGTTTGAGTTTAAGTTTAACTTATTAAAGAAATAGAGTTTCACTCCTTGTTAAGTTTTGACTAAATAAAAATAATTTTGTTTAAAAAAAAATGATAATGATGAGTTTGAGTTTAAGTTGGACTTTTTTTTTTTGTTTTTTGAGAAGATAAGTTAGACTTGTTAGAGAGATGGAGTTTCACTCATTGTTAAGTTTTTTTTTTTTTTTTTTTTTTTTTTTTTTTTTTTTTTGAGAATGTTGTTAAGTTTAGACTAAACAAAAATAATTTTATTTTAAAAAAATGATAATAATGTGGCAAGTTCTGGAAAGGTCAATAAAAAGTCAAAGGCTTCTATTATATATATATAGATTAGTACAATAGTACTACTTAAATATTAACTCAACTGATCAGTTGGGTCATATTATAAGCGATATTCAGAGAATAGGTGCTGGCATGCAGACTTGTAATTTTATTCATACACATAGGGGGGGTAATAGGTTGGCCCACTCCCTTGCAAAGAGAGTAGTTCTAGCTGCTGATACAGATGTGTGGTTAGAAGAACTACCACAAGCCTTGGTTGATGTATTTCAGTTTAATTTATCTTAATAAAGTTGACTTACCTTTTCCTCAAAAATATATATATTAACTCAATTGATTAAAAAAAAAAACCTTGTTTTCGAATAAAAATTTAAAATATGAAATAAAAAAAGAAATCACCATAAAGCAGATATCATAAGTTTAAATTCTATCATATCTCCCTTTTATCCATTAAAGAAGTTATGTTTAAAGAAACTAAAGAAACTTAACGTAGATAAATTATTTAGCCCCCCACTAGAGAACCATATCAGTAATGCCAAGTGATTATTCTATTCAATAATATAACACCATGTGTTTAATTAAATTGAATAAATAATCTTTATCACAATTTTAATCACCATCCAAATAAATAATAAATTTGTAAAAAATAAAAATAAAACTTCACCATCAACTCCTCTTCCTCTCACAGCTGAACTACAAAATGCCAAGGTGAGTTCTCTAATTAATTCTTCAACTCGCCAATGGAATACTCAGCTGCTGCCTAACATCTTTAGCCAGATGGAGTCCGACCAAATTGCAAAAATTCCTCTAACCCGCACTGTCTCTGAGGACTCTCTGTTTTGGCCGTATGTCCAGTCCGGTCAGTACACCACAAAGTCCGGTTATTACTTCCTCAAGACAGAGGCTCAGTTGGTGCACTCGCAGCCCCCTTCCCAAGCCGAGCTGATGAAACCTCTTTGGAAGAGAATTTGGAGTTTACAAGTGCCATGTAAGGTCCGAAATTTTCTTTGGAGGGCCTGCAGAAATGCTATTCCTACTTTGAGTAATCTTAAGCGCCGCTGCGTGGTGGAAGATTCAAAGTGCTCTCTATGTGCCCAACATGATGAGGATGCTATCCATGCCTTGTGGTCTTGCCCGGCCCTTGCACAAGTATGGAATGAGGATCCTCAATGGAGTTTTAGAGGCCAAAACGTCTTCCCAGACTTTAGCCATCTGATCAGCCATGTTTTTAAGTCAGATTGTAGTGTCGAGTTGTTTGCTATGCAGTCTTGGACTATTTGGTTCCGGAGAAACAAAGTCAGATCAGCTCCACCAGGTTTTCCCTTAAATCTGATTGTGCAGAGAGCTCATGAGGCATTAGTTGAATACCGAGCTGCACAACCTCGGCATTCTCTGGCAGTACCGACAACCAGACAGCGGGCAAGCTGGATTCCTCCTCCTCCAAATTGGTACAAGGCTAACTTTGATGCAGCAATCTTTGATGATGTTGGCCGGGCTGGTCTTGGAGTGATTATCCGTGACAGCCAAGGTCTTGCAATGGCTACTCTAACTCAGAATGCTCAGCTGACTAGCTCGGTGGTGGAGATGGAATCATTGGCAGCCACAAGGGCAGTGGAATTTGCGGCAGAAATTGGTCTTGATCGGGTTATATTTGAAGGCGACTCCAGCACTGTCATTAGAGGCTTAACTGATCAGGCTCCAAGTTTTGCTCCTTTCGCCTTTCTCATAAAAGAGGCACTTGACTTGGCTAATCAGCTTACTAATGTAAAATTCCAGCATGTTGGTAGGGAAGGAAATAGCGTAGCTCATAACCTTGCTAGGCATGCACGACATGTCACAGGTTTTTCTATTTTAATGGAGGATGTTCCATCTTTTTGTTTTGATATGTATCAGGCAGATTTGCCTTCAGCTTAATAAAATCACAGTGTTGTTTCTCAAAAAAAAAAAAAAAAACTCCTCTTTCTATCTCCGATACCAATAGTCCTCTAAAAATAAAAAAATACAACAACATCAACATTTTACAAAATTGCCGATTTAAACTAATGAAGCAGCAATCAATAACTAATTTGATGAAATTAATAATTGACAACTTTCTCAACTTTAAAAAGGAGGTATGCAAGGTTTCTCTCTGTCTAAGGAGTTAGTGCTCTTTGTCTAATTTCCTTGACATTGTAGAAGTGGTGTCGCTTCAGTGAAAGTATGGATAGTTCCCTTGGAATAGTAAGACTATTCCTAGGCTTGTTGGGTTTTCTTTTAGGTAGACGTGGCAAAACGGGCGGGTCGGGTCGGGTCGGGTTCGGATCGGGTCACTGGTTGAGTCGGGTTGAGTTGACCCGTATTTTTCAAACAAGTTTTTTTTTTTTTTTTTTTGGAAATAGATGCAATCTGTCAATTGTTTATAAGTTCCTTAGCTGTGATTAGATTCTCACTAGTGATATTGTTACCAATTACCACTAAACACTTGATACCCAAATTTGGTGCAACTCTTGTTCCAGCTTTCTAGAAGCTAATCTTGGTATAATTTTCAATCTGTTTAAAGTAGGAAGAGAAAATGAAGGTGGCAAGTAAAGAATGACAAACTATAATATAGTACACAACATATTAAGTGAAGAAGAATAAGTAAATATTTTATAAGAATTACACCTCAATCTCAATCTACTCAACGTTGGTAGACGTGGCAAAATGGGCGGGTCGGGTCGAGTTCGAGTCGGGTCAATCGGGTTGCGGGTCAAAACGAGTCATTTTTAAGCGGGTTGGGTCAGAAAATTCTGACCCGTTTTGCCATGTCTACTTTTAGGTGATTGGGAAACAGTTGAGGTGTAAGTACTATGGACGATTTGGCTTATTCTTGGAACGAGCTTACTCTCTCCGAGAGAGAAGAGCTGGGGTGTTGTCTTACACACGAGGAAAGTGTTACGGAATTTTCAATTGTAGCGGAATTTTTGACAAGAAGAGCTATCAATGTGGAGGTCATAGCTAGAATGTTCACACCACTGTGGAGAGCTAGGAACAGCTTCAAAATCAAGAAGTTTGGTGATCATAAAATTATGTTCATGTTTGATAACAAGGGGGATGTGGACAGGATTCTCAGCAGTGAACCATGGAGCTTCAATAAGCACCTGGTAGTTATGCAGCGATACGAAGGCGATAAACCTCTACATGAAATCAGTTTTGAGAGGACGACCCTCTGGGTTCATGGACTTCCATTCAAGTATATGACTTTGGAGGCGGGAATCAAAATCTGTGAAGCCATAGGTAAAGTGATTAGGCCAACGGAGACAAGATTGTTTGATGCCGGTAACTTTATATGAATCCAGGTGTCCATTGATCTATCTTTGCCATTGTGTTGCAGTCGCCTTATATCACTAAATGGTGGAAAAGAAATATGGGTCTCATTCAAATACGAAAGATTGCCCAATATCTGTTACTAGTGTGGTCGGCTGACTCATGATGACAAGGATTGCAATCTCTGGATTGAGAGCGAAGGGACTTTGAAAACTGAACAGAGGGAGTTCAGCCCACATCTAAGAGCAACACCGTTTGTCCCATCTAAGAGGAGTGTGATCCCCGTTCCCAGGTATTATGCTGAGAAGAAGAAGGCAAGCTTTACCACCTCGGCAAGCCAAAACTCAGGCCAGCCGCCGCAACAAGGGAGAGGAACAAGGCCGGAGCAAACACACAATGAAGATGAACATTACATGGACCAAGTTAATGCCCCATCAATGTGTAGCGATATTTTAGGAATTAAGATTTCGGTTGAAACAGAAAGTAATCAATCATATCCAGCTCACCTTGTGATTGTAGCGGATTTTAAGAGTTCTAATGATGGTGAAACGGTACTAAAAGATATCGATGAAGATATTGATGAAGAATTATGTAGGGAAAAGGTGTGTAATTCAGCAATAGAGGTGTTAAGGAACTCTTCCTCACGTGCAAACTCAAGTGATCCTAGTCCGCAACTTACAAAGTCGCGTGCAAATCAGGATTTGCCTAGGGTGTCATCGCCACATGAGAATGCACACAGTCCCTCTAGCTGGACACACAGAAACAGATTGAATTTTTCAAGTGGTTCAATTCAGATGCAGAAAATTTTGGGTCAGAAAAGAATTGCCGATGAATCTGAGTATCAACTTGAGTTTCCTTCCAAACGTCTTCAAGGTTCTTATGTTGATGATCAAACAACTTCTTTATTGGTGGAGGCTGGAAGTCAACCCCACCAACAACAATGAGTTGCTTAGCATGGAACTATCGTAGGCTTGGGAACCTGCGTATAGGAAGAGAGCTCGTGGAATTGATACGAGCAAAAGATCCCACTATAGTGTTTTTAGCCGAGACACTTACAAACAAAGCAAGGCTAGATTTCATTCAGAATAGTATTAATTTTGATCATAGATGGGTGGTCCCTAAGGTGGGGCGCAGTGGTAGTTTGGTTCTTTATTCGAAATCATCAACCAATTTGACTATAGAAGGGTCAAGCAAAAATTGCATTGATGCTGTTATTGACAAAGGATTGGAGAGTGAATGGCGTTTAACGGGTTTCTATGGCAAACCCAATACAGCAAGACAGAATGAAGCATGGGATAAACTCAGGAGTTTGATTTCGAGACCGGAGATGCCATGGCTATGTTGTGGTGACTTTAATGAAATTGTTAGACAAGATGAGAAATTGGGAGGAGCAACTCAATCCCATAATCAGATGCAGCAATTTAGAAATGTGATTGATGAGTGTGGCTTTATGGATTTGGGCTTTGAAGTTCCAAAATATACTTGGAGTAGGCATTTCAAAAATGGTAATTCAATATGGGAACAACTTGATAGATGTTTGGCTACTAATAGTTGGTTTCTGAAATTTCCAGGAACGAAGGTGTATCACTTGAGGTGTGATTCTTCATATTATAATCCAATCCACATTGTTTTCTCGGGCATTGATCCCCCTACCCATAAAAAATTGTTCTGTTTTGAGGAGATGTGGCTGTCAAGTACAGGGTGTGAGGAAGTGGTTCAAGCAGCATGGACTAGTGGTGATGATTTTAGGTCTGAGGAAGCTATTTTGGCTAAAGTAAAAAAATGTGGGAAAGACTTGAGTTTGTGGAATAAAAATGTTTTTGGTAATGTGAGAAGGGATTTGGATCGATTGAAGAAGAATCTAGCCAAGGCCGAAATTGAAGCCATGACTAGTGGAAACAACTTTTGGATTAGGAAGATTAAGAAGGAGATTGAGGTGTTGTTGGAGAGAGAAACTATTATGTGGGCTCAACGGTCAAGAGTGCTTTGGGCAAGGCAAGGAGATAGGAATATCAAATATATTCATAGTTGTGCTACAAGGAGATATAGGAAAAATGTGATTGAGGAGATTAGAGATGAAGATGACACATGGAGAGACCAACCGATTGATATATCTTCAGTTTTGGTAAATAACTACAAAAGCCTATTTACCTCAATTGAGCATATTATGCCCTAAAATGTTTTATCATGTATGCCCTCTATTATTGATGGTGAGATGAATGCCGTACTAAGCTAAGAGTTTAATGCAAAAGAAGTGGAGGATGCATTAACCAAATGGCACCACTCAAAGCTCCCGGACTAGATGGAATGTCTCCACTTTTCTACCAGGATTTCTGGGGCACAATAAAGCAGGATGTCACCACTTCCATTTTGACATGGCTGAATTCAGGTACCCTACCTACCCCTCTAAATCACACTTTTATCACTCTCGTACCTAAAACAAATAAGCCCGAATATGCACACTAATTCCGCCCAATTAGTCTTTGTAATGTGCTATACAAAATCTACTCCAAAGTCCTAGCCAACCGTTTGAAAAAATTACTACCCTCCATTATCATTGAACACCAATTAGCTTTTACAAAGGATAGATTAATTTCTGTTAATGTCCTGGTAGCATTTGAGACCCTTCATAGTTTGCAAAATTTTAAGTCTAAAACTCATGGTTTTATGGCAATAAAATTGGATATGAGTAAAGCTTATGATCAGGTAGATTGGGATTTCTTGGAAAAATTGATGAGTCAAATGGGTTTTAATGAGAGATGGATCCATTTGATTATGGGGTGTGTAAAAACAGTCTCATATTTGGTACTAGTGAATGGAGAGCCTTGTGGTATGAGTCAACCTACTCGTGGGATTAGACAAGGTGACCCACTATCAACTTTTCTTTTCCTGCTTTGTACGGAAGGCTTAAATGGGTTAATTAAGAGAGTAGAAAATAATGGAGAAATACATGATTTCTCACTTTGTAGGAGATGACCTAAACTAAACCATCTGCTTTTTGCAGATGATAGTCTTCTCTTTTGCAGGGCAACCATGGAAGAATGTGGCAAGGTGTTGGAGATTTTGAATTTGTATGAGGAGGCATTAGGGCATGAAGTCAATAGAAGCAAAACATCATTATTCTTTAGCAAGTGCACTCCAATAGAAACAAAGCATGCTATCAAGACGGCTCTTGGCGTTCTGGAAATTATGCAATATGTGAGGTACTTGGGTCTCCTTTCTTTTGTTGGTAGGGGGAAAAAAGCAAGCTTCAATTATATCAAAGAGATAATATGGAGGAAGTTACAAGGACGGGAACCGCAAATTGATCTCATAAGCAGGAAGGGAACTGTTATTGAAGTTAGTTATACAAGCTATCCCCACCTACTCTATGGGTTGTTTCAAATTACCCATTGGTTTGTGCAATGAAATTGAAGCCTTAATTAAAAAATTTTGGTGGGGGCAATGAGGAGACTGAAGAAAGATTCATTGGGTTAAGTGGGAAGAAATGACAAATTCTAAAATGGTGGGTGGAATGGGTTTTAGAGACCTAGCAATGTTCAATGACTATTTACTAGCAAAGCAAGCCTGGCAACTTTTGCACAACTAAACATCTCTATTTTATAAGGTGTTTAAGGTCGCCTTTTTCCCAAATAATACAATTTTGGAAGCTGCCGACTCAAGAATGGGATCCTATGCTTGGAAGAGTATTCTTAGAAGAAGGGATATTATTCAAAGAGGATCAAGATGGAGGGTTGGGAATGGAGAGAAAAATAAATATTTGGCAGCATAAGTGTTTACCAAGGAAGCACCCACCACAATTCGGGCTCGAGGCACAGCCCAAAGGTTATCGGAGAAGATCCGAGGAATTCACTTTATTTTATGCCTTGGGCTTAGGTTGAGATTAAGAAGAATGGCCCATAAACAATTCCTACAAGAAACATGTCAGCATGATTAAAAGGCATATTGCAAGAAATAGCCCAGCAATAAAATGTTTCTACAATAAAATAGCCCAGCAGTAAAATGCCCAATCGGTAAAGTAAGATAGAACAGAATGAACTTTCAGCTGTTAGCTATTTCATAGATTAAGGAAAGTATCCACATTTTCAAACTAATCATCCATTGGCTCTAGAGAAGAATCTTCTAATACAATAATATGAGGGAAAAATTCTATATTAATAGTTTCATCATAACCTTCAATAGTAAATGAGTAAATAAATATCATAGGCTCCATTATAACAAATAATGAGGAAAACTTAGTGTGAGATGAAGGGAGAGAGAGAGATTCCAGCTAGCATAGCAAGATCATTATGGTGTCCAGGTATGCTCGTGGACATGGTATGAGTAGTGAGTAAAAAGGGACATTTCAGGTAGTATAAGTAGTGAGAGAGAGTGTTTAGTGAAGCTGCTGGAGCTTTCTGCTGGGGACAGGTAAGTGTTTATGAGTAGAGTTGTAAGGAGTATTTGTGAGCTATTAGCTGAAGAGATTAGTTTCTAAGTTTGAAACTAAGAACTAAGAGACTCAGAACTTTGCTAGAGCTTAGAGAAGGCTAAACAGAGAAGTTAAGGAAGAACTCTTTTCTATTAGTGTATCTCTTAGTGTGTATGGGTCCCCCCTTGAAGGATTAGTGGAGAGTTCCCTTTATAGTTGAGTTTGAGGAGGTAATTAGCAAATAATTTATGCTAAATCTTCCTCATTCTTCAAGAAATCCTTAGAGAATCGTTCCTAGGATTTTGGCCAATAGTGGTAAGCTCAGCTTTTTGAATGTTCTTGCTGTTTTGGGTAATAACAACTAGGATTTTGGCCTAGCATTAAATGCTGATTGGCCTTGCATTAAATGCTGATTGGCCTTAACTGATGGGATTAAAGCATGTATTAGACTAATGATCTTGGTTTTATTGCTGCTAGAATTAGAGCTCCCTAGGGCAGATTGTATCACCCCAAGCTAGGTGTCAATCTTGGAGCCCTATGCTGGGATCCCTTTGGTGCCTTTCAAACCACATTTCCCTAAGTTTCCCCATTTGGGTTCATGTGCTTGGTCCATGAACTAGAAAGTACACGTTTTTGGCATGATAATGAACTGATTTCAAGTTGTTCCAGAAGCTTTCATGGCCTGATTATGGCTACCCTTGGTCCTTGACCGAATGGGTTGGAGAAGAAAGGAGATACAGCTGGCTGAAGCTTCCCAGCTTTTTGTCATGTCATCTTAGCTTTATGTCACATGAGAAATGATGAAAATGAACTTAGCAAGGAAGGGTTTAACCCCTGCTGGACACGTGTCCCTCTTCTGATTTGATTGGACAAGCTGGTGCTGATGGTGATGGGTTACAGCTGTCAGGTTATGCTGAGACTTGACTGGTCAGCTCACGTGAACTTCAGCTGCTGGGATTTGTATGTGAGCTGGGCTGGCTCAGCTGAGCTTTGTAGTTAAGATTCTTTGGGCTTGGTCATCCCTACAAAAATGAATGGTTTTGCAATGGGTAATATACATGGGCTTTTGTAGTTAGTTGATTATCAGAAAATATGCATAGTTCCCATAAATTTTGTAAAAGAAATATTTTTTGAGAGATGAGTAATTTATAATTCCCATGAGGGACTTTAGTATATATTTTGCCAAGAAATAGTTTTGGATTTTGAGCATAATGTAATTTTTTTTGCCAAAATAGTATTTTGGGCTTTTATAAATAATTGCCAAAATAGATTTGGGTTTTGTAAAGTAGTGCCAAAATAGTACTTGGGTTTTGTGAAATAGATGCCATAATAATATTCGGATTTTATAAAATATGTGTCAAATTAATATTTGAGTTTTGTAAAATAAGTACCAAATTAGTATTTGGGCTTTGTAAAATATGTGTCAAATTAGTATTTAGGCTTTGTAAAATAATGCCAAAATAATATTTGGGCTTTGTAAAATATGTGTCAAATTAGTATTTAGGCTTTGTAAAATAATGCCAAAATAATATTTGGGCTTTGTAGGATTTTGTAAAAATATTGCCATGTAGCAATGGACTTAGTAAGAATGCCGTGTAGCAACAGGCTTTTGAGATGCCGTGTAGCAACAGACTTTTAGAGATGCCGTGTAGCAACGAGCTTTTAAGAGGTGCCGTGTAGCAATGAGCTTTATGAGAGAGTTTTGTTGGGCCTTTTGGATTTTTCCAACATGGTAAATGATTTTGGGCTTTTTTATGGAGATAATATAATTGTGTGGCCCAATTTTGGTAACAATAAGATAGGTATTTTTGTGAAAACCCAAGTTGAATAATATGTGGGTAATATGTGTGAGAGGGCCCAAGATAATTTATAGGGCTTATATATGGAATATTTGTGGGAGCCCAATAACATGGAGAATATTTGAGTAATATGTGGGGAATATTTGTGAGGGCTCAAAATAGCTTATGGGCTTCTGTGGGTATTTTTTGTGAGTGGACTAATGAAATTAGAGCCCAAAAATTTGTACCTCAACAGAGAGCATGTCGAAATGTCATGCCAACGAAGTACACTTTGATGAAGAGAACCGTTATTGCGAACTCATTCTGTGAACAATGCCGAGTTGAAGCTAAAGACCCACTCCACGCTCTGTGGTCATGCACTGAACTTGATATCGTCTGGGCAGATCAAGCACTATGGAATTTCCAAAATGCAGCTGGTTTTGTGGACTTCAAAGACCTGGTCTCATGGATAGTATTGGAGGGCAAGCAACTAGATATTTTTGCAATCACAGCATGGACAGTTTGGCGTCAAAGGAACCAGGTTCGTCTACAAGCTCTTGCTATTGCTCTTTACCAGATCGCTACTGCATCAAAAACTAGCTTGAACGACTTCCATATGAAGAGGCAGAGGACAGAGACACAGGTGCGACGAATTGGGAGAATATCTCACAATCGCTGGCTACCTCCTCCAGTGGACATGATGAAGATAAATTTCGATGGTGCTGTTTGTTCAAAAAATAAAAGAGCTGGTGTAGGCGTGGTGGTCAGGGATACTAACGGCTTGGTCTTAGCTTCTTGCGCAAAGCCAGTGCACCAACCATACAAGGCAGCGGAGGTTGAGTCATTGGCAGCAGCTATAGCCTTGTCCTTTGCAGCAGAGCTTGGTTTTCGACGTGTTGTTCTGGAGGGAGATTCAATATATGGAAGTGATATAGGCATTGAGGGAGAATGATCAATCCTTAACACCTATGGGTTTGCTACTTGAGGATGTAAGAATGTTATCCCAAAAGTCTGAACAATTGCTATATTAGTACGAAAAGAGATGACAATACTGTAGTTCATAGTCTTGCTAAATATGCATTAAGCATTCCAGATTTTTTAGCGTGGATAGAGGATGTTCCACCACACATACATTTTGTTTTACAAGCTGATTTAGCTTACTTACATTGATAAAGTTCAGTTTTTTGTCCCCCCAAAAAAAAAAATAAAAAAACCTGATTAAAGCTTTGCGTGCAATAATTTCAGTGTGGGAGCTAGTCATTGAAAATGTCATTGCGCAGACTCAAGAGGGAGCGTATGATGCTACAACTTCCACCTCATCAGAAAACACCAAGTGAAATTGAACATTTTGAAAATGAAAATAATAATAATAATAATAATTAATGGGGAAAACAAAGTGCAAAGGGAGACCTTGAGAACAATGAGAAGGAGAATTAAGGAAAAAAGCAGGCAAGAGAGTAACTTCAGGGATTTCAAAAATCTCCCATCTAGGTGATTTTGGGAACGTTGATGTTACAGTAATTTTTTAATTTTCACAAGACTAGCGGTGTCGGAGATAGGAAGTGAGGGTTGATGGTGAAGATTTTTTTTTATACTTCATATAATTTATTTTTATTTGAACTATGAACAAGATTGTGACATAGATGATTACTCAATTAAATGCACACTTGACATAATATTATTGAATGGGAGAATCATTGGGCATTACTAAAGTGGTCCTTTAGGAGGGTTAAATAATTTATCTCCAATGTGTGGAATTTAATTTAGGCATTTGCCTTTACCTAGTTATGGATCCAATGGTTTCAAGTTGGTAAGAAATAATAGTCCTTGAGTTGAACTAATATAATATCATTGTTCACAAAGGTTTAAATTCAAAACCTATCGTACACCAAAACCCTAACTATTGGACCACACTCTAGATGGTTGAAGTTTATTGTGATTTGGTTACATAATGTGTTTCTCTCTTTAATGTCTTTGATTATCATCCTTTTATTTTTACTATATCTTTTTATTAAATGTGAATTTTAAAAATCTAATCGTTAGATTGCATATTCTTATTGTAGGAGGACTTTCGTCTCGGCCCTTAATCAGGTATTGTTCGTTTTGGGAATGGGTCGATGAGCCGATGTCACCCTCACGAATTTGCTCAATCCCACATCAGGGAGAGATGCCTCCCACCTGCAGCTTATAAGCATGAGCTCACAAGTGGGGTGTACCCATCAAGTTTTGTAGGAGGACTTTCGTCCCGGCCCCCAATCAGGTATTGTTCGCTTTGAAAATGGGCAAAGGAACCGATACCACCCTCACGAATTTGCTTAATCCCACATCGAGGAGAGACGCCTCCCACCTGCAGCTTATAAGCATGAGCTCACAAGTGGGGTGTGAGTATTCCCAAAGCGAACAATACTTGATTGGGGGCCAAGACGAAAGTCCTCCCACAAAAAGACCCTCACGAATTTGCTCAATTCCACATCGGGGAGAGACGCCTCCCACCCGCAGCTTATAAGCATGAGCTCACAAGTGAGGTGTACCCGATGTGGGATTGAACAAATTCGTGAGGGTGGCATCGGTTCCTCGGCCCATTCCCAAAGTAAATAATACCTGATTGGGGGCCGAGACGAAAGTCCTCCCACACTTATTATATCTACCATACTTGCAAAGTTTCAAGAAGGTCAAAAATCAATAGTTATGTTATCAATGACATGTTGAAATTTCAAAATTTTGTGGTAAATAATTATGTATTAAAAAATAAATTTATTGATCAAATAGTAAATTACATCTAATTTGAACGAAATTTTACATGCATGTTAAGAAAATAAAAAAAAATATAATCTAATGGTTAGATTTTTAAAATTCACATTCATTAAAAAAATATAAGATAAGTTTAAAAGGTTTCTCCTCAAACTAATTTGGAGAGAAACATTTTCCTTTTAATAATTATCGAGTTTCATATTTAAACAAAAAAATTATATTATATTTAACTTTTTCATACATAACACAGATTATGGACTAGTTTTAGTATAATGTCAAATTTTTTTTTTGATAGGAAGTATAATGTCAATTAGCAACAAAGAAACAGAGTATGGACTATGGATATGAGCCGATTAGACTGTAGACCCAACAAAAGCCACGTAATCACATTATCCACAACTTATCAAAAACTGAAGCATTGGACATGACGTGTCAGAACATTTAGCTCCACCACCAATCATCATTCTCCAAGCGTTCTTTCAATTTAAAATAAAGTAGAAAAACAAATATGTGGATGGAACGCCTTTGACAATGATTTTGGAGTATGGTGGGGCATGCGAACCACAGTCCACAGACTCTCAACATGACCAAAACTATGAACTCCAATTCTCCACATACCCATCAATTTCTCTCTTTCTCTGAGACTACCTTTGAGAGGAGAGACAATGTTGTGGTGTGAAAAATGAAGAGGAAGATTGTGTTATGCATCTTCCATGGCCTGCCATTATTGTGTTTACAATGCTTTCTCACCATCACCACAGTCACAGAGAGACTTCATCAACAAAACCATTTTAAAGCCATCAAGTAGATCCAAACCTGTTCTCATTTCTTCTATAAGCAATGCTAGAGCCTCCTACAATACTCTTGTCTTTGAGGTGCTACTCTTTTCTTCTCTCTATGTTAATATGTAATGTACTATATATAATTGCATTGTCATGTATAGAGATAGAGTTATAACTATGTTTCAGGAAAATACATTATGGTTGTTTTAGATACTGGCATTTTGATATTATTGTGCAGTTGTTGATTCTTATCAATTATTATAAACCTTTTATCTGCCTTCAGCATGGTTAATAAGTTTCTTTCTCTATTGTATTGAAAGAGTAAAATGCATAATCTCGTTTTTTGGTCAATTGTCAGAGTTTTGGTACTGGCTATAGTTGGTTTAACAATTAACTACCTGTGGCAGTGAAGCTGTTTGGTATTGGAATTTCAAGGAGCATCAATGTAAATATTTCAAGGGGTGTGTTAAATTTACAATGTGAGACATGTTTGCATCAGTATTTATATATAGACCTCTAATTGTGAATTTGAAGGCATCACAGATTCACCTCAATTAATGTTCCTAGTCAGTTTCTTTGTAAACTATGTCAAGATTTGAGTCTCTAACCAATACCCATGTGTTAAGAATGCGGTCCATGTTAAGCACAAAACTTACATTAATTAGGTACAGTTCCTTAGGTGTTGTATATTAGATTTTTTTAATTAAATTTAACGATACAAAGGTTAGGTTGTTAGATGAACGCATATTTTGTTTGCATCAATTGTTCCGAACAATCATTGCTTTTTTAAAGCAGCATCCACATTGGTTTGTTCATTGTGCTACAAATTATCATTGTTATTCTCAAAGGCATAACTGGGTGAGTTATATGTTCTTAATGCTAGGCTGTTAGGCTTTTGGGTCCTCCAGCAAGGTTTGAAGCTTCAAAGTTGAAAGTTGTTTTCTTAGGAGAAGAGTTAAACAAGTATTCAGGAATTCTTCCAAGAACCTACATCCTATCCCACTGTGACTTTACAGCTAACTTATCCTTGACCATCTCTAATGTCATAAATCTTGATCAGGTATGCATTCTTATTATTTACTAATTTGGCATTTAAGCTTTTCACCTGATGTCCAAACCTGCACAAAGGCAAACAATTGCACCTGTCCACGATATTTTGTTTCAAAATTGACCTTGTGGTAGAGAATAGGTGTCTAGAAATTTGTACATGTTGCTAACTACAATCACTGTAGTATGAATGTGTTTTTAGCGGGAGCAATATGTCATCTGCAATATTTGAAGCTTTAATTGGATTTCTGCATGATTTTACATGTCAATGGCAGTTAAGAGGCTGGTATAACAAAGATGATGTAGTTGCCGAATGGAAGAAAGTGAAAGACGATATGTGTCTACATGTCCACTGCTATGTGAGTGGTCCAAATCCCCTGCTAGACCTTGCTGCAGAGTTTCGGTACCACATATTCTCCAAGGAATTGCCTCTGGTAAGTTTCTCCTATAATATTGACTTAAATAACTCATTTTTGTGAAGGAAAGGATTCCAAATTAAATAGGACACCATCTCTTAGGTTCTTAACATCAATGACATGCCACTATAGTCTATAGACAAGCATTCATGCATCGCTGTGGTGAAATTGATAAAAAGCCATGTACAGCTATCTTCTGTACAACTACTACACTTTATGTTGCAATTTCTTCATTCCATTCTCCAGAAAGAGAGATTGGCAAAGATGGGGTATGTTGTTTGGGTCACAAGTGCCTTAGATGGTCAACTTGCATGGATTTGGTGCACTTGTTATGGTTAAAACTGTTGGAGAGTATTGGTTAAATAGACACCATCTATAATTTCTCATTTTCCCCATATTATTCCTCACTTCATCATCATAGACATTGCAGAAAAAAATTTCTCCTGTTTCCTAGTCCAAGCTATAAAATTTGTTAAAATGTTTAATGGCCGATGAATTATAAATGGCTATATTTTCATATTGATGCAAAGCCAGGTGCTTAAAGCTGTGTTACATGGGGATTCAGTACTTTTCCGAGACCATCCTGAGCTACTGGATGCTTTGGTTAGGGTATATTTCCATTCTAGTTCACAAAAGTACAATCGCACAGAATGTTGGGGTCCTCTCAAGAAAGCTGCAGAGGTAAAATCACACATCACATTTTGCTACTGTCAACTCAATTTCCTCATGTTAGTAGCCCTGGTTTTCCAAGCAAAGACTAATTATTAGTATTACCTTTTTAATAATACCCTTAAAAGTACTCTTGAAGATATAAATTAGTTGTATCCACAGAATGGACACTTCCTTTGAAGTTTTGTAGCATTGCTTGAATCCAAAACCTCTAATCTCACCAAAACAATTTCTAATAGAAAATCAGAAAGAGGGTGGAATTACCATTTTTATTTATGTTAATTGATTTTTTCAGGGAAGACAAGGGGACCAGATCCAAGGTTTGATAAGTGCAAGTGAAGATGGTTTGAAGCAAAAGTGGGGAAAATCAAGATCCATTTTTCAAGCTCTTTTTGCTTTCCTTCTTTGAAGTGCACTTCAGAAGCACCTTAATCTCGAAGTGTTCTCTGTTCTTCATGCCACAAGGATTGTTATTTCAGGTGCCTGAGGCATAGCAGGGTCCATTCTTAGCAAAACCTTAACAAATGGGAAGAGACTAAAGGCCAACCTCAAGTTGCATAAAAAATGTGGGGTCCTGATTCTTTTTCAATTAACACATTTGTTCAATTGGAAATATTGACTCACTATTATTGTGTGACTGAGACCTTTTTTCTTCTGGTAAATCAGAAAATGGCTCATTTCTTTGTTTCAAACTTTTCTTGTGTATCTTTGTTGTATACTTCTATATGTCATTCTGTGTATGCCTCCCAAATAAAAAAAAAAGAGAGAGAAGAAGACATAATAGAATTCTATTTTTTATCTCCAAGAACTTCAATGGGTATACAGCATGGAGTGTCTGTGCCTATCAGTTAGCTCAAGATCTGACTATAAGCCATGTTCAGGCTACTCAGTCCATTTATTGAATGAGCATACACAATTGTTTACGGAAAATGCTAAAACTATTGTTAATTTTACTAAAACTTATAGAGAGATGCAGCAATGTGATTTTCTTTTTGAGCAAACAATGAATGTGATTAGGACAAAATTTAATAACATAGTATATAAATTTCAAATTTATGTTCTTGTTTTGTATTTAAAAATGATGTTAGTTCTTGAGCTCAACTAATAAAGTTTCTAATGATTAAATAAACAATGAATGTGATTAGGACAATATTAATAACATAGTATATAAATTTCATATTATGCTTTTGTTTTGTATTTAAAAATGACGCTAGTAAAGTCTTTAATGATTGAATAAGCTATTTTGGGTTAAATCCCCCGCTTACACTAAGAATCAATTGATGTCTTGGTCATGTTCATAGCCGAAACATGGGCGGATGAAGATAGGCTAAAAACAATAAAACACAGGTTACAGTTCGATCACATGTTCATGGTCCCTCGGATTCATCGAGGTGGGGGGCTTGTGCTATTTTGGAAGGATTCTATCAAGTTGAATGTGGAGACTTCATCAAAAAACCATATTGATTGCATCATCGGAAAGGGAAGTGAAGATGCGTGGAGGTTCACAGGATTCTATGGCGAACCTATCACCCATAAAAGGTTTGAGTCATGGGATTTACTGAGACATTTGAATAGTCAATTTGGACTACCATGGCTGTGTAGTGGTGACTTTAATGAGATTTTGAGAGGATCGGAGAAGATGGGAGGGAGTACTAGAAGTTACACACAAATGAAACTTTTTAGAGACACCATTGATGAATGTGGCTTCTTGGATATGGGTTATAAGGGTCATCCGTTCACGTGGAAGAAGTTTTTCAGTGATGGGAGAACTATTGCAGAGAGGTTGGATAGGTGTTTGGCTAACAATGAGTGGTTGGTCCGGTTTGGGGGCTCTATGGTGCACCATCTGACATGTAGTACTTCGGATCACTCACCCCTGTGGATCATACCCGAATGTTTGGTGGTGGTTACTTCAGAAAAGCCATTTCGTTTTGAAGAAATGTGGCTTGTCGAGAAAGGTTGCTCAAATACTGTCAAGGCCGAATGGGAGAGGGGCAGAAACAACAATAGTCCAACGGGTATTGTCAAAAAAATTGAGGATTGTGGTCAAGCTTTAACAAAGTGGAGCCGCAATTGCTTTGGTAGTGTCCGAAGAGAATTGAAACACAAACAGAAATTGTTGGCTCAAGCAGAGCTGGAAGCTCTTACCACAGGGGTGAATTTCAGAGTCAGAATGCTCAAAACCGAGGTGAATGATCTCCTTGATAAGGAAACAAGAATGTGGTTCCAGCGGTCTAGATCTCTGTGGGCTGTACATGGAGATAAAAACTCTAAATATTTTCACCGGAGGGCTACCCAAAGATTGAGGAGAAACCGGATTGATGAGATCATGGATTCACAAGGAAGGTGGTGCTCGAATCCAAGGGAGGTGGCTTCGACAATATTAGATTTCTACAGTAACTTGTTCTCCTCACCCCATACTTGCCAACCTGATGTGGTATTGGATACAATTCAGTGCATTGTGACAAATGATATGAACAGGCAGCTCTTGGAGGGATTTTCGGAGAATGAAGTGCATGTGGCCCTTAACCAAATGGCCCCTCTGAAAGCTCCGGGTCCGGATGGGATGCCCCCCATTTTCTATCAGCACTATTGGGATTTGGTGGGTAAGGATATCACTCAATCTGTTCTTTCCTTTTTAAATTCAGCTTCCCTTCCAGAACACTTAAACCACACCTTCATTACTTTAATCCCAAAAGTCAAAAACCCTGAATTAGTATCTGAATTTCGCCCCATAAGTCTATGCAATGTTTTGTATAAGATATTTTCTAAGGTGTTGGCAAATCGTTTGAAAAAAATCCTCCCTCATATAATCACTGAAAACCAAAGTGCCTTTACAAAAAACCGATTGATTACAGATAATATCCTCTTAGCTTTTGAGTCGCTTCATAGCATGCAAATCCATAATTCTTCAAAGGGGGGTTACATGGCTCTTAAGCTTGATATGAGTAAGGCGTATGATCGGGTGGAGTGGGGATTTTTAGAAGCCATTATGAGGAAATTGGGGTTCCATGAGCAATGGATTTCACTTATGATGCTTTGTATATCAACTGTATCGTATTCCATCCTTATTAATGGTGCACCAACGGGGTTCATTAAACCTACTAGGGGAATAAGGCAAGGAGACCCCCTCTCCCCGTTCTTGTTCTTATTATGCACCGAAGGCCTCCATGGCTTACTCTCTCAGGCAGCATCGAGGGGTGACATACATGGGTTCTCTCTTAGTAGGAGGAGCCCTTCACTAACCCATCTACTTTTTGCAGATGATAGCTTGTTATTTTGCAGATCAAATGTTGAGGAATGTCAGAAAGTTATGGAAGTATTGCAAGTTTACGAGGAGGGGTCAGGGCAACAACTCAACAAAGCAAAAACCACAGTTTTCTTTAGCAAATCCACCAATGATGATAGTAGGCAAATGATTAAAGATTGTTTGGGTGTGGAAGAGATTCGGAGTTATGAGAAGTACTTGGGGCTACCTTCCTTAGTGGGTAGAAATAAGAAAAGTAGTTTCAACTACATAAAGGAGCGTGTGTGGCGGAAGCTTCAAGGTTGGGAAGAAAAATTACTCTCTCAAGCCGGTAGAGAAATCTTGATAAAGGCGGTGGTCCAAGCAATCCCCACCTACTCAATGAATTGTTTCAAGCTCCCAATTGGTTTGTGCAATGAGATTGAGGGGCTCATTAGGAAGTTTTGGTGGGGTCAAAGGGGAGATAGGAGGAAAATACATTGGGTTAGATGGGAGGAGCTTTGTAAACCTAAGAATGAGGGTGGCATGGGTTTCAAGGACCTTGCATTATACAATGATGCCCTCTTAGCAAAACAAGCTTGGAGATTACTACATAATACAAATTCCCTCTTCTATAAGGTCTTCAAATCTAAGTTCTTTCCACATTGTACCATCATGGAGGAAGTAGAGAGTCATTCGGGTTCATATGCTTGGAGGAGTATTTTAATTGGTAGAGAGGTGCTAAAAGAAGGGATGAGATGGAGGGTGGGCTCGGGTACAACAATTAAGGCCTGGTCTGACCCCTGGCTTCCATCAGAATTCCTTCCTTTTATCACTTCCCCACTGGTCAGGGGCTTTGAAGATGTTACTATTGCCAGCCTTATCAATCCGAATGCAGTTTCTTGGAACATCCCTCTGTTACATGATCTTTTCCTCCCACGAGATATTGCTTTAATCAAGTCTATCCCACTGAGCAACATAGCAGTTGAAGATAAGCTCCTTTGGCCATTTACTCCCTCGGGCATTTATTTTGTCAAGTCGGGGTACTGGTTTCTTTGCAAAGTCCAAAGTTTGGATGACCATTCTTACCAACCGGATACTGATAGTATTTGGAAGAAGGTGTGGGGACTCGCAGTACAGCCAAAGATAAGGAATTTCTTGTGGCGTGCAATTAAAGATACCATTCCGACGAAAGCGAACCTCAAATGGCGAAGAGTAATTCCATCCGACTGCTGTGATCACTGCCATAACACCTCGGAGAATACCTTACATGCGTTGTGGTCTTGCCCTTCTCTGTTTCAGGTGTGGTCACTTGATCAATGTTGGAGGAACTGCTATACCAGAACGTTCCAGAGCTTCAGGGACCTAACTGAGCACATTATTGATGAAGGTTTGGATGTGGATTACTTTGCTACTATCGTGTGGATGGTGTGGCATAGGAGGAATACTTTGAGAACCACCAACAAGCCCTTTCCGATTCAGCATGTGCTTCCTGAGGTGCGAGTAGTCCGTGCAGCTTTTGTTCGCTCTATTCCTCCTAAACCCCCTCACCCTCCCTCTCGAGGCTCAGAACGGGTTATCTGGAAACCTCCACCCTGGCCGAGACACAAAGTGAACTTTGATGGGGCTGTGTTTAGGGAGGACGACTCAGCTGGCGTTGGTGTTGTGATTAGGGACGATAAGGGTCTTATGGTGGCTGAGATGGCGGAAAAGATCCCACTCCCCTACTCGGTCACTGTTGTGGAGGTTCTTGCAGCAATAAAGGCTTTGAGATTTGCTGGTGACATTGGTCTTGAGTCTTTCATCCTTGAGGGGGACTCCAAGATCACCATTGATGCTCTGGTAGGGGATAACAGGGAGCATGGGGAGTTTGGACACCTGATAGGGGAAGCTAAGTGGCTGTCAAGTCAGTTTGGTGATGTTAGTTATAGTCATGTTAGAAGACAAGGTAATTGTGCCGCACATAACAATGCTAGACATGCAAGACAAATTAGCGAGTTTACGATGTGGATGGAGGATGTTCCTTCACATCTTTCTGCTGTAATTCAAGCCGATTTGGCATTTGTTTGAAAAAAGTTACAGTGTTCTTTCTCAAAAAAAAAAAAAAAAAACAAAATTGATGTCTTGGTCTAATGATAATAGCTATTATCAGGAGCGAACACCATAAGTTAAAACTTTCTAAAAAAAAAAAAATTGACATTAGTTCCGATGTCTATGTAATAAAATTTATAGTATATTTTAACCCAAAAAAAAAAAATTATAGTATATTTAATATCACTCTTCTTTAATAGTTTTGCTTGTTTACAAGAATCACAACTCAAGATTGCTTTTAGACAAACACTTTGATGTAAAACTCGAACGTATTCTAAGATTGTGTATAAGTTGAAACTTTCTGAAAAAAAAGGTGTTGAAATTTATTTCTTTTATCTTAGGGGAAAAAACACAAAGGCTTGTTTCTCCTCCTTTATAGGACATGTTCAATTGATTGAAGTGATATATTATGATTTGTGTATAATAAAACTATAAAAGTGGCATCAGTATGCAAAGATAATGTTTACAATTTGTTACCTTAACAAGTTGTGGAAAAAATTACATCCCCAACATCAATATTCATAAAATGGTTTAATTCCTATAACATATACAATAAAATCTATGGACTGACATCTACCCATGGATTGAGATCAAATACAATTGCACCTAATGTAGTAGCTATTAAGGATTAAGATTGAGATTGAGAGTTAAAAAAAAAGTAACTTTTAATCTTAGCCCTTGAATAAAAAAAATAATGAAAAAAGAGTAAAAAATTAGAGTTAAAAAGAGAAAATTGTAAAAATCTTTGTGTGTGGGGAGGGTTGAATTGCATCTGGTGCAATACCTACCCATCCAAATCCTATACCCATTACCTGTGGTAAGACACGTACACACACATACACAAAAGAAACAGAAAAAGAAAAAAAAAACAGGAGTGCAAATATATAATAATAATAATAACAATAAATAATGAAAGGTGAAAGTACACTTTAGAGTTTAGATCCCTTTAGAGATTTTTAGATGAATTTAGCAAATTGAATCCTAAATCTATACTATATAGTTTGGTACCTTACAATAAATCGTGGAATGACATAAAATTTTAGTCAAATTTTCTAAAGTACCATTTAATATATATATATATATATATATATATATATATATATTTGTGAATATTGCTTAGAATTCTATTATGTACGAATTTAAAATAAATTATATAATTAGTATTATTGTTCTAAAGAAATAACAGTTTCTTTTAAAAATATTAAACTAAAATTATAAAAATAAAATAAAAAGAACATGGCATCCATGCCCATTTTCACACCAGAGAGACAGTTAAGCTCTGGGAATTCTAGGTTGCTAATCTGGCAAAACGAGCGGGTCGGGTTGGGTTCGGGTCGGGTCAATCAGGTTTGCGAGTCAAACGGGTCGCAGGTCAAAACGGGTCATTTTTAAACGGGTTAATCGGGTTGCAGATCGGGTCGGGTTTACCCGTATTTTTCAAATAATTTTTTTTTTTTCCAATTACATAAACAAATCAATAACAACCTGTTTAGAGAGAATGACTAAAATCAATTAATCAAATGAATTGCACTTAATGCCACTTGTTAATATCATTCCAATTCTGATAGTTTTGAGTATGACAAAAATTATTTATAGTCATAAATTCATGATGAAAAAAGTCTTCAATGTTAATAGTTCACTGTCAAAATGCATATAATTACAAGTTTACATCTTCAAAAAGAGATAGATCTTAAAACAAACAAAACAAGTAAGCCAGCAAAGTAGCAAGTTATCGGTCTTCTTAAGTGTACATGTTACTGTTGCATTTAAAATAATAGTAAAGTTAGATTACTTAGAAAGATAAACTAAACAAAAAAAGATTTAAAAATAAACATAACATATTAAGTAAAGAAGAATAAGTAAATATTTTATAAGAATTACACCTCAATCTCAATCTACTCAACGTTGGTAGCAGATTCAGCACTGCAAATATTCATACTTGCAAATTGTAGCTCAAGTTGGCCAATTTTGTCAGCATCTTCATCTACAATACAATATTTTAATATAACTTAATGTACCATGAAAGAAAATCAATAAAGAATTAAAATTGTTTAATTATGACTATAAAAAAATTAAATTACCTTCAAATCTATATAGCCAACTTTTAATACACAATATAGCTTCTACATTTTCAGGTAAAAGATGTGTTTATTTGTTTGTGCTTTTGGCTTTGGAGTTTGGACAATGGAATACAGCTCAGCTCAACTGAATGAGATTTTTTTTTTTAAATGGTTGTCTACTTGTCTTGACTCTTGCTTCACTTGACAACCTTGGCCTGTGTTGTGTAACGTGTTGAGGACCTTTTGTCTTGTCTGATGGCAATTGATTTGGCAAGGCAAGCACTGAAGCTAGGCTAGCAACTAGCTTCTCAAAAAAAAAAAAAAAAAAAACATAGTTTCTCTCCAAACTAGTTTGGAGAGAAACCCTTTAAACTTATTATATATTTCTTTTTCGAGTGTAAAATTTGAAAATCTAACCGTTAAATTTCATGTTTCTTATGTTCTTAATATACATGTCAAATTTCGTTCAAATCGGATGTTATTTATTATTCGATCAATGAACTTATTTTTTATACACAATTTTAGATTATAAAAACTTGAAATTTTAATATTTGTTTGATGACATAGCAATTGATCTTTGATCTTTTTGAAATTTTGCAAGCATGAAGGATATAATAAGAACATGCAATCCAACGGTTAGATTTTCAAATTTACACTCAATATAAAAATATATGATAAGTTTGAAGAGTTTCTTTCCAAACTAGTTTGGAGAGTAACTTTATTCAAAAAAAAAAAAAAAAAAAGCTAGGCTAGCTAGCTTTTATTGGTAGTCATTCTCTCTAATATATAATATCTATTGATTATTAGTTTTGGTATTTTGTGCTTTATGCACTTAGTATCAGGATATAATTTAAATATTTTTTTAGCGAATTTTTTTAACGGGTCGGGTCGGGTCACGGGTCAACCCGTTTTTGCTTCGGGTAAAAAAAAAATCGAGTTCGGGTCAGGTATTTTTCGGGCCAGGTTAAAAAATTCTGACCCGTATTGCTATGTCTAGTTGCTATAGATCTAGAAGGTAAAAAATAAAAGAAATAAAAACTTGTCTATTAACGTGTGCTGGTGGAACCAGTCAAATTAAAAAGAAACCTCATCCTGCCCAAAGCCGATGAAAACTACAATAGAGAATCAAATGAGGCAACTACAACGGGGAATCAACGAAGCTACGGAGAAAAAAAATGTTGTTATTTGAGAGAGAGAGAGAGACAATAGCTTGGGCATTTTGGGGTTTTTCTTTTTTAAAGTTATTAGGTAAGTTAAGAAATAACAATTATAGTCTTTTTATAAGAAGCAATTATTTTTCATTTTAAAGAATAACTATTCTTAAGAAATGATTATTCTTTATAATAAAATCCCAACTTTTGAATATTTATTCTTGTGTAATATCTATGCCATTACAAGATATATTAAAATGTACTAAACGTACTCTAAGTTAACCAATTATGATATTAGTTGATTTTTGGTTAAAAAGCCACAACAGACAAATTAGCACACAAAATAATGCATAGTAAGGTAAATAATACTAGAGTGATTAGTTGACAAAGTGACAACCAATGGACGAATCTAAAAGGAAAAAGACACCAAGGGTTATCACAAACCCCATTAGAATTGAAGTTTTACATCTGAAATAGATCAAACTCGGCAGCACCATATGCATCATTCTCCTCAAGTAGCTTATCCTTCTTATCGGTAACATGTGAAGTAGAAGCCTTAATCCTAGAAGACTTGCTCTGAATGTCAATGAAGGCGAGGGTGAGTTGACCAATTGCTAATATAAGCTTCAAATTTTACACACAATACAAATAGTAGGACAAACTACCTTCGTATTCCCTCAATTGCCCAACAAAAATCCTTCGAAATAGCCAACTAAACCCCAATAAAATGCGTGAACATGAAACCCTGGTATTTGTGCATGCAATTCATGAATTAGACATGAAATTCAAGAAAATAATGAGGATTTGAGCTTACCTTGTGATTGGAATTAAGAAAAAAAAAAAAGAAAAAAAAAGAGATGAATTTGGCACGAGGATTTTTGGCTCTTGGGTGTTCCTGGTGTTGAGAGATAGATGATAAAAAAAAAATTGATCAAATAATTGGAAAAGGGTTTGGGGTCTTCAAAATTTTGAGTCCTAATTGATTGAGAGTTGATCGAGAAATTGAAACCCTAACTTTATACATCCATTGTAGTTCTGTCTTTTTTTTTTTCTTTTTTTTTAAATTTAAAGTATAACAAAAGTAGATGGTTTTCTAATGAGGCTAATGTTAGACTTTTCAATAAAGATAGAGTTTCTAGTTTTAGCTCCTATTATAATCTATAGGAATAGAGCAGCAATATGTGTATGTGATGGGACTGACGAAGTGGGCTCTGCAAGAGGTAAATCATACCGACGAGAAGAGTCTTCAGTGACGAGGAAACACGAGACTGACGAGTATAACATCCTATTCAATGCCCTTAATAAATAACAATGACAGTTACAGACCCAGCTGGACAGACCGTTGGGACCTAATTAAAGCCACATGATGAGGCCAGGAAGCGTTACCTGAGGGGAAGTTAAGCCTCCATAAAAGGTACAACGGCTAGAACCTACAACAACATATATATATACTCCACATTCTCCCATGAGAGAGGTACGATATTTTTGCTAGAATTATACTATCTTGAGATATTCTTGTGCCATTCTTGACTCTAACTTGAGCATCGGAGGTGTTGTGGCAGGCACCACACCGGTGACCGTCTCTAAGAGATTTCTTTCCAGGAGGCCAAGTTCATCACCTGGCAACACTCAGTGACTGACGAATTCACACTTCATCAGTTTGGCGCCGTCTGTGGGGAACAACATTTTTTCATTCAGTTGCGAAAAGGTAGTTTCCTGTCAAATACTTATTTCATATGGAGTCCAATCAAGATTCTGCAGCCTTGGCACAACAAATTCAGGCCCTGGCAGCAACCGTCGAGGAATTGTCCAAACAGAATGAGGAAATGAAGCAGAGGCTTCAGCAGGAAGAACATCGATCCAAAGGAAATCGAGAGGACGAGGGAGATAGTCATAGAAGAGTCGACCATCCAAGGCCTACCACTCCAACTGAGCAGAACTCGAATATACTCCAGGAGATGAGGAAGGAGATGGACGAGCTCAGAAACGCCATCAAAGAAAAAACAGAACGGAGTGTGGATCGACTGGTCAGGGCAACAGATTCACCATTCACTATGGCCGTCCTCGACTGTCCAGTGCCGTCAAAATTTCGGCTGCCCCAACTCGAACCGTTTGACGGGCTAAAAGATCCCCAAGATCATCTTAACACATTTAAGACGACCCTGGGACTCCAGCAGCCCCCAGACGAAATTTTGTGTCGTTCCTTCCCAACTACTTTCAAAGGAGCTGCACGGGAATGGTTCACAAAGCTGCCCACATCGTCCATTGACACCTTTGAACAGTTGAGCAATGCCTTCCTGCGTCACTTCATTGGAGGACAACGACCAAAGAGAACCGCGGATCATTTACTCACCATCAGGCAGGGAGAGAGGGAAACTTTGAGGTCGTATGTGAAACGCTTCACCCGGGAGACACTGGAGGTAGACGAGGCTGATGACAAGGTGCAGCTAACAACCTTTAAGGCGGGTTTGAGAACCAGAGACCTCGTCTCGTCGCTTGCAAAAAATCCCCCGAAAACGATGGCTGAAATGCTCCTCAAAGCACAGAAGTACATGAACGCGGAAGACGCACTGGCCGCCATCGGGGACATTGAGAAGCTAGGAGACAAGGGTAGAAAGGAAGACGACCGCAGGGGGCAAAAGCGTGAGCGTCCCGATCGCCGAATCAATGACGGAAGTAGAAGAAAAGAAGATAAGAATCCTCGGACGGTAAAATTTACTCCTCTTGTAATGCCTGTTGATAAAATCCTAACGCAGATTAAGGACGATCATTACCTAAAGTGGCCGAGGCCGTTACACTCGTCTCCAAGTGTTCGTGACAAGAACAAGTATTGCCGGTTCCACAAAGACCATGGCCATTACACCGAGGACTGTCGGGACCTCAAAGAGCAGGTAGAAGAGCTGATACGAAAGGGGAAATTGCAGAAATTCGTAAAGAAGGGTGAATATAGCAGATCTCGAGACGGGAACAAAGGTCAACCCGATGCTTCTTCACGAGGTAATGACCGTCAGTCCCAACCTCCTCAGAATGTGGTCGGGGAAATACAGACAATCACAGGTGGACCCGTTACCGGAGGTTCGTTCAGGTCCCTCCAAAAAGCATATCAACGTCAGGTGAACAGCGTCCATACAACTCCCCCGTTGAAGCAGAGACGAACCGAGCAAGACATGACTTTCAATGAAAATGACGCCAGGGGAGTAAAACAGCCCCACAACGACCCCCTGGTCATAATGCTTACCATAGAAGGATTCAACACGAAAAGGATCCTCGTAGACAATGGTAGCTCTGCTGACATCATTTACTTCCCTGCATTTCAACAGTTGAAGCTGGACCCCAGAAGGCTACGTCCTTTTGACTCCCCCCTCGTCAGTTTCAGTGGTGACAGGGTCTACCCCAAGGGCATAGTGACGCTAACAGTGACAGTGGGAACATACCCAAAGCAATTGACCCGTCAGCTGGACTTCCTGGTGGTGGATTGCCCCTCCTCCTATAACGTCATCATTGGAAGACCTGCCCTCAACAAGTGGAAGGCGTCCACATCTACCTACTGCTTAAAGGTAAAGTTCCCTGTGGAAAACGGGGTTGGTGAAGTTAAGGGGGACCAAGTCTTAGCTCGAGAATGCTACCAGGCCGTGTTGGCCGCAAAGGAAAACCACACCTGGATAATTGAAGAGAAGCAAGAAGAAAAAGTGGAGGCTCTAGAAACAGTGCAACTAGTTGAGGGAGAAACGACCAAAACAACCAGAATAGGGACGACCTTGAGCCCCGAAATGAGAACCAAGCTCGTCCAGTTTCTTAAGCAAAACCTGGATGTCTTTGCCTGGAGCCATGACGACATGCCAGGTATATCCCCGGAAATCATCCTACACAGGTTGAATGTAGACCCAGAGAAGAAACCTGTCAAGCAGAGAAGAAGAGTCTTCGCACCAGAAAGAGACCAGGTAGTCGCCGACGAGGTAAAGAAGCTCTTGACTGCAGGTTTCATCAGGGAAGTTTACTACCCAGACTGGCTGGCCAATACTGTTCTGGTAAAGAAAGCAAATGGGAAGTGGAGGATGTGCGTAGATTTCACAGACCTGAATAGGTCCTGCCCGAAGGATAGTTTCCCACTTCCAAGAATAGACCAGCTTGCAGACTCCACAGCCGGGCACAAGCTATTGACGTTCATGGATGCTTTCTCAGGATACAACCAGATAAAAATGGCCGACGAGGATGAGGAGAAAACGGCCTTTGTCACTAGCCAAGGCCTCTACTGCTATAAGGTAATGCCTTTCGGACTAAAGAATGCAGGTGCTACTTATCAGAGGTTAGTGAACCGAATGTTCAGCGGGCAGATAGGCAGGAATATGGAGGTTTATGTGGATGATATGCTCGTCAAGAGCAGGGAAGAGCTTACCCATCTGGACGACCTCAGTGAGACATTTGCCACTCTCAAACAATACCAAATGAAGCTGAATCCAAGTAAGTGTGTATTTGGCGTAGCCTCAGGGAAGTTCTTGGGATTCATGGTATCCCAGAGAGGAATAGAGGCAAATCCGGAGAAGGTTCAAGCCATAATCAACATGGCGTCACCCAAGACCGTCAAGGAGGTCCAAAAGCTCACAGGACGGATCGCCGCCCTTAACAGATTCGTCTCTAGAGCAACGGATAAATGTCTCCCCTTTTTTAAAACCCTGAAGCAGGCCTTCGCCTGGACCGACGAATGTGAAGCGGCTTTTCAAGAGCTCAAACGCTACCTGAGCAATCCACCTCTCCTGAGCCCATCAAAAGAAGGAGAGAATCTGTATCTATACCTAGCTGTTTCGTCTACAGCCATCAGCGCAGCCCTGATCCGCGAAGAAAACAGAGTACAGCTCCCCGTTTATTATATCAGTCAAGCCTTCCAGGGGGCTGAGTCCAGGTACCCAAAAATCGAAAAAATCACGTTCGCGTTGATAATTGCCTCACGCAAGCTCAGGCAATATTTCCAAGCAAATCCAATCTGGGTAATGACGGACCAGCCTATCAAGAAGTCCATGAGCAAACCCGAGGCAGCAGGGAGAATGGTCCAATGGGCAATCGAACTTAGCCAGTTTGATATTGAGTACCATCCCAGGGCAGCCATTAAAGCACAGGCTCTAGCAGACTTTATCGCCGAGTTCACCTTTCCGGACGAACAAAGCCTTGCCAGTGAGGACAAACTTTGGGTGATACAGACTGACGGTTCGTCAGCCCAAAAACGGGGAGGGGTAGGGGTCGTCATAACCACCCCCGACGGAGAAGTATTGAAGTATGGAGTTCAGCTGATATTCCCGGCGACGAACAACGAAGCCGAGTATGAGGGGATTCTGACGGGGTTGAGGTTAGGGAAAGTTTTTGGAGCAAAGACCCTGTTAGTCCAAAACGACTCAAAGCTAGTAATCGGGCAGATCAAGGGAGAATACGAAGCAAAGGAAGAAAGAATGCAGAAATACCTCAGGTTGGTGAAGCACTTGACTCAAGAGTTTGAAGAGGTAGAGTTCATCCAGATTCCCAGAAGCCAGAATATGGCAGCAGACGAAGTGTCGAAGATAGCCTCGTCGAAAGAAACAGGGACGAATGCAGACCTGATGATGGAAGAACAGAAGAACCCCAGCATAGAAGAAATTTCAACCTTTGCAATCCAGAGCACAAGTAGCTGGATGTCACCCATTGTATCCTTTCTTCAGGATGGACACCTCCCTCAAGACACAAATGAAGCCAGGAAGATCAAGAAGAGGTCTGCCAGATTCACAATTCTTAATGACACTCTGTACAAGAGGGGTTTCTCCATGCCCTATCTAAGGTGTGTGAACGAAGAAGACGCTGAGTACATCCTAAGAGAGCTCCATGAAGGAATCTGCGGAGATCATGCAGGCCCTAGATCATTGGTAAGCAAAATTATGCGAACAAGTTATTTTTGGCCTACTATGCAGGTAGACGCAATGAAGTTCGTCAAGAAGTGTGACAAGTGCCAGCGGTTCGGGAACATTCAACGACTGCCAGCCGAAAGACTGACGACGATAGCGTCCCCTTGGCCATTTGCACAGTGGGGAATTGACATCGTTGGCCCATTACCCTTGGGTAAAAGCCAGGTAAAATTCTTACTCGTCGCTATAGATTATTTCACAAAATGGGTTGAGGCAGAGCCACTGGCAACTATCACCGAAGCAAAGATCCGGAACTTTGTATGGAAGAACATAGTCTGCAGATTCGGGATTCCACGGACGATCATATCGGACAACGGACGACAATTCGACTGCCAAGGCTTCAAGGACTTCTGCTCTGGTCTGGGCATCAAGAACCATTTCTCATCACCAGGCCACCCTCAAGCAAATGGACAGACAGAAGTGACGAACCGGACTCTACTCAAAATCATAAAGACGAAGTTAGATGACGCAAAGGGCTCTTGGCCAGACGAGCTACCCAACGTCTTGTGGGCCTACAGAACAACAGCAAGAACCCCGACGGGAGAAACCCCGTTCAGGCTTACCTATGGAACTGAGGCAGTGATCCCGGTCGAGGTCGGAGTGACCAGCACTAGGCGAGAGATGTTCAGCGAGGAAGACAATGACGATCACCTACGAGTCAACCTGGACTGTCTAGACGAAGTCAGAGATAAAGCCTGTAGCCGGATAACAGATTACAAGAAAAAGATGACAGAATATTACAATAAAAGGGTGAAACTCCGACGACTCAACATCGGCGACCTCGTCCTGCGCGAAGTAACTCTGGCGACCAAGGATCCAACTCAAGGGAAACTTGGCCCCACATGGGAAGGACCGTACCGAGTTACTCATTACTCCAGACAGGGAAGCTACCATCTTGAGACTCTGGACGGACAAAGACTCCCGAGGCCATGGAACATTGAACACTTAAAGAAGTATCATCAGTAGACGTAACTCTCAAATGTACTTGTTATCAAAATCAATAAAGAATCTATTCAGCTGATATTATTCTGTGAGTAGGTGTATGCAACCGAAGTTAACTGACGAAGGAAATATCCCTAACACGGGTATAAGTCACCTAAAGCCAAAAATGGCTAAGTAGTAAGATTCCGCACTGACGGATGTAAACTACTGACGACAACAAATTAAGTTGTTGAAAAGCCAAAAATGGCTAAGTAGTAAGATTCCGCACTGACGGATGTAAACTACTGACGACAACAAATTAAGTTGTTGAAAAGCCAAAAATGGCTAAGTAGTAAGATTCCGCACTGACGGATGTAAACTACTGACGAAAACAAATTAAGTTGTTGAAAAGCCAAAAATGGCTAAGTAGTAAGATTCCGCACTGACGGATGTAAACTACTGACGAAAACAAATTAAGTTGTTGAAAAGCAAAAATGGTTGAGTAGTAAGATTCCGTACTGACGGATGTAAACTACTGACGACAACGTACTCAGCACAGCATGTGAGGCCAGGTCAAAATTCATCAGATACATAGACAATCAGGAAATACAAGTAAGCTTGTTATAAATCTAAATAAGCATGTAATGTTCAGTAAAGGTCCCCAAACCAAGGGCAACTTCCATTTGTTTTCACAATAAAACCCATAAACACTGGGCTGCTAATATTGTTGTCAAAATAAACGAGCAAAATTGTTCAAAAGTTGGGCCCGAAAACACGATGGGCACCCATATATAAAAAATTTCAGCACAACAAAAATTTGTATCAGGGTCAGGCGTTGGCAGCCTCGTCACCAGCTGGAGCATCGTCAACGGGTGTATCCTGACGAGCAAAGGGAACAATGGCAGAAGACTGGCCAGCCTCGTCAGCAGACATTTCCTGGTCTATCTCCTCCAAATCCAGCTTCTCCATGTCCACTCCAGTAGGATGTTTTAACAGGTACCTCCTCAAAAGCTCAAACCCTTTGAAGTACCAGCTGAACAAAACGGTGCTGTACTCATCAGTCGTCTGGAAAGCCTCAACCGACCTCGCAGCTATCGTCTTTAAGGATTCCCTGGCATTTGAGAGCTGCTCATCCTTTTCTTGGGTCAACTGACGCTCCACCTTAATATCGTCTTCTAGTTTTTTTAGCTTCTCCTTCAGGGAAGCAGATTCGCCCATAGAGTCAACAAGACTTCTCCGCAGTTTGGAGTTCTCCGCTTCCAAGGTCTCCATCCTGGACGTCATAGAGGCTACCTTCGTCTCCTGAGTGAGATACTCTGAAGCAATGTGCATGCTCTCACCCAGTACCTAAAACAAAATTCTTTCTCAATAAAAGAAATGGAACGAACAAAAGGACGAAGGAAAGAAGGAGCAGAAACAAGCTAACCTGTACGAGCTTGTGAATATGTCGAGCCGCCACATCATTAAACGGGACACCCGACAAAGGCTTCAGGTCCCCAGCAGTCACCACCTCATGGGCCCTATCCACAGCCAACCTCTCGTCATTCCAGAGGGTGGATGGACGAGGGACGCTCTTCTCCTTCTCCTTCTCAGTCATCCTCGGTCTTTTCGAAGATGGAGTACCCTCGATCTCCTCCACTGAAGTCGTGGGAGAAGCAGTCCTCGTCGTTGCCACCCCCGACACGACTGGGCTGACGGAAGCAATTGGAGGCGCCAAGCCACTCTTCCCAGTGACACGTACGGCTTTTTTTCCCAAGCTGGACAGGGGCTCGTCCTTCTTGGATCTCATTTTGGCATACATCTCCTTGTTAAATTTTGTCGTCATCTCTGCAAGAAGGAAACACTTGTTTTCTAAAAAAAAAAAAAAAAGAAACTGCTGCGTAAGAGACAAATACTGACGAACTAAATACTTACTCCTTTTTCCTTCAATTTCGAGATTTTTCCGAACAAAGTCAGACGGATCTGGCCCAAGACAATAAAAGGCAAGTGTCCTGGGGTCAATAAGGTCGTCCCAACTTTCGATCGTCTGGGCGTATTCGATCGCCTTCTGGACCCGACTCCTGTACCTGCTCTTCAATTTGGGTCGTCTCTTAACTGCACAGAAGTGGGGGCAATAGAGTCAGTGACGATAAAGGTAAAGTTGCAGAAGATTAATATATCAAAGGGAGTATTAACGCACCTAAAGTCGGGGTTCCCCACCGACGATGCAACCTCGGGAGATCACCCCAAACCTCGCCCGAGGGAGTTTCAAAATCGTCCCCAGATACAAAGAAAAATCTGGACTTCCAGTATCTGAAGGACGAAGGTAAATTCTTGACGATCCTAGTATTCCTCTCCCAAGGCACCAGTTCATAGTACCCGTGCTCCTTCGACGCTTTCAGGCGATACAAGTAAGTGAACTCATCAACCCTAAGCATATCTCCGTCCAGGGCAGCCAGCCATATTCCCATACAACTGACCAATATTCTCCACGAATTTGGCATAAGTTGCCCGGGAGCAATGCCAAACTGGTTTAGCAGCTCCATCACAAAGGGGTGAACGGGAAACCTTAACCCACAGACGAAGGCGGACTCATAAAAGCACACTTCGCCTGGAGAGAAGTGGCAAGCCCGTTCCTCTTTAGTGGGCAGACGAACCCTAACCCGATCTGGGAATTGGAATCTATCACGAAATCTCCTAAGGGTATCATCGTCCAACCCACACCTCTCCTCCAGAGCATAAAAAGCCCTAACCTCACGAGAGACAGAAATGGCCGTATCCCCTTCTACTGGGCCGCCGCTAGACGACAACCCAGTCTCAAGTTCGCTAGACCTGACCACTGACATCGTCCTTTCCTTCACTAATTCCTCAAACCACTCGACGGACTGATGTAGGATTGGCAATAATTCAGCCAACGCTACAGCCAAACTATTGCCTTCGTAAACAAAGTTTTCTAGGTAAGGAAAAGTCCCTAGACCCCCTCCTAATCGAGCGAAGAGGAATGAAATTGAAGGGCACCCTAACTTAACTTCAGAGCTACTAACCATGAAAAAGCTAGAAAGAAGAAAACACAGCAAGCAAGGAAGAAACAGCAAGCGAAGAAGAAAAAGCAAGCAAAGAAGAAATAAAAAGATCAGAAATTTATAATAGCAAAAACAAACAAGGTAAAAAGGGGACAGAATAGGAAAAACTCACCTCAGAAAAGGAAACTACGCAAAAAAACCGCAGAGAAAGAAGGTGGAGAAGCTGAGAACCAGAGCGACAATGGAGGAATTCGTTTTTCAGAAAGTAAAGAGAAAATAATGAGGAAAGGGGAGTTTTAAACCAAAAATGGAGAAGCTGAAAAACCAGCGGGAAAATCAAGGAAACTCATCATGTGAAGCATTAAATCCTCCAATCAAAAAGCGCCACGTGGGCCACAACCCAAAAGGAACTGCCACAGCACATTAAATGCGGCTCGAAAACCCAACCGCCTACTGCCTAAGAAACTTTTCACCTTCCGTGGTCGTCACAACACATCTTGACGACCTCAGAATCCGGGGGCAACTGATGGGACTGACGAAGTGGGCTCTGCAAGAGGTAAATCATACCGACGAGAAGAATCTTCAGTGACGAGGAAACACGAGACTGACGAGTATAACATCCTATTCAATGCCCTTAATAAATAACAATGGCAGTTACAGACCCAGCTGGACAGACCGTTGGGACCCAATTAAAGCCACATGATGAGGCCAGGAAGCGTTACCTGAGGGGAAGTTAAGCCTCCATAAAAGGTACAACGGCTAGAACCTACAACAACATATATATATACTCCACATTCTCCCATGAGAGAGGTACGATATTTTTGCTAGAATTATACTATCTTGAGATATTCTTGTGCCATTCTTGACTCTAACTTGAGCATCGGAGGTGTTGTGGCAGGCACCACACCGGTGACCGTCTCTAAGAGATTTCTTTCCAGGAGGCCAAGTTCATCACCTGGCAACACTCAGTGACTGACGAATTCACACTTCATCAGTATGTATAGAATGTGACTTTGGAGATTGATTATATTTTCAAATTTATTAATTTTTTATTTTAACCATGTTGTTCGATAGTTGATCCACCAGATAAACTAACGAGCAATGACCTGAATAGTAAAGAAAACATGAAGACCAGTTATGTTGTAGACAAAGATTTTATGTGTTTTTCGATTTGATCGATGTCTATGTTTTAGGCAAGGCCAGCTGTCAACGGAGGTTTGAGTTATGGGCGTGCTTGAATTCAAAGTTCGAAGTCATTATCATTGTCTTCGATTGAATCCAAATCAAATGCATCATTCTCTATGAAATTTTTTTTTACTTATATTAATATTATTTACGCAATATGTATAGAATGTGCCTTAACTTGGAGTTTGAGATCTAATATTAATATTATATATGCAATATGTATAGAATGTGCCTGAACTTGGAGTTTGAGATATGTTTTCCTAGAATTTTAAGACACATAATATAATAGGATTTTATTTAGCAAAGACTTTTTTTTTTAGAGGATATTTAGCAAAGACTTAATTACAAATTCTATGACATGATTTTATTTTATACTTTCTAGTATTGTTATTTGTAAAACCTTGAGTTTGAATTATATTAGATGGCTAATTTTTTAGACCTAATTTTAATTTAATTAGTAATTTACGTAAGCCTATCTTTTCCATTTACATATTTATTTTTTATTTCTCAAACTAATTTTCATATTTATTAAATTTTTATTTTTTATTTAATCTTGCAGTTCAACCGATGACTCACTAATTGAACAATATAACCCTGTTACTAGACCAAATTAATGTTTGGTTGATTCTCAAAAAAAAAAAAAAAAAAGATTAATGTTTGGTTGAGGTTTATTAAGTCTGCCCTTGCAACAAAAATAAGGCATTCCTTGTTTTATTATTGTTGTTGTTGTTTTGAAGCTAAGGCATTCCCTTTAAGTTAGCGAGTCAATCTATATATGATTGACTTTATATGTATGTGTTTTAGTGTTATCTCAAATAGTATGTATTGTAAGGATACAAAAATCTGGTGACCCAAACTCACTTAGAATAGTGAAATTTGTGCTATTCAGTTAGGCCTAAACCAATAGATATTTGTAAAGAGAATGGGGTAAAACAAGTTGGGCTTAGCTCGATGATTCAGACAAAGAAGGAATGAACAAAATCCAAAGATTTAGTATATAAATGGTTCTTTACAATCTCGCCCGAGGACGATGTTCTTGCACAAGGATGTACACTCTTCTCTCTCTCTCTCTCTCTCTCTCTATTTTTTTTCTAATCTCTTTTTTATTTTTATTTTTTAGGGGATCCCTTCATCTGGAAGTCCTCTTTTTTTTTTTATATATTCCTTAGCTTATTGCATCCTAGCTCTCCATCTACAATCCTCCAAACTCTCCTTAGGACACTTGTCCCTTTAAAATTTTGTTGAATGTGGTAAAAGGAGATGCTTAGCTGTGAATTTTACTGTTCAAGTCACTTCCTCATCAATTCAGTTGATAAAGCTGTTGCTAGTCATTTAATGTGGAGGCAGTAGGTAAGCTTTCACTAAAAACTTCCTTCACCTACCTTGACTCTCACTGAACACCATCCTCTCCATTCGGCCTTCTAGAAAGTATTTTGTCCCCTCTCCTATCCTAGGGCAAATCCCCTCCTCGGGCTTAAAATGATTTTATAATGATAGTCACAGCTTGTTGTACCCTTCCTTGGTCCTCGGGTCCCCACAAATATAAATGTAATGAATCCCTTCTTAAATATATATATATATATATATATATATATATATATATATAGACACACACACACACACACGAATAGAATGGATGAGACTAGAAGTACATTCTATAAACAAATTCCTATGATTTTGGGTAGGATTGTCCAACCAAACCGTGAAACCAACCCACTTTCCCCAATTGACTTCATCTGACCCAAAGTCAGCCGACCCAAAGCCTATGATAGTAGGTGGCGGGTCTTCGCCCTAAGAAACCATTTCTAGTAGGTCGTTGCGTGAAACCCAATTCCAACTAACCTAACCGATCTCCACCCCACTAGGGTCGTCGTTCTCTGTTGGTATGAGCATTATCCACTTTGATCTTGCCAAATCCAGTGGAATTTCATTCCAGCAAGTACTTTCAGTCAAATCTACTCTTTCCCTGACTTCATTCGACAACCGAAAAATACTTGAAAAGACCCGACTCAATAGAACCGACTCTTCTTCTTAGTCGGTGACAATTGCCGTTCCTAAGAACTCAAAGTGGTTGGGTCGAGTCTAAGTTGGGCACAAACTTGATCCGTGGACTAGGCCGTGAAAAGCTAGGGAATATGGAAGGGACCAACTTTTAATGATAAGGAACACATGGAATGTATAAAAGGACCAACTTAGTTATAAATGCATTAAAAAAAATAAACAAAACAAAAGAAGAGAACAAAAATGTAAAGAAAACAAGAAAACCACTGGAAAAATTTAAGTTGTAGCCTTGTAGGCAAATATTTTCCACGTTCTGCCATGATGTCTATGTTATAGGCAAGGGGATCTGTCCATGGAGGTTGACTTCAAATTTCTAAGTCATTATCCTTGTCTTCGACTGAGTACAAATGAAGTGCATTATTCTTGTACATTTTTAGACCCCTTAAAAATACAAGTTGTTTAACCTAGTTATTTAACCAAGTGATTACTTAGGTAAATTATTCAAATCTAGGTTAACACAAGTAAATCATATCAAGTAAACAATACGAAAAATAAAGAACACAACGATATGATAACTCAGGAAAAAAACCTGTGGAGGATTTAACCTAGTTATTCTCAAGGTAAAACAGATCCATTATGAAAGAATTGAAGTTTTACAATAGCGATTTAGACCACTAACATCCTATTACTACCTCGAGTGGAAAACTTACTACCACAACCACGTGACAGCTCCGAGTCCACATACTACTTCTTTCCTTAATCCACAACAACCGCAAATACTCCCACTTGTGTTTTTCTTTAAACTCTTGAAATAGCAACTGAAGAGATCACTAAGTTTTCGACATCAATCTTAATCTTGATAACCCTAAGTATGTATGAAGGCAAACACATCTAAATCTTACAAGAGATTCACACACACAGCATATCAACAACCTCTAAAATATGGTTAGAGTTTTTTCTTTTTATACTTCGAGTAAAACATAAAACCCTACACGTCAAACCAGACTTGGGCTGAGTTGGAAAATTCTACAGAAAAACAATCTGCACAAACTTCGATCGATCAAACCTTGCAGATTTACACAATAAATCCTGCAGTACACTCGATTCCAACTTTACACATAAACACACTTTGAACAACCTAAATCTAGACTCTAAGTTTTGATCATAGTTTGTTAATATTACACATTAAAATTCTAATACATTTAGGATCTAAATTCTTAGAACCTAACAATTCTATTTTACTTCTACCATCAAATATGCATGGCTTTCATATTTTAATCTTCTCCTGCCGGCCGAAATGAACAAAAAAGTCCTAAGCAATTTTCTTACTTTAAATTAAGACCTGCTAATAGTGTCTTTGACTGGACACTTGGGATATACGTGGCAAGTAAACGCGTTAGTGAAATGCCTAAAAAAATTTAAAATTTTTTGTCTCAATTGTTGCCAGATAATTGGTGTGATCATCTTCATTTTTAATACAGAGAAATTGCGCAGATGATGGGAAATTTTTTACATCATTCCGTCACTTAAATGTGTCACCTATCAAAATTCAAAAGTCATATGCTTTGTCAATCATGAATTTGAGGCAAGGATAACTTAAGATTCTTGAGAACATGACCGTATCATCTTAATCGACTCACTAAACCCCCCACCCTCTACAAGTATGGTCTACCAATATGCTACTTGTAATGTGCATATTCTGTAAACTCAGGTCAGCGAATGTTCTATCCCGTGTTCACACGGAAGGGATGATTTTGGTTTCCAATTTTTTATATTTTTTATTTTTATGGATCCCGTGGACAAGTGCTTGAAGACAGTGATTAATGTTGAGTTATTTACTATAATTCATTAGGTTTTTTTTTAGTGTAATTGCATATCAATCAATCAAAGATAAATATTTTTTAGCTTTGTTTGCTTCAATAAAAATATTATTTGAAGATAGTTTTCTACATTTTCCTATATTCAACCGTATAAAAAAATAGTTCAAAAGAAAACTATCTCTTAACTTCCCTTATTTAACTCGATATAAGATAAAATTGTTTGGAAAACGACTCTATCTCATGCGAAGTTAAATGAGGAAAACAATTCTATCTTAAGCAAAGCTAAAAAGTAAAGTTAAGAGATGATTTTTCAACTTATTTTAAAGTCGCTACCATACATAAGAAAATGAGTTTGGTTTCTAAAAAATGTTCATTTTCCAAAAAAAATGTTTATGTCGAAAAAAAAAAAAGTGTTAAACAAGAGTCTTTTTACATTAGTATTTTGATTAGAATAAAGTAAGAATAATCTGGGAATGATTAGAAATAACTATCGTAATTACATCATAAGGACCTTCCGCTCCATATAGTTTAACAAAGGTATTTACGTGCAAAAACATATTTACTCTCTTCCTATATATGCTGCTTCCTTTCTTTCTATATATAGAAACAAAGTTTCACTCAAACTCCAACACTTTAGTTTTCTTATCACCCTCCCTGTAAATTCCAGCTAAACCTGAAGATGGAGAAGAAAATGATAGAGTGCAAAGGGTTTGGATCAAAAGCGCAGGATGTGAAGCACAACAAATGCATGGCTGCTCCTGCTAGAGGAAGCATAAAGCGCAAGATTTTCAATGGAATCTTCGATGGGCTTAAAATCGCAGCCCAAAGGATTGCTCGTATGCTTGTCTTCAGCCATGAAGAACCCTAACTTTCGCCACAGCAATCAGCTGATTGCTACAAATACTGTTTATATATCTCAATCCATTGTAATATAGTCATCCCCGGTGAGGGTTGGGTGTGTAAACATGATCAGGCATGTGTGTCCCTTTTTTATTTTATTTAATTAAAGTCTAAAGTATAGTCATACCATCTTACAAATGGTTAGCCTTTTTTTATTATTAGAAAATGGTTAGCTATTGATATTATGGAATGTCATGACTATAAAGTATATTCTTCCTTATAAAAAGGAACAATTTTCTTTGTATTAATTAGAACCAAATTAATTTTATATTTTAATTGTAAATTACTCTATATAGATTGTAATATAATCATCCCATGTAAGGGATGGGTGTGAAAACATGAACATGTGTCCTTTTTTGCTTTTGTTTAATTAAAGTCTGAACTAGGCATATATACAATTTACATGCGGATGGATATTCACAGAATAAGCAAACGGTTAGCTATTGATACTATAGAATGTTATCACTACAAACTTCCATATAGAAGGAAACAAAGTTTCTGGAGTCAACTTTGCCAAGCCTAGGAAACTTAATTAGACACCACAAATACCAATTAACCAATTATATTATTACCAAGTGATTACTTATATTAATTATAAATAGTCTTTGGTCAAAGAGAAATCCATCGGAACAATTTTTCCAAAGTAAAAACCACTTGGAGAGAACCTTCCCTAAAGAAACAAATTAACTATGATAAGAGAGGTTTTACAATTAAAGAAAAATATTTTCCTAAACTCTACCAACTCATAGACACAAAGAAAGCCTTTCACTGCACCAACATGTCTAGACTCTACAATCATATGAATTGCTTCCACGAATGATGCACCCATGTTCACAACTAGAAATGGCCTCCAACCAACTCTTCTAAGAATTGCTTCAAGGTTTTCTTCACCGCAATAAGTATGTTGTAAGTACCATAGCTTTAGCTTCTTCACCAACTAGTCTTCAAATGTATAAGTTAAGGACTTGACAATGATATTAATCCAATTCTAGTGTGGTGAAAGGACAAATATATAAACTTGTAAGTAAAGTGACCTCGTATATAATTCTTTAATATTCAAGGGTCAATTTGTAATGTTTCGATGGACATTATTGCAATTTGTAACAGTCCAAAATATTCTCTTGATATAATTGAGAAATTTAAAGAATAATATTTGAAAGAGTTTCAAGTCAATTAAATAGTCTTTTAAAGGTATTGACGAATCCTACGATTAAAGATTGAAATCCCTAAGGATCCTACATCCAATTTCTCTCTAGTGTTTACTAAAGTCTTATAAATAATACATATCATGTTGGTGGTTGGTCTTTAGAACTATTGTGTGATACTCAAAAAAACCCTAAAACAAAAGAGGGAGGGACATGAATACCTTGAGATCAAGGCAACACACTTGGGTTGCTAAGAGTGGTACACATTTTTATTCTATTTAGAATCCATAGTTCTACGGTATATATTGATTGCTGAATCAAATAAATATTTTTATTTGATAGTGTTTCCGCATGTTTCAAAAAGATCCGCCAAAAAGTAATTTTTATCAGATAGCCATGAATTAAACAAAACACAATGTTTAAATGCGCACCATTTGTTATATATATTTATATATATAACCCATTTATGAGGTGTTTCAGATTTATTATTTTCAAATAAGGTAAAATACAGTTAACATCCTTGAAGTTTGGACTAATGACAATCAAGTTTAAAATTTTTCAAAATTGACAAACTTAATTCCTAAACCCAATTTAGACCCTAAATTGTTAGTCATTTTCTCATCTCTCTCACAGCGTGATTAAAGAGTAACTTGGTTAATTATAAAAAAATTTAGACCTGACTTGCATTAGCTCAAACTAAAAGATGTTATGCAAAGCATAGGAATATCTATAAAATTATCAATAAAAGAGTCCTTTTTTTTTTTCCTACGTAACAAAATAATAGTGTATCCCTATTCTTTTTTTGAGAAACAGTGTGTCCTATTCTAATGTCAGATGCATGTGAAATTCAGTGACCATTACATATGGAGCTGTAGTGAGAGATTGAGTACATATTCCGGTTTGAGAATCACATAAGATAATGGTCTCTTGCGGATAAACCCTCACCTCCTCCACAAGAAGGTACGGAATTACTTGCTCGGACATGGACATAAGACGTAAAAAGTTGGCATCTTTGGCACCATTGTGAACTACTTACTTGTAGCAAAGTGCATGAAGGTGGCACGAAGGTTCCTCCTCTCTTCCCTCAACAGTAATACCCATATAGCAAATATATATATATATATATATATATATATATATATATCTTTCATATAACTAGTTAACCACTACTTCTCATGCAACTCTCTTTCTCTCTATCTCTCTCTCTCTCTTTCTAATGGACAGGAAGACAAAAATGGAGGCTAAAAAGTTGGACTTGGTTCCACGAAGGGCTATGGCAAGAAGCAACAAGAAGAGGTGCCTGGTGGTTCTTCCTGTTAGAGGAAGAATCAAGCGCAAGATTTTCGCCCTCTTGTTTAAGAAACTGAAGCTCACAAGCCTACATGCCGTTCGTTACCTGCTTAGCAACAACAACCCCAACTACAGTTAACTATCCTAGCTCCTCTTTTCATCTACAGAAATACATACTTTAGGTTGTAATTAGCCACTAAATGTTATTATGAAGCACCTTCTTTTTCTGCATTTATATATTAATTAATACTCATTCATGCACTTCATCTTTCTTTCTTTTAATTTTTTATTTCGTGAAAGAATATCCTAAACTTGATTGGCCACATTAGATCATATACAAAATGAAATGATTTAGGAATGACTTAGAAGATTTGTTCTCAAGGGGAAGGCCGTAGTCTTCATTTCCTTCTCAAAGCTTGAGGCCCATACTTTTTTTTAATACCTTTATTAGATAATTAGCTTGCATTTATTCTTGATAAATAGTATATAACCAAGTTTTGATAAAGAAATATTTTTTAGTATTTTATTTTTACTTTTTTTAATTTATGTCTCTCTCTTTTCTATTGAATATTCAGACTTTTCTCAATTTAAAGGTAACTTACAAAGAAAAATATATAGTAGTTAGATGAGATCATGGGAAGAAGCAAAATATATATAAAAATATATCATATATGATCAAGCCACGACCATGAACACTGGCTTCCATTTATTTTATTTTCATGGTTATCTTTATATAAGTTAGGTATATATATGGTCATTTGCTGGTCTAAGTTATATCTTTTGCCTCAGGGGTAACGTTCTAGTTATCAGTATCATGCTTTATCAGCGGATTAACGAGAAGAAGTACTGGACCAAAGCTTGAAGAAAGAGCATCAATAATTGGGAAGAACACAAATCTTACAGGCAGTGATATATATATAGCCTATGAACAATAATGTAAGAACACTAATAAAGAAGAGATCTTATACTTCCCCCATCTTTAGGGGCTTCTTTTTCTTTTTACTTTAATAAAATTTGAACTATTGACCTATACATACCCAACCCCATATCATCCTTAAAGCTTGTACCAGCAATGCTCAAGTTAAGTCTTCTTCTTTTCGTTTCTTGGTTCAATATTTAATGCAAAAATAATTGATATATAGATGTTATTGCTAGACAAAATGGGCTTTTGTACTTAATTTTTTATTTATTTAGCGATTGGCCCCTATTTTGAAACTATATAGGGATATGCCCCTGTTTCGACACACGATTACCTTAAAATCGAGTTTTAATGAAATACTCGATTCGTAGAAAATCGAGTATGCCCGATCAAACTTAAAAAAAAAAAAAATTGCATGGAACTCGATTTTATGGAAATAGAGTTTCGAAACGCCACTATAGGGCTTAAAAACGCCACTATAGGGCTCCCTAAACCTGATATGGGGCAATCAGGCTTACGAAAAAAAAATTTGCAGGAAAATGCTACTATAGGGATTAAAAACGCCACTATAGGGCTTAAAAACGTCATTATAGGTCTCTGAATATGGGAAATTTTGCATGGAACTCGATTTCTTGAAACTCGAGTTCCATGCAAATTTTTTTTTTTTTTTTTTTTAAGTTTGCATAACTCGATTTTCTACAAATCGAGTATTTCATTGAAACTTGATTTTAAGGTAATCGAGTATCGAAACAGGGGCATATCCCTATATAGTTTCGAAATAGGGGCAAATTGCTAAATAAAGAAAAAAATTAAGGGCAAAAGGCTAGAATTCCCTGTTATTGCCTATCTTCTAACTCATAAGATATTTAATCTAAAATCGCACAATAATCTAGGGTTCTTTAATTTTCTGATGGCACACAAGAATTGTAGGAAATTAATTCTTTTTAATTCTATAGAATTGGCTAGCTATATTGGCAACTTGTGTATGTACAATTGTCCCCAAAGGGCAAAGGAATAAAAAAATAAAAACTAAAAACAAAACAAATTAAACATAATAGCAAATGAATATATATAACCTAAAAAAATGAATAACCTAAAAGAGAAAATAATTAAACAAGCAGATAATATATATACAAAGTTATGCAAAAATAATATTTATTATCCTTGTCTCGACTCGGTGAAAATGAGATTCTTCCCTATTTGGTTGAAGGAGAAAACTTTTAGTCGCACTCCACGTTCATGTATACTGCATGGGCGCATAAGGTAAAAACAAAAACTGTACATTGATTACATACAATACAACCAAAAAAAAAAAAAAATAGGGGGTGAAAAACACACGGCAGCTATTACAACAAGACAAGATGCTAGCAGGGCCGGCTCAATGGTATAAGCCATTGATGCGGCCGCCTAAGGCCCCAAGTGAAAAAAAGACCCCTAAATTTTAACCAATAGTATTAATTAAGCCAAAATATTAACCAATAAATAAAATAATATTTTCTTATCAGATGAAAAACAAATAAAAAAGAGAAATTCTACCATTTCAGTCAAAAAAAAAAAATGTTATGTCCACAACATTTTTCACAACATTTTTACAAAAAATCTTAATAGCAGATTGTTAAAGGTTGGTTTTGACAGCAAAAATAATAATTTTAGTAGTAGGTTCAACTAGAAAACAAGAAGCAACTTAACACTTAAGATTTGTCATGAAAAATCTTCTGAATGTAGCACTTCTAAAAGAAAAAAGCAATTCACAAAAAAATTCACAACATTTTTCACAATAGTCAAGTTAGCAAACTTTTACTAGTTTTCAACTAAATTCATCACTGACATCACTCTTTTACTCACTACTATTAATCTGCCACATCAACAAATGTAAATAGTTTTGTCAAATTTTTTTGTGTTTATAAACTTTTTTTTTTAAAAAAAATTCTATGTGATTCATGTTGATTAATAGTAATTTTATATATAAAACAAGATAACTAATTTTCGCCTTAGGCCCCCAAATGCATCAAGCCACCTCTGGATGCTAGTTTCTCAAAAAAAAAAAAGATGCTAGTTTATCAAATATATATCAATTCAACAAATATATGATTAATTCAAAATCATACATGAGGCATGCACTAATGGCACACGTGAATAATTCGAAGCTAGCAAGCAGTACAATCTCCACGATAAAAATGGGAGCAAATGCAACATATACATATACTTGCTCCAAAAACTCTCCCAAGTTTCCAAATATACCATGCATACACCTCTCTCTAAAACAAAAACCATTAAAATTAAAACTTCTCCGAGGCTTTTTATGGGATTCAGTGGTTGAATGAATTTGAATCAAGGAAGTCAATACCGTACCAGAAGCTGTACCGGTTTGGTCAACGGTACGATATATTTCAGATACTGGTCAATACCGGTGTACCGTTTCAAATTTACTGCTATTTTTTACTATTTTATACAATATACAAAGTTATATTTCTAATAACTCAATATATTACATTGGCAACTTTTTATATTTTTTTTATGGAATTATTAACTTTTACCACAACTCCTTATATGATAAGTTGTGAGGGGTGAAAAAAATTGTGAGTGTATGTGTGTTCACATTTTCATCACTTACAAATCCTCACACAACAGATTATGACAAAAATTATTTAAAATGTTGTAATATTAGCATTATTCTAAATATAAATTTGTTGCAATACTGTGGTAATATAGCAATACACGTTCATTATGTCACATCATTTGGGCTCAAAGGCCAAAGCTGAAAAGAAGTGATGGAGAGCTTTTACGTGGAGAGCTCATCTTTTATTCAAAAATTAAAAGCTTTCAATATTTCCAATGCTTGGCAGCTAGTGTCAGTGTACTGACGGACAGACCGACAGAGAAGAAGAAGAAAAAAAGGTTTAGCAAAAAAAAAGAAGAGAGGCAGACGAATAGACCGATAGAGAAGAAGAAGAAAAAAACGAAAGAAGAAGAAGAAGCAGTTGCTTCACGGCGCCACCCCTGCTTCATCATCATCTTCTTCCTTTTCTCCTTCTTCTCTGTTTTCTTTCCTTACAAATGAGACTTTTCGTGTTTCGGCCCGGTATCCATTTATCAGCCGAAACAACCGAATTTTGCCGGTACAGCCGGTATTTTTTCCGGTACGAAACAAGGGGTTATTTGTACCGGTGCACTGACCGGTACGGTATATACCAGCCGTACCGGCCGGTACGGTACGAAATTGACTCCCTTGATTTGAATACGTTTATCCTAATCAATTTGATCCCCCTGATATAGCAAAATTCTAAATACAGGGAACTTGTTATGTTCATCTTCTGTTATTGTCAGAATCTAGATTCTAAATCTCCATTCAATAATTTGAAATAACTCGGGAACTTAATTAAGGAGTTTACATAGAATGAGAGTAAAACTAAATTCATCAAAATATAAGTATAACTAATATTATGCCCGTGCGATGCATGGCTTAATCAAGAATCATGTGTAAACTAAAGAAAATAAGATAACATTTTCTAATTTAAGTAAAATTAAATAATAAAATAGATAGAACAATTTATCACCAAATTATATCAAAACATGCTTAATAATAAGCTAAAAATAAGATTGTTCTCTAAATCAAAATTGAGGGATGGAAGCAATATATCACAATTGGAACTCATGTCATAAACGTGTAATTCATATATGATATAAAAAATAATAGAAAATCATGTCTAACAATATCAAACATGAATGTGTAACAACATATCACCATTGGAACCCATGTCATAAATTTTTAATTCATATACGATATAAAAAATAATAAAAAATCATGTCTAGCATATTTAATTATTGATTCTCAAGCCACAAAAAAAAAAAAAAAAAATCATATCTAAGCATATTTAATGATTGATTCTTAAATCATAACCATGTGTGGGTTCTATTTTGGACAGTACCCAGGCCTAAGTGGAATCAAGGATCCTAGGGCTCAATAGAGTTTTAAAATAGAGTGATATTTTATTATATTGAATTTTAGTACATTGGATCCTTCCTTCCGCTCGGATGTATCACAAGGTTCAAATAAGTTCAAAAGTCACAGACTTAGATAGCTCTCTATAGGTTTCCAAGACTTGTGAGGTTTGAATCCCTTTGAATCCAAGTGTATCCTCTAGTGTCTGTCTCAAAATCTCTCACAGTGTTTTTCTCTTTTTCTATTTTTCTGAGATTTAAATGAATTTTTCAGATGGTCTTTGTGCTCTGATTCCTTATTGCTGAATGAATTTTGATAATGACTTGATCCCCCTTTATAGTACCTTCCTATGTTTTTTTGGTGTGCCATTAATTCCCTCCATTTGCTGCCCTGGGTACCAGAACCAATGTTGTGTCAACAACATTAGTGGCTGGTCATTTCCTTATTTTCTAATTACATCCTTCTTTTGAGATTTTCCCCCAAAAAGTCCCCAGCTGACCTTCCTCTTTTGGGGGGTCCTAGGAGCTGACTTTCAATTTTCTCTTCCCAAAACTTCTAGATGGACCTTTTTTAGACCCCACCTTTTGGTTGCTTCATCTTTTGTCTTTTCCTCTAAATGGGTAGATTCCCTTTTGTCAAGCTGAAAGATCCCCAGCCACATTCCTTCATGGTTCACTTTCTTGGGTTCCCTGAGGTACCAAGCTTCTTTTTATCAAGTGTTGATTCCTAAGTCATCAACTTTTTTCTGAGTCACAGGCGGCTAATGGGACATGCCTACCTTTGTTCCTTGTATCCATAGGCATGCTTTCCTTGAGCTATCCAAATCCCAGCTGGCTCTTTTCTGCATTTCCCGAGGATCCCCTTGATTCTAGCAGTCCCAAGATATCGTGGTCTAGTCCCTTTCTAGACTCCCCAGGGGACTCTCCTCACAAAGGCTGGGCTGAGCTTCCTTTTTTCTTCTTTTTTTTTTTTTCTTTTTTTCTAAGGCCCAAAGCTTGCCCATTCATGGGTTTGGGCTTTCTCTTACTCATTTTAAATGGGCCTTGGTTGGCAGATTGGGCCTTGCCTATCTTTGAGGGCCCCTTTAGTCTTAGATTTCAACACTTGTAATATTTTGGACCTCAACACCATATAAATCGGATAAAACTTAATAAAATTAGGTTAAACAAAAGACAAAACAATACATACCTGCAAGATTGTAGGTAAAAGAAGAGAAGAATAGAAGAAAAAAACCATATGGTGGGTATTTATTATAAATTATTTGATATATATATACACTCCACACTAAAGAAGTTGATATGAACAAAAAGTCTAATGTGAGTCTAATTTGTGGAGGTGTGAATTATAGAAGAAAAATATAAGAATAAAATACCATATCTATTTTTTTTGAAAGTCTTAAAAATATGAACTAACATTGTTGTTTTTGACGTTAATATAATTTATGTTTTTTTTTTTTTTTTGAAAATCTAAAAATAATAATAGCATTGCTTTTTTTTGATGTGTAGTTATATAATTTATGTAAAAAAATTCGTTTGTTAGATACCAAGATGAAATTTTGTCTATCCATAATCCAACCAATGATCGTTTTTGTCAACCAAAAAAAAAACCAATAACTCATTAAAACTTCAACAAATTAAAAAGTTATATCCTTATAAAAAAAGATTTAAAATTTATTACACTCTAGACTCTAGAGTCCTTATTTAACTATTCTTTCACTTTAACTACTCTACGTACACTCTAAAATTTTTAGAAATCATAGATAAATTAATAATAAAAGGATTATATAAGAATTTGAATTGTAATCAAATTAAAATTTTTATCAACTTAGAAATTATAGGAGAAGAAGATGAGGACCAATATATATATATATATATATATTTAATCTAACAAAATTTTAATTTGCAATTTAGTGAAGCCACTTGACGCAACCATGGCGTCTAAACCCAACTTTTATGATATAGTATATGATGTGTGGCCAAGTCAATAACATTATTTAAAATATATTATTTTCTTGTATATAACAAAAATATTTATATTAAGTTAGTTGAACTCAAAATATTTTTTTTATCAAATTAATTAGTATGAAAAATGTAAACTATTTTTTAAGTCATACTTATCACGATTCTTAATTTTTTTTAAAGTCATTAGATCACATTTTAAATTATTTAGATACTTTGTTTTAGACGAATATTTAATAAAATATTTTAATACTAATAGTATTAAAATTATAACATAAAATATTTAATAATTTTTTTAAATAACAAATTAATGTCCCTTTAAGTGCCTAAACATATATAAGTCAATATACAAAAAAGATACAATAATAAAAACTAAAGATAACCCTTTTTTAAATTATTTTTTATATAGACATGAACAATTGAATAAGGATTTTTAACTCCTAAAAATGAAAATTTCAATTTCCATTTCTTTTAATAATAATAATAATAAATCATAGTTTCAGACTTCAGTATGTCTATTTTTTAAATACATTTAAAAAATTTCTTTTAGAAATTAAATACTTTTTTTTATTAATGAGATTTACTTATCTATTTCTAAAAACATATATCTTGATTCTTGAATCTGCTTTGGTTTATTGAACTGTGTATGGTATAATAATAATAATAATAGGATAAAAAGATGCATTAAATTTTTATATAAACTAACATAATTTTAGAAAAATATAACTTGATAACACTTTGATTTGATGAAATTGTATGGTAAAGGAGTAATAAAAGGAAACAATAACGAAGTAATCATTATTACCATTTATATTAAAAATTCTAGGTGGGGCTATTTGTAAATTAAAAAAAAAAATTATTAAAAATTACATTACAGGGAAGGGGAAATTATTAAAACCCAAGGGCCATTGAGTTTAATAAAAAAATTAATGACATCCACAACCCCAATATATAAATAGAAATATTTCATATTATTTTTTATCGTTTTGGTGGCATAACCGTTGCTGTCAAGCCGTCGAGGCAAATAGACCCATTTGTTTCATGGAGGTGTTGACAAGGGATTATGAAAATTTTCACCATCAAATTTCAAATTAAAAAAAAAAAAAAAAAAAAAAAAAAAAAAAAAAAAACCCTCTTGCATGAGGTAGTACAGGTTATCACATATTCAGTGTCTGTATTAATAGAAAAAGTATCATATTTTAGTCAATTAAGCTCAAAGTTTTTGTTATTACAGTAATTGTGTAATTAATTTACATTAACAACATTTATTTTGCATTTTGTTTTTTATTCTTTCTTTACGTATATGAGAATAAAGAAAAAAACTGAATAGTAATTGTTGTATGTAAAGAAATAGATACAATTATAAAAAAAAAAATTTGATATTTTAATAAGGTATAGTGTAAAATAGATACAGGAACATGCCAGGACCTCCAAAGTTTAGCTTTCTGCTTGGCAAGCAAACTGTAATACTTGCTTTTGATTCATACGTTCCCACTCAAAGATTCTCTATATGTTCCCACTCAAAAATAAAATAAAATAAAGGGGAACGACTGCTCATCCCAAGTAGTAAATATGGGGCCACACATGTGAAAAAGGGAAAGAAGACTAAGACTTAAAAAAATGAGGTACTAACGAATAAAGAACAAAATATGGTACATCAGTATACTCAGTCAGAATATATATATTACATATGCAGTAGTATGCTGTCCACCTCAAAATAAACCAGCTGAACAGAATAGACAAACCAAAAGAAATTACAAAGCTCCTAACAACAATTATTTAACAAGGAGTAATCTCATGATATGATGCAAAACCTGATAAACTAACAACATTCATAAGCTGTACCATCATGTGTAGTCCAATGCTCAATCAATCAAAATGACCGATTGGGTTTGGAAGAAGAAGAAGAAGAAGAAGAAGAAGATAATGAAGATTTGGATTTAGCAAAATCAACCAGATCTTTGAACAGGGCATCTTCTGGTTTTGCTTCTTTGGGTGGGGTAGATTTATTAATATTGAGATTCTGAGTCTGTCCCACTAAGCTGTCGTAAGAGGAACTGGAACCAGATCCGCTACTTGAATAAGATGCACCACCTGAATAAACTTGTTGATCGAAAAATTGTTGCCTCTGATTATGCTTGGAAGGTGGGGGTGGAAGGTTAACAGATTGAGTATCCCAAGGAGCTGGAGGCATCTGGTCTGCAGATTTGCTTATGCGAGCTTGTTCATCATACACAGGCTGTTCAGTGAACATAGGCATAGATGCAGTGGGATTAATGTCTTCAGGAGGGGCAGAGGAAGAGCGTGTTGGAGTCAATGGTTGGGTGGAATTCCTGTCGGAATGAATTGGAACTGCAAATGATGTTGGTTTTGATGTTTCAAAGGATCCTTCAGACTTGTAGACATCACCACTGAGATAATCAATCGTGCCTGAATCTGTGGCAACTGGTTTCTTTGATGAGGGTGGAGGAGGAAGAACTGGACTGACGCGCACCGGTTCAGTCTTTGTGTAGGCCGGTTTCCTGCATAGTGAATTCAAAGTTACTTGCATAAAGTGAGAATAGCCCTAGTTATGCCCCAGGTAAGTATGAGCTCAATGAAAGAAGAGAAAGTATATGGATAAATTAAAAGAGATCCTTCACCTATGAGCTAGCTGGGCGAAATCATCCTCTGATTCATCATCCTCATGGTTCACACTCACAAGAGACACAACTGGTGTATCAGTTTCTCTTACTCCTACTGGAAGGTTTCCATTCGCAATGTCATCATGTCGGCGAAGCACACGCTGCAAATTATCATTCAATGCCAATCCCTGACAAAGAAGGTCCTCATCTCTGTGAAGGAAAACACTGCTTGTCAATTGAGCAGTTCAAAATGAAAAAGAAATACAAATTTTTTTTATCAAATTCTTACACAGTATGATTCACAAGAAGCCTGACACGCTTTTGGTAAGAACGGCACTGGTCAGCAAGGTCAACAATCACTTCTTGCTTCACACCCTGTCCATATTATGCAGAATCATGAGATCTCAAAGATTATTCACAAATCAGCATGCATCATGTATTTTTAGTGCCAACAACAATTAAGATGTTTGGAATATTTATTAGTCTGTATTATGAAGGAAATAAAAATACATCTTTCTCTCTCTCACACACGCGCACTCATTTTTTTTGGTAAATCACCCAAAAACAGAGTAAATTGCTTTCTTGTTAACTTTTTATTTGAACAATATGTCTTTCCTGCCAAATAGCTTTCACAGTTTTTTTTTCTTTTTTGGGAGCAAAAGTGTATAAATGTAATGCATGAAGGGAACCACTTCTGTGGAAAACATATCTTTTCAAGTGATTTATAAACAAGCAACTGATTAATTATTCCAAAGAGAAATGACTAGAGAAGAATCACTTATAAGCTGTAGATAATAATAATAATAATATATTACCTCAGGATTATGAGGATCCAAGGCACCCAGCATATCATTTAACACATCAGATATTCCCCGAGCATTTTGAATCTCTGACAAGCTGGTGATAAACATAGTTCAGATTGATCATAATCTAGCAAGGATTAACAAATATTTAACTGGGCTAGTGTGTCCCATAAATACCCCAAAAAGTAAAATGCATCTGTTATACAAATTACATATCACTTGCTTGAATAATGTAAGGGGAGAACGTTGACAAAGATACAAATATATGCTGGAAACTATTTTCGGACAACAGATAGGCTCATAACTAGCATTTATAAAGATAAAAATTGATGACTTATTTTTTTTTTTTTTTTTGAGAAACCGATGACTTATTATATTCATATAAGATAAAGGACAAGCTCATTATCAACAGTTTTATATTTACATTTTGTCCTGATTATTTTGCCTTTTCAAACCAGTACCTCTACTTGCACAATTTAGGTCATTCAATCATGATTAGACAATATAAAGGACACATGGATAAAGAAACCAGTTTCTACCTGATTTGTATCAATTCACTTCAGAATTGATCCAAAAGCATTTTTGTCAAACATAACAATGCCTTCTGAGTCAAGTTAAAATAATTTTTGATAAGTTTTGTACTAAGGGGAGGGGGAAGCGGAGATTCAAACTAGTGACCATTAATTTCTTTCAGGTTAGCAACCTGTGAATGGCTTATATGCAAAAATTTTAGAACATCAATCTATAAGAGACAATGGAACAACATATGACCCTCATATACATATATAAAGTAATTCAAAGCAGCAGCAGGTGCAAAGTTGTTAACAATATTTGGAGGCACTCATAATTGATAAACAACAGCATCTCAAGGCTTGATTATGTAGAGGAATTCGCATAGCAGTAGCAAGTTTGATTGATAAGAATCACTATTTTTTTAATAGATACAAAAATTACTTAGGGTCCGTTTGGATATAGCTAAAAACTGAAAACACTGTAGCAAAATAATTTTTAAATACGTGAATAGTTTTGTGGGACCCATTTTTAATGAAAAAGTTGCTGAAAAGTGATATTTGTGGGTCCGTGAACAGTGCACAAATGCACTGTTCACAGTTGAAAAGTCAGCCTTTGCGGCTGAAAAAAAAAAAAAAAAAAAAAAAAGCTGAAACGCATTTTGCACCCAGACGTGGACGCAAAACGCAGTACCCAAACGGGTACCTAATATCAAAAACGTATGAAAAAGATAAGAACTTATCCTATCCTATAATCAGTGAACTAAGAATGTTCTTCAACTCTTTCATTTGTTGGGAATGCCTGTCAGAGATCATAGGTATGCTTGACACAACCCCCAAAAAAAAAAAAACCTAAGTTCAATTTAAGTATCAAGAATATTTATGAACAATGAATAAACAAAGAAGCTAAAAATATGGGACGCAGGATATTTTTCAAACAATACCTGAGGTCAGAAGCATCAGACTGTAGAGAGGCCTGTATGGCAGCATCATCATATGCTAACTCAGGTGGAACTACAGGCTGGGTCTGCGGTGGAGTAAATAACGGAACACTATTCACATCTCGTGGTGGAAAGTCAATTCCAGCAGACTGCCAATTACCAGATTGAAGTAAATTAATGAAGGAATACAAATTAAAGGGTATGCAGAAATGATTGCAAAACTGGTTTACTAATATCAAAGAAGCAACCCTGTGAAGTATGTTACAACAAGAAAGATAAATTAAAAAATATAGCAAATAGCCAAAACTCGTGGTATTTGTCAACCACAACTTAGAACCTCACTTCCATAACTGGAGGAAAGCCAAAACTCATGGAGCAAGTCACAACCTTTAGCCTCTATACTAGACTAGATATATTCTGCGTTTAATGCTCAGGAACACACTTTATAAAAAATAAAAAATAAAAAAAAATAAAAAGATCAGAAATACAATTTCATTCAATTCAATTTCTTTTTTCTTTTATTGGCCAGTTAAATACATCCACCTAGTAGGTCTTGAACCCGTGACCTCCACCCTCTATCCCATTCTTATGGGGAGGCCAGGTGCCTTTTCGACTAGATCATAAAATACACAATTTATTGTCACTTGGATATGTAAGCCATACATCTGGATTCTGGAGTCTGCAACATTTCTTTAAAGAAATTTTGCAAGCTCAGCAAGGCCAATTGATAAAGTGCCCTTTTGTAGCAATGCGTATGGTTGGCTTAAAAGTAGCCAGTTCTAAATGTTATAATTCAGAAAAACAAAAGGTAGAAATACTTTACTTTTTCATTACTTTTTATTTTTATTTTTTTACTTATAAGGAACAAATAGAACCTGATCCTACAAATTAATATTTAGTTCTTGTACACTTCATGTGTATTATATTGTCACATTTTAGTAATAAAATCTCTATAATTCAAAACAACACATCATTTTCACCATCCAATAATAATAATAATATGTATCATTTCACCATGCAATCATCCTTAATAAGTCAAGGGGCACCAGCAGACACATTAGATAAAGCCAGTAATGATTCTGAAGAAAGGTTTCTGGCACCAGCCACAAGCAAGTGCAATCAACACTAAGGTACAACAGGAAACAATCAGTAATGCTAGTTAGATACCATGATACAGCATGCCATTTCCATAATTAGAACAATAAAATTAGACATTCTAGGAAAAGCAGTCAAGGAGAGAGTATTTATAGTTACAAAAGGCAAAACTAAATTAGTGAGTACCAATGCCTAATAACTTCTAAACTATTCACCAAGCAAAATGATCCAACATATATAAATATTTATCAGGTTTAACAGAAGTTTGAGTTCCATAGTGAAAGGCCAACATTAGGTTAAATAAAATAGATACCAATTCAATAAGTCTAGATAAAAAATAAATTTGACAACTTTTCCACAACTGCTAAGGTGGCAGGTTCTTATTAGTGTACAATAAAAGTGATGTTAATGGTGGTCCATGTGAAAGAGTTGTTCACCATTCACAATCTGCCACCTCAAATGTTGTGAAAAAGTTGTGTTTGTAGCATTGTTGATTGATGATTAGCAAAAGCTGCAGAGGCCACTAACGTTATGTGCAGACAGTGCACCTCATGATTGCATTAAGCCACTATAGTTCTCTGTCTTGCAAATGGATTAAACTAAAGTTAACCAAAACCTTAACTGGAAATAACAAAGTAGAATGCAAATGGGGATACATTAGGACTCTCCAAAAACATTCAGCAGAATAACATTCCATAACACATTAATTCTGCCTTTGTCAGTGCTTAGTGTAGTATATTTTGCTCACAACCAATCCCAAGTCCAAAGAAAGGGGGCAGGTTGCATTACGTTGATAGCCAACATAAATTTTAGTCTCTTTATTATAAATTTACTTTTAAAAAAATTAAACAAAAAACAACAAAAATAACAAACAAACTTTTGGGCTTTCCAAGATCTAATGATGAATATGTATTCCCTTGATTATAGGTACACACGACCAGCAACTTCACATCTGTCTCTATTAATCTAATAATCATGATGGATAGAAATAACATGATACCAGCCTTTTGAACAGATAACAACATATACTCAATGCATGTGTTAATTTGAGCACAAATCATGAAGTTGAACAAATTCAGACGGAGACACATTCTCATTCACAGACAACTTAACATGTATCAATTTTCAGAACAGATGAAGCTTGACATATACTGCACATGCTTAATGAAAAATAAATAAAGATACAAGCAATTACCAATATTTCATTATATGCTGCATGGTACTGGGGATACTTTATCCTTGGTAAAGCTTCTTGCCATGCATTTATCAAAAGAAGTATCTTTTCCCTTACGTTTAATTCTGGCTGCAAAATTGAATTAGAAATACAGTTAACAAGAAAAATCATAGACAGAGGGGCAAGGGTCTTGGGCAACAAGTCAGCAGCAGATTGGAATAATAGGAACAAGATATGTATTAACAAACAGGAGAATCATCATGCACCTTCTTCTTTACTATCTTAACCATTTCGTGTAAGATATCACGGTCACTGATCTGCTGAAATACATTCTCTCCACAGTTTTTGCTGACAGTCTCCAATGCCTAGATCAAAAAATCCCAACACAAAACATCAAAGTAAGGTGATTGCTGATTCGTTTTTACATTGCCCATAACAACAAAGCATAGTACACATTTAATGCAAACTTATTTTCCCCAGCTTATTTAGGTACAGCTTTTTAAGACTCACTTCTAGGTACAGTTTATTAAAACCTCACGTGTTAAAACAGACCCCACTTTTAAAAATAAGTTGTCCAAAATAAGCTATCACATACAGACACAAAAGTACTAACACCACCAAGTAACAATTTTGTAATTTGCAAATTTTATCTTAAATAAACATGCAAAAATATGTGTCCAAAACATCTTAAGGAAAGGAAAATACTAACAAAGAGAGCCAGAAGTTGTATTTTAGGATTTTTACTGCCTAAGCGCTTCTTGAGTATCTTCAAGGCATCCTTCGTTTGCCTGCAAATTTTCAATCAAATTCAAAAGAAATATTAAAGATGCAATTTTTTCTTTAAGATCTGGAAAAAAAAGAGTATAGCAAAAATATAAATTTTGAAAAGGACTAAAGGTCATTCCTAATTGAGATTAAAATTTGAAGACAACAAAATATTTGGTCCACCACAAAGGTAAAAAGTATAACATTCAAACATTTGACAGAACCAGTACTAATTGATGCCTAAGAGCTTGAGCGAAAAAATATAAAAACCTTCTCTTAAGTTATCAATTTGCATTGCATCAGAATATATAAACAACTGAATACAGCCTTTTTTTAATTGGTAAGTTATACACACTTCCAATGGATCTTGAACCACAACCTCGCCCTCCATCCCATTATAATGGGAGGAGGAAGTGTCATTTGAGCCAGAGTTTATTGATGACTATTGCCTAGTCATCAAATTTTTTATAATTAAAAACAAAAAACTATTGCCTAGTCATGAAAAGGGCATCATGCATACTCATCAAAAGTAGTGACAAAGAAAATCACTGGCTAGGGGCATTTCAACTATGCAAATATGAGTTTCTTAAATAGGCCAGTTAGGCAAGTTTTGACCTGGTGCATTATTTTTCATGGAAGGATTTTTTTTTTTTTTTTTTAAATAAAAAAATTTCCTACGTCTTCTACAAGGAAAAGTAAGGAAAAGCCACACAGATGTAAATATTTTTATGCTCATGTTTTTAGCATTTTAATGCATGTATAAATTTTCTTGCATTTCTATCCTACAAAAAAAGAAAAAGAAAAAAAAAAAAGATGCATTTCCTAGGATGATACAAAGATGGAAGTGTTCTAATCTGATCATAATGATGACCTGATTTAGTTAAATAAAAACCACTACCAAGGCTTGCGTTTCATTGTCTTACATCCTGTGCACCTGAGTTTCTATTAACTTAGGAAGTGTATGCTAAAGAAAAAGGCATCTCAGCGTAGTTTTATTTGCATGGGTTTCGCAGGACTTAACATAAGAATTTATACAGTATTATAGAAAAGAAGAAGACACTGAAATAAATGATTAGAGAGAGATGTCTGTTTTGACAAATGATATTTGGTTAATTTCTATACCAAATATTATTCCATCATCTAAAACTTTATCAAAATTTTTTCGCCTATGGTACAAAATCAATCTATCTACCTCATAGTCTCTATGAAATTATAGCATTGTCAAGTAGGCCATTCATTTCAAACAAACACTCAAATTACAATAACATAATTCATGCTTTCTAGAAATTTATGTTACCCCGAATTTGCAAAAAGAGTTAACATTTAACAACCAAAAGGAAAACTAGAAAGCAAAAAAAAAAAAAAAAATTATACCCAGGATCCGTGTTAATAATATCACACAATTCGATGTTTATTGCCCAGTCCGGACCAATCAGCATATCACTTGTTGCCTTCTCAGCCCAGGCTGCAGCATTACCAGTCGCCATGTCTAGACAAGTCCTTTATCCACCAAATTCCTAACAACACAAACCCTCCACAGGTTCAATTAGATAATTCAAACCAATACATAAAATTAAGTAGTTCAACCAATTCAATTCAGTCAACAACTACTAATTAGATGATTATTACTAATCAGAACTTTCCTCAGTCATCACTCTAATCCTCCGAAAGTCAATTCACCATAAATCCACAATAACAAAAACTCAAAAAGATCAAATTTTGATTCTAAAACATCAACAAAGCACACAATTTGACCATGAAAAAAAGTGAATTATGAATCACCCTGATGATATATTTTGTCCCAGAATAACAAAAACCCAACAACATCATGATTAAAAAAAACCCGCATAGATTAGAGCCCAAAAAACTCAGATCATCAACAATTACAAGAATTTGAATCCAGAAACAAAAGTACAATTATTTGATTACCCAGATTTCAAATTCAAATCCTCAAACAAAAAAACCCCACCACAGTTGACAAAAATAATCGAAAGACGAAAAAAAAAAAAAAATCAGAAACTATATCTGAAAGACTTTCGTTTTGGGATCCTAAAAAAGCTTACCTGTCAAAGCCCACAAATAGAATAGAAAAGGTTTATGATGTTATGAATATATGCAGAATGGGTCTAGAAGACAGAGAGAGAGAGAGAGAGAGAGAGAGATTAGGAGAAGTGGTTTGGTTTTATTGAGCTTTTTATTTGTTGTGTGGGTTTGAGATGTTGGACTTGGTTGGTGTTGGTGGTAAATATATTTCTTCGAGTCGGCTTCTACAACTTTTGCTTTTTTGTTTTTAAACAATTAGCATTTTTTTATATAGAAAATTTAGAACCATCTTGGACTTTCCTACTTCAGACTATGTTATTACCTTTTTATTAGAAGAAATTTATAAAAAAAAAATATATATATATATATATACACACACATACTATCTATTTAGAAAATTATTATATTATTATATATAAATATAAATATAAAGAAATGGGATGGGAAGGCACAAAGCTTCCAAGACAACTAGGAATTGTGATTTGCTAATAATGACAAAACATTTTATTAATAGTCTGTTTAGGATCTACTTATTTTATTAAAATTGAAAATTTTTTGCTAAAAAAACTGTAAATAAAGGTAAATGTTAGTTGAAATAGTACAGTGAGACCCATGAATAGTATCAAAAAGTGCAGTGGGACCTATGAATAGTATAAAAAATAAGCTGAATAGTAAAATAAGTTAGCAAAAATTAAACTAGCTAAACAAACACTAAGTCTAATGGTTGAGGTGTGGATAGCTGCTTTTAGATTATTAGTTTTTGTGGATAAGTTTAAAGTTGTCATCCTATTGCTAAATATTTTCGTTTTTTTTTTTAGCTTATTTTTTTGTTTATTTATAGTATATAGCTTAATTATAGCATTTTTTTTAGATGTAATTAATATCATTGTGTTTAGAATTCAAATTCTCTCTCCAATTATTATATAAAAAAAAAAGTTCTAAACAATTGTCTAAGTCTACCTAATAAGTTTAACTTATTCTTGATAGTAATTGAGGGATTAGGCTAGACAAAATTGAACTCAAACCCATTAATCCGACCCAACTAAATGAAAATAGACCAAATTGCAGGAAAAACATGTCAACTTGTACCCAATTGGTTGAAATGCTGAGCCAGGCCAAGTACAACTTGTACCCAACCCAACATGTTATTTAAAGAAGGGATATTTAAAATATTTTTTTTTATTTATTTGAAGGTAATATGCAATTTGGGTATTCTCTCTTGGTAAAACAATAATTACAACTTTTTTAAAATTCTCTTTAATGGCACGCAATCTGTTAAACATTATATTAATTACAATTGCTCAAAAATAGAAAAAAACATTGGTACACAAACTGATAAAAAAAAAAAAAAAAAACACTGGTAGACAACATTTAGCTTTATGGTGATGATATTATACCTAAAACATATTTCTCAAAAAAAACTAAAACAAAAACAAAAACAAATTCAACATTGGTCCACGACATTTTATGGTGATGATAAAAAAAATTATGATTCACCACATTTAATATTTCTATTTGTTTATAGTGATGATATCATTATTTAAATTTTATTTTTAAAGTATTTTGTTATTTATTGTTTAAATTTTTTTAGAATCATATGTTCTCTTATTTGTATTGAAATGAAAACAAAGACAATGTGACCATATTATTATTAGCATTTATTTATTTCTACATGTGAAAAAGTCTAAATCAACTCGTAATTCGAACCATAACTCGATCGACCTAACCCATTCACAACTCATTTAAAATATCTCATCTCTGACTCCAAACTCGATCTAACTTGCAATTCGATTAACTTGACCTGAATCCTACCCATTTGCTTGTAATGCATCATATTATAAATTTATGAAGCACTTAGTTAAATTAGTAGAATAAAAATAATAATAGTATTTATTTCGATGATAATTTTTTTAAAAAAAGTATATATATATATATTTAAAGTAGTACTATTATTTTACATAATAAATAAATAAATACAAGAAAACCCATCCAAATAGTATTTTGCAAAAAAAAAAAAAAAAAAAAAAACACAAAATAAATAGAAGAAAATCCCCATCCAACAACCTAAATTTTGTTGAAACAAAGAAGGTAACCTTTGGGCTTGTGAACCGAAAGCTTTACTTGTTTTTTCCTCAAAAAAATTAGCTTACGTGTGTTTCCCATTTTGACTTTTCTTGATGGGCGGGGAAATAATCTGAGACGGAAGCGTGTTTCCTTTGACTAATGCCGACCGGGGCCCACTAGTAAGGTGTGTGTATGGGAACGCGGATTAGCTTTTCCGCTGAATTCTGAGTTCTGACTTCTCAGCTCAGGCTTCAGAAAGTCAATGAACCCAAACCTGGACCGGAATTTTCAGCCGGGTTGACCTGGACCGAACCGAAACAATAACATAGAAAGTAGAAACACATTGTCCAAGTCCCCCAAGACCCAAGTCCCTGCTCTGGTCCAAAACCATTGCAAGTTGCAACACACTTGTATAATCAAGACTTTTCTTTAATAATAGTTCTTTGTGGAAACTGAGGAACACCAATGGCCAATGGGAATGGCCTACAAATACCTTTGAAATTAAGGATTGGTAGAATGATCTAGTAAACAAGAATTGTGAAATTTTCTTTGGATAGAAATATGAGAATGACAGACAATGAACGTTGTCTCAAGAAATTCAGGGATGGTTTTATGTCAAATTTTTTTATATAGGCCAATTAATTTGTCCAAACTAAAAAATTGTCAAACTTTTGACATTATGAAACACTAATAAATACATGATAATGATTTTGTGAAAAATCAAAACAAAACAAAGTACATGATAATGATTTTTTGATAAACAATTAACAAGAAACCTATATTATCACTAATATATACATATACGAAAGTGACTTGGGCCTTAAGTCGCCCTTGTTTCTATCCAGTTCCCACCATATATGCAGTTTAGATGCTTATAGAGCCTTGTCTTTGATTGTCCCAAACATATTCGCTATGAATTCCAAATCATGCAGGTGGCAATAATTTAAGGCCTCCCTAGACTTCATCTTCTGTCTCTCATCCCTTAAAGCTAGGTACCCCTACTTCTCAGACAACGATATCACCTCGTTGAAATTCAATGTTACATTCCACTCAAGGGCGGCTCTAGTACAGTCCAGTGGGTTCAAATAAACCCCTGAGCTAGTCCCAAAATAAAAAAGAATATATATAATTTTTTTATTTGACCCTCTTAAAATAAAATTTTGAACTTCCTAGACCTAAATTGTTTTAAGCCCAGCTGAAATAAACTTGAATATGATCATCTTGACAATATTTTGGTCTTTAAAAAAATAAATAAATAAATAATTAAACAAACAAACAAACCCAATAACAAACCAATTTGATCTAAAATATGAAGGAAAAAAAATATAGTAAGCCTAACAACAAAAGTACAAATTCATTCATCTTAAATCTAAAAAAAAAAAAAACATTTAGATTTTAACAAATTTGAAATAAACTAATACATAACAATTTATTGTATTTAAATTTGGCTTGAAGTTCACTTAACAACAATGATTAATACATTTATTGTATTTAAAAACAATAGATGATTTCTAAGATTTAATTTTAGCAACAATAATTAGTATGTTTGTATTAAGAAACAATATACAATGAACTTATAGTTTATCTTATATGAGAAACGCTATGTTCATAGCACTTTCATAACAAATCTTAAATGGTAAATTAATACTGGTTGTTACAGATGAGAAAAAAGTCATTTCAACAATGAGTTTAAATTAGAACTAATAATAACTTATCACCTAAGATTTGTTGAGAAAATGTTTTAAGAGCTACCATTTTGATTATGAGTAAAGCAATCATAGCAAGCCTCATGTTTTTTGCCTTTCTTGTTTTCTTAGGATGACCATATATTCCTATAAACCTCTGCATACTCTCATCCAGGGACAGCTCCACGTTGAAGCCAGAGTGATCATAGGACCACACTATCTAGAAATTTTTTTTATTATTTACTAATTTTTTTTAAAAAAAAATTATGATTTCTTTTTACCTTTAAAAAAATTTGTGACCATCCTTAATTTTTTGAGGTCTAACATAATTAAACTCTGGACAAAATTGGCAGCAAATTTGATTATAAACTAAGCTACAACTCTAGTTAATAGTTTTTTCATTGGATGTGAATTCTGACAAATTCACTATTGGATTACATTTTCTTCTTATAACGTATATGCTTGCAAAACTTCAATAAGATCAATAGCTATGCTATCAATTAGATGTTTAAATTTGAGTTTTCATAGCCTGAAATTATACAAAAAAAAAAAGTTTATGGTTCGAATAGTAAATAACATCCAATTGGCATGAAATTCAACATATGTTTTAAAAACATAAAGAACATATAATAAAACGATTAGATTTTCAAAATATATAGTCATGTTAATTTTTTAGTGAGTTGTAGCCAAATTTTGTTTTTAAACTTTGGTCCCCTTAACAATATATTAGGCATTTACAAACAAAAAGAAAAAGGCCAAGAAATTTTTTATTAAACTAAAAGTTTGAAAGAGATGTAACTTGTAGCACTGATAATGAGACTATCATGCAACGATTTCAAAATAAAAAAAACTTGTAGAAGAAAATTGTAAAACTTTATGTATTTGCGTGTTTTTTTTTTCAATAAATGAAGTTCACTTTTTATTAGATTTTGTATAATTTATTTTATTTTATTTTTTTGAGAAGGAGATTTTGTATAATTTATGTTTCATAATGACCATCCTTGAAAAAAAAAAAAAAATTCTTGGAGCCTCCACTGCTCTCATCTCCCTAACAAATTGACAACAAAAGCCAAAATATGTGCTTTGTTACATTTAATGAATAATTTGCACAAGCAAAAGTTAGTTTACTTAAGCAAGATCATAAAATAGATATCAGAATTAGAGCAAGATTTAAGTACAGTACTTAGGTGTTATTTCTTAAGTTCTCTTGTTAAGATTTTGTCATGTGAATTTTTTTTCATGAGATGAAAGTGTATCTTTTAGTTAAGTAATCACATGGCTGAATCTTAAGAGGAGAACTTAAGGAACAACACCTAAGGTACTATACCTAAGTTTTGTTTTTAGAATTATGTAGGAAAAAAATGTGCCTAAGCAAGGGTTGACTATTCTTAACAACTAGTGATTGTTTTAACAGACTTTTTAAGAGTCGCATCTCTTTTGTAGTGATCTTTCAATAGCGACTTTTCATTATTATCCCTGCATCTATATATAAAATCGAAGACATTTAACTTTTGGTTGACATGTTAAAATTTTGTCGCATTAATTTTTTTGGCTATACATCTCACACGTTAATAAGTATTTTCCCATTGATTTTAAATTCTAATTTTTTTAGAGAGTATTTTAAGTTCTATTTTATATTTAATCATTCTATTAAATTCTTGTCATATCATATATATTTTTAAATCGTAAAAATAGACAAACTCAACACTAAGGCCTAAGCTTCGGGGAGTAGTGGAGTTATAAGGGATTGGACTGGGGACTGATCAATGGGCTTTTCCATGGTCAATTGGCCCATCAAAGAGTCTTATCATAAAGTTATAGCAAAACCATGGGCCTTAAGAGACGGAATAGCTGAATGCAAAGATCTAAATATCCAAGCTGTGGAGATAGAGCTTGATGCTTCTCTAGTGGTTAATCTTATGACAAGTGATAACACCCCTAACGGTGATCTGTCGATCTTTGATTGATGATTCCAGGGAGTTGCTGAGGCTCAAACCCCAGTGGAAAAATATATAGCACTGCTATAGAGAACCTAGTCGCTGTGCGCCTGGTGCCTGCTGTTCTTTCTTAATATAATCTACGCCTTCCTACCCAAAAAAAAAAAAAAGAAGAAGAAAGAAATCATATTAAATGTCAATTAATAATTACTATAATTATCAAATTTTCTATTAAGACAAAAAATAAAAGAAAAAAAACTAATATTTGATTAAATTTGCTACATTCTATTATATTAAATTTAAAATATATTTTATATTAACCTTCCATTAGAATAATAGTGCGTCATATTTTATTTAAATAGTAGAAAATATAACTACATATACAAATACAATCATAATAAATATTTAATTCTAAAATATATAGTTATATATATATATATATATAAATATAAATTTGATCAGAATAAAAGTTTGCTAATAATAATTATAATTATCAAATTTCATATTTCATATTTAGATAGAAAAAAGTTAGATAAAAATCATATTATCTAAAATTTGACTAATTGTTTATAAATAAATGTTTTTTTCTTCTAATAAAAAAAACGTTTATATTCATGATTTTACAATTATAAAGAAAAAAAGCATAGAATATTGCACACATTTAAAATCGAAGAATAATAGAATTCTATAATTGCTATCTATAGAATTTATGTTTTTTTATAGAAAGTTTCAACCTATGACGTCTGATCCTGATGATAGTTCTTTATCATCAGACCAAAACACCATTCGATTTTTGATATAGGCAGGAATTGAACTCCAGATCTCTTGTTCAACCATCAAAAACTTTACCAGTTGAGCTAACTAGAACCCACTACAGAATTTATGTTTAATTTTATCTTAGAGGCAATTCTTGTAACCCTTTAGCAAATTCTTCAAGTAACAGGAAAAAAAAGAAAAAGAAAAAAAAGAAAGAAAGAGATTCATCATGCCTTTTAAGTTTTCTCTGGTTCTTCTTTTTCCATTGTTCCCCCTAATTTTCCTAAATAATACTCACTCAAAAACTAAAAATCCCAATACACCAAAAGATCTTCCACACAAATAACCAAAAACTAGAGAAAATCTATTCTTTCTGCTACTCTCAACATGGTTTTAGATACTGTCGCAACTTGAAAGTACTCTCACTCAAACCAAATTCTAATTTTCTAGAAACTATATATATATATATATATATATCTTGTTCAACCATAAGAGATTTTACCAGTTGAGCTAACTGGAACCCACTACAGAATTTATGTTTGATTGTATCTTAGAGGCAATTCTTGTAACCCTTTAGCAAATTCTCTGAGTTGGAGAAAATATCACGTGACAGACAAAAAAAGAGATTCATCATGCCTTTTAAGTCTTCTCTGATTCTTCTTTTTCCTTTGTTATCTCTAATTTTCCTAAATAATACTCACTCAAAAACTAAAAATACTAATACACCAAAAGATCTTCCACACAAATAATAAAAAACTAGACAAAATCTATTCTTTTAGCTACTCTTAAGTCACACAACACGGTTTTAGATACCGTTGCAACTTGAGAGTACTCTCACTCCAACCAAATTCTAATTTTCTAGAAACTATATACACACACACACACACACTACAAAAAACCGGGGCTATAGTAGCATTTTTAAACCACAGCTATAGCCCCAAAAACCGCCGATATAGACCCAAATGGGATATCCCGGCAGTTTTTTTCCCGGCACTTCCTAGCGCTACCCCACAAGTGTGACAATAGCCCTATGGAACCTACACCAGCAGTTTTAAAACTATCAGTATAGGTCCCGACGGTTTTTGAAAATCTATACCGACAATTTTAAACCGCTATTATAGGGTTTTTTTTTTTTTTTTTTTAAATACAGGCTATATCGACAGTTTAAAAACATCGCTATAGGTCTTCAATATGAGCAAACCTATAGCGGCAATTCTAAAACTGCCATAATAGGTCATTTAAAATACAAAATAATAATAGTATTAAAAAATTAATTTCAAACATATAGCGACAGTTTTAAAACTTTCATAATAGTTCTTCAATATGAGCAAACCTATAGCGGCGGTTTTAAAACCATAGTAATAGGCAATTTAAAATACAAAAAATAAAAAATAAAATAATTTCAAACCTAGAGTGGTGGTTTTAAAACATCATAATAGCTCTACCTATTGCGGCAGTTTTTAAAAGCACCGCAATTGGGTATCTGTAACATCAGTTTAAAAAGCACCGGCTTTAAACTGCTGTAATAGGGCAACCTATTGTGGCAATTTCTAAAAGTGTTGTTTTAGGTCTCCTACAGTGGCGGTTTGAAAACCTCTTGGAAAAAAAGTGGCTGTAGAACCGGTTATATATATGTGTGTGTTTCAACTTGTTAATTCTCTCTTAAAAGCTGAGCAATATGGTTCTAGAGGTTGAGAAAATTCACGTTAGGCTTCCATGTGCACTCTTTAAGTATTTTTGGATGCTGTACAATCTCAAAACTTGGCGGTTAGTCCAAAGAACAAGAAATGGCAGCCACCTCTACTGGCCCTAGTGAAGGTAAACTTGGTTGAGACACACTTCGAGAATCTAGCATGGGTGGTGGGGATTGTTGCTGGTGACTGATGGTTTAGTTAATCATCGCCCTAAGTGAGAAGCTTCCTAGTAAGAACGAAGCTAGAAATTAGAGTTAGGAGGGTAACTATGTTGTTGGCTGTGTGCAATGGCTAAGCCATTGAGGTTTTTTATTATTTTATTTTTTTTAAAGTGCCACATTATTTATTTTGGGTAAAATTGGTTGATTGAGTTTAATTTTTTTAGTTTTATTATTGATACAGATTAAATATATTGTTGACTTTTCCATAATCTATAAATCAAATATAAGTTGAATTTATCAACTCAATATATGTTCAATAATCTACAAAGTAAAAATCATTGCGGCATTATGCACACAACACAATCCTACAAATCAACTAACTTATTAAATCTCAACACTTAACTGTTTAATTTTAAAATTGCAAATAATCTCAACTTTAATTCTAAAAAAGATAATATTAGACTAAAAGAGACAAACACAATTCGCACATGGGATGGGTTAGTCATAACACACAATTGGTGTCTTGGTCTGATGATAAAGAGCTATCATCAGGAGCGGACACCATAGGTTAAAACTCTCTAACAAAAAAAAAAACTTAAAAAAAAAAAAAATCTATTACTTTAATAGTTTAACTTCATTAAAGAAAGAAAGATGGAGCATTAAGAGAGAGAGAGAGAGAGAGGTGTTAACCAAACACCAAAATCTGGGGTGGTGCTCCACTGTTGCTCCACCCAACTTCAAGTCTCAGTCTCTCTTCTTTTCATTTTAGCCACTTAGGTTTTTTTTCTTCCCCCCCCCCCCCCCCCTTTGGGTGTTTTTTCTCTTCCCTTTAGTCTTTAGCCGCTTAGGTTTTGTTTCTGTTTTTTTGGTGTCTTTGTGTGGCTGTGAGGGTGCTTTCCTTTCCTAGAATTTGCTTAGATTTTCCTTCTTTTTTTTTTTTTTAAAGTCTTGCATGGGTTTGTTTTGTGTTGTTAGTTAGGCTTAAGTTTGCTATTGGTAATTTTTGTTTGGGATAATTTTTTTTGGCTTGTTAATTTTATTTTAGATTTTAGATCATTAAATTTGTTATGAACTTTAAAAGTATCAATGATATTATTAAAAGGGTCTAAGTATAATTTTATTTTATTAAACCCAATTTCTAAAATTAGTACATATATACATACTAGTTTTTTTTTTTTTTTTTTTTTTTTTAATAATTTGGCACAGGCCACTGCCCCCCCCCCCCCCCCCCCCCCCCCCCCCCCCCCCCGGCGACACCCAATAATAGCTTCATCCCTGCTTCCTAGCAAGAATAGGTTATCATTTATAGCAAGCAACAAATAGTTTACTTTGGGCTTGCATTTAAATGATAAAATACAATTAACATCCCTGATGTTTGGGCTATTGTCAGACAAGTCCAAAACTGTTCGAAATTGATTAATTTGGTCCCTAATCACCATGAAAAGTAGGAGAAAATGAGTAACGGTTTAGGGTTATTTTTGTTTAGTGACTAAGTTTGTCAATTTTGAAAAGTTTTGGACTTGATTGACATTAGTCCAAACCTTAAAAGTGTTAATGGTATTTTACCCCTATAATTAAATGTTTGATAAAAATTAACAATAGGAAAACAAGTTGGCTTATTTGAAAGGGGAAAAATGTTAGTTTATTTGTGTAAAGTCACTTTTTTGTCTCACATTTAAGCAAATAATTAAGCCATGCCAAATACCAAATGCAATTCTCCAATTTGACACTACTGTTAGATGCTAAGTGGGGATTTTTTCCCCTTAATAATTGTTACAAGTATGCGAGGGGGGATCCAAATCAAGGTTCTCTTCATAAAGCAGACTAGCTAATGCTATTAAACTATAAGGTTCTTATTAATTAGTGGGGAACCATCCTAGATGTTTTAAGGTTTCATCTTTGTATTTTTTGGCTAAATTTTTAGGACTTTTTGACCACTTGATTATTCCATCAAGTGTGCATAATTCACTTATCCCATATACACAAGTAATTATTGGGAGGAATTTGTTGGGGGTGGCCCTTGTTGAGATTTTTTGTTGTGAAAGTTTTGTTAGAATAAAAAATTATCACTCATGAAGAAAGTATCTTATTAAATACTTTGTTGCAAATCTCACCACACTAAAATAGAATACACAAAAAGTTCTCAATAAAAGAGAGTTTTATTGATACTTGTAATATTACACACAGTCACACACATACACCAATAGAGTCAATACCGTACCGTATCGGCCGGTACAGCCGGAATTTTTCGTACCAGCACCTTGACCGGTACAAAAACACAACTATTTCGTACTGCTTTTTGTATTGGAGCTTACTGGGTTGTATCGGCCTTGGAAAAAAATCGAATACCGGTTGAAAAAAGGATACTACAGGACGGTAAAAAAAGAAAAGAAAATGGAAATTAAGTGATTAATGGTAAAAGAAAATACCATGTAACCCATAATACCGCCATCACCAGCACTATTCCAAAAGTGACCAGCCATTCTTCTTCTTCTTCACGCCCATCCCTCCATTCGTCTGCATCTCTTAGTTTTTAAGTTTTTATTTTTGAAGGCTTTAGTTGTTTGTTTGGTTGTGACTTTTAATAGTAAAAAACTAAGGGTTGTGTTAACGGGCACCGCACGGTGCCCATTAAGCACAAAATTTTTTACTTTTTCCTGACACAATTCTTGTCTTTTTTTTTTTTTTTTTTTTTCAATTTATGTCATTTTTTCAGTTTGTAGGTAGTATTTGAGATTTTTTTTTTTTTTACTTTTTTTGACAAATTTTTTTTGTCTTTTCTAATTAGCACCAAGCGGTGCTGGTTAACATTCTCCAAAAACCACTTAACCAACACCAAGCGGTGCTGGTTAACATTCTCCAAAAACTAAAAGTAAAGGAGGTTTGCTTTTTGTTTGTAACTTGTGGCAGTGTGCCCTCTGACACACCCACGTGAATTGTTATAAAATTTTGAAATTTCAAATTTGATTTTTTTTTTCCAATGTAAAGAAGTTTCAAACGGCATTTTAACTTTTAACTTTTATTATTATTATTATTAAAAAAGTAGGAACATCAATTCCCTATTATTGTTAATATTACCTAGTTGAAATTTTAACTAGAGATTAAAATATTAAATGAGATAAAGAATTATAAATTTAAACTTTTAATAAACATTATAAATTTTGGTTATATATATATATATATATATATATAAAATAGCGGTAAATCCGAAACAGTACACTGATATCGACCGGTATCAAAATATCTCATTCCATTGGCCAAACCGGTATGGCCTTCAGTACGAGATTAAACTCCCTTGACAGACACACCATTCTTCATTATTTCACTCTTTACTTCTCTATTTCCTTACACTTGCATTTACTTTCTAAATTATGTCCTTATTGGATATATATACTTCGATGCATAACATTGTTTCGTTGTAGGCCGCGAGAGCACTACCAAATCGAGGCAAACTTTGAATACTAGATGATGAGTATAGAAAAATCACTAAGATCGTCTACCTTAATTGTGTCATTAGCAAGCCATCAAAGAAAAAGATATAACCATCCAAGCACATTCAACACATTAATTGACGACAGTTACTCATTGACCTTAAACTACCATTAATACAATGACAATTACACGCAAGGTAATAATCACCTCTAATTATGTACAATAATTACCCAAATCACCTATAAAGGGACAACTTGCCTCACTTGCTAGAGTATGAGAAAAATACTACAAAATACAATCTACATACAAAATATATGAGTTGATACTAACTCAAGTATCGAACGCTCCCCCATCAAGGCCTACCCTGGTAGTCTCTTTGATCAGCTTTATTTTTCTTGTAGGTCTTAAAAGACTGTTAAAACTTTTGGATTGGATGAGTGATCCAACTAACAATTTTTTGCATCATCACTAAATATAACCTCAAAATAACAAGGGCAAGAGGGAAGAAGTTTCACTGCCTATTCCAACCAGGCTAGACAAACCATTTGACAGGGAAATTCAAGTTATGGGTTGTGTTTATCTTTTATGAATCATACTAAAATAAGATATTCTTTTTGGTGTAATTATTTGTCCTTACTCGCTCTAGAGTTTAAATGTAGGAATATAGAAAACATGAAGGACAAACCTACACTACACAAAGGAGACAAAAGAAGGACAATGCATTAAACCCTATGCGTCATGGAAAGAAACTCTTTCTTTACTAAGGGTTCGTTTAGATATAACTTATTTTACTGAAACTAAAAACTGAAAACACTATAACAAAATAATTTTTAAATATGTGAATAGTACCATGAAACCTATTTTTAATGAAAAAGTTGTTGAAAAGTGATATTTATGGGTCCGTGAACAGTACACAGATGCACTATTCACGGTTGAAAAGTCAACCTATGCTGCTACTGTTCATGAACAGTAGCCGCAAACCTCCTAAAACGTGAAAAAAAAAAAAAAAAAAAAAAACAGAAACGCACGTGGATCCGCGTTTCCAGCCTCAGTTTTCTACATCAAGAAGAAATGCCAATATTGTACGTTCTAATGTATTGACTTCTCTTCCTCGTTTACAAATCTTGTTTTTATTAGCATTCCAAACCACATGGCTAAAGCCACCGAACATGATAAGTGCCTATAAATTCTGTCTAAGTATGGCTCTCTTTATGCACTGCCTCACTTCTCTTCCTCATTTACAAATCCTGTTTTTATTAGCATTCCAAACCACAAGGCTAAAGCTACCAAACACGATAAGTGCCTATAAATTCTGTCTCATATGGCTCTCTTTATGCACTGCCTCACCTACTCCTAGTTCTTTACTTCTAAAGCTCCTATTTGCACCATCTCTCTCCCTCTCTCAATGGCCGAAACAAATGCGACAGTCAATCAGAAGAAAACTGACGATTGTTATATGCCACTGGTTCACTCAAATAGCTCTTCCATTAACACTAATGATTCCTTATCAGGAGTTGATGATCCCATTCCCATCATTGACTTCTCAATGCTCATATCTGATGACCCTGATAAACAGTTTAAAACCACCCAAGACCTTCGCATTGCTTGCCTAGAGTATGGTTCATTCATGGTATGAAAATCAACCCTTAAAACCTCTTCCCCTCTTGTTTACGTGGGTCATATATAATCGAAACAAAGAAAGTATGAAGTAGTTTCAAGTTTCAAGTTTACGTACGGCACTGCCTATGGATAAATTGTAGTCATTATAAACGCAGTTTATCATAGGTGGGACCTATATTTATGTAATTAATTAGAAGAATATAAATGCTGTCTTATTCTATTTTTTCCTTCAGAAAAGAAATGTTGTCTTTGATGGGTTATTTAGACCCCTTAAACAACCAAATTGCGTAGCCTAGATTAATTAGCCAAGTTGTTACTTAGTCAAATTATGCAATTCTAGGTTAAAGCAATTCAACAATCATATCAAGAATAATAATGCAGCGGAAAATAAATGAACACAAGATATGATCACCCAGGAAACCACACGGTAAAAACCTGGGGAGGATTTGACCCACCGATCCTCAAGGCATAACAGAATTCACTATGAAAGAATTGAAGTTCTTACAAAAGGACTACAAGCTCCCCGCTCGACTTCCTAATGCTACCCACCAGTACGAACTTCCTGACACGACCACGCGCAGGCTCCGAATCCACGGACTACTTCTTTCTTGAATTCCTCAATCAGCTACAAGCTCCCCGCTTGCTTTTCTTTTAAGTTCCAATGGTTGCAACTATGTTGATCATCAAGATATTGACAACCCTAAGTTTATGTGAAGGAAAGCTCCTCAAAGATCTCACAAGAGATTCACACAAACAGCAAATATGAGCAACATAACAATATGGACAACCCTCAAAAACGTGGCTAGGGTTTTGTTTATATACCTAGGGTAAAAACATAAAACCCTAAACGTTTAATGAAGTAGGGCTGAGTTGGAAATTCTGCAGAATAATCAACCTGTGCGATTTTCGATCGATTGAGTCTATTCTTCGATCGATCGAGCTAGGCCAAAAGTCTCAAGTACTTCTGCAGCCACTCGATTCCAACTGTACAATAATAAACCAACTTTGAGCAAGCCTAAACAAGACTAAATACAATGTTTTGATCATGGTTTGCCAATATTACAAATTAGAGTTCTAAATACATAAAATCCTAAGACCTTAGAACCTAACAGTCTTATTAAATAAATTATAGTTAAAATAATATTACCTGAGTTTATTAATAGATGATATAATTTTTGTTTATAAGCCTATAAAAATTATATATATATATATATATATATATATATTCATGACCACCGTATATTGATAAAAATTATACTACGAAATGGACTAATTATATTATCAATAACTTATAAATTATAATTTGATATCTTATTTACAAACTTATACCATTTAATATTTTTTATATAACTAAATTTTTATACATACATACATGCATATATATATATATATATAACTTTTAAATATATGATATTATATACACTTAAAATCAAATATTATATCCACGACTTTGTTAATGAACACATAATGATTGAGCTTAGTTCATTTGCTAAATAAAGAACATAAATAAGCTTCTTCATGATTAGCTGAGAAATACAGCTCTATTCATTTATAGCCCTAGTGCATAAGTATGATCAGTCGGCTTGATATTTCGGCAAGTGATTAATCATGAGTTACCGGATAACCTTATAATGAGAGTCTACGAGGCATTAGCCAAATTCTTTGATCTGAAGGAGGAGGAGGAGCGAGAGTATGAGACAAATGATCCAACGGATAGGATCCGTTGGGGCAAATGAGAGAGTAATTTAATCAGCTCGGAGTTCATCAAAATGGTTGTACATCCTACCTTTGATTGCCCTACCAAACTTGTTGGTTCAAGGTAATCTTCTTCCTCCACACCCCAATTTCCTCTTCCATATTTTTCTTTTTCTTGTTTTGGGAATATAAAAAAGAAGACAAACCAAGATTCAGTTCATAAGGTGAGTAAGTGGTGGACTAATTTTAAAACAATTAACTCTAGTGTCACAATAAATTTCACAAAATATTTCATAATTGTCCTGTTGACAATTTATGACTAGTAAAGAATAAAATGATGATATAAGTTGTGTACCCAAATAAGAATTAATAAAAATCAGCCAACTCAAATATTGTGAAAAACTGTTTTATCTATAGCATTACTCATTTTAAAAAACACAAGTTTAAAATTATTTTTGCCTTAAAATTCTTTTAACATCTATTCAAATTTTCATAAAACTTCTTAGGTCCTAGAAATGTTCACATTATATATATATATATATATATATATATATATATATAATGCCCGATATGTAGCCTTAGTCAAATAATAAAAAAATAACCTAATTATTTAGATTCAATTTAGTGAGCTTACCCAATTTAGTAGGTTTTAGTTAGCTCAATTGGTAAAGTCTCTAATAGCTAAATAAGAGATTTGAGGTTCAATCACCACTTACACCAAAAACCGATTGGTGTTTTAGTTTGATGATAATGAGCATAATTATCAGAAGCGGACGTCATATGTTGAAACTTTATAAAAATGATTAAAAGAAAGCTTAATGAGCTTACCATATTCTTTTCATGGAGTGAACCGTTTGTAAATTTTGTTAAAAAGTATTTTTATGGAGATGAGAAGGGATGGCAATGGGGCGGAGTGGGTCTGAAGGATGGGATCTTTGCCACCGTCCCGCCCCACATGATAGAGAAAATTTTCTTACCCCATCCCCACCCCTTGGGACCCTGCGAAGCCCCACCTCATCTCGTAAAACTCTAATTCTTGTTAATTTGCCCACAACTATTGCAATTGTTTTTAATAGAACCTATTTCGTTAATAAAATATACTTATCCCATCAAATCAAACTAATTTTTAGCAAAAATTGAATAATATTATTAATTAAAGTCTTTAACAAAACAATATCACAACAAGAACAAAAAATCTCATAATACAAAATCAATGATTCAAAGTATATAAATTTTTTTATAATAAAGATAAAAGAAAATGTTAAAATTGGAACTTTATTTCCAACCTTGCTAGAGGAAAAAAAAGAGGCAGAAATCCTTATTGGGTAGAATAAAATAAACTGATAATATGTTTGTTTAAATAGTAGAGTTTTAGGGTATAAAAAATTTACAATTTAACTTTTATCAATGCGGGTTGGATCTAAAAAGTCTAAACCTAACCCCGCCCTGCCCCATGGTGCGGGGATAAAATCTCGCTCCATCCTTACCCCACCACATTTGCAGAGTAGGGAAAACCCGCATGGGGTGAAGCAGGAAGGGGCAGGTCAAGCGAAGTGGAACAAAATTGTTATCCCTAAATTGAGACCCGTTTGTCTATTTTGTCACAAATTCCAAGCTTTAACGCTAAAAATCTTTAACGCATTATTAATTCCAGCTTTTTATAGAATAATGAATTAATAGAAATATTCATGCGTAATCTTAAAAAGAAAAAGAAAAAGAAAGACACTCAGTACCTAATAGCAACAACGACAACAACTACTACCAAATATAGACTAATTAGTAATACTGAACAAATATATATATATATATATATATATATTAATAATTCACTTTTATTATATTATTCAAACACATGTGATTCAGTGATTGTGTGTTTTATTTTTCATTTCTATTTTCTTTTGTGTTTTCAATCATAATATGATTAAGTACATGATTCAATCACATGATTACTTTCATTAGCCATGACTCATTGACCCACATAATTCTTTTTGTTCTTGTCTACAGTGAGATTTTACAAGAATGTATCAAGAGAATGAGGGAAGTTGAATCCAATTGCTTAGAGGGATATCTAAAACCTTGGGATTTGAAGAATGCTACATAGAGAAAAGAATGAAGCTAGAATCAGGCTATGACTTTATTTCAGCAAATGATTATCCACTCCGTTTGTATACTGAAAATCAACTAGGTCAGCCTCCTCATTACGACCCTGGACTCCTAGTCCTCCTCTTACCAGGTGAAAGTAATGGTCTTCAACTAGAGCATCATGGGAAATGGATTAAAAGCAAGAATTGCATAGTTCTACCGTAGAACTATCTAGTAAACAAGAATTGTGAAATTTTCTTTGGATAGAAATATGAGAATGACAGACAATGAACATTGTCTCAAGAAATTTGGCCAAGTAGTATTCAGGGATGGTTTTATGTCAATTTTTTTTATATAGGCCAATTAATTTGTCCAAACTAAAAAATTGTCAAACTTTTGACCATAATGAAACACTAATAAATACATGATAATGATTTTGTGAAAAAACAAAACAAAACAAAGTACATGATAATGATTTTTTGATAAACAATTAACAAGAAACCTATATTATCACTAATATATGTATATATGAAAGTGACTTGGGCCTTAAGTCGCCCTTGTTTCTATCCAGTTCCCCCCATACATGCAGTTTAGATGCTTACTAATCCATATAGAGCCTTGTCTTTGATTGTCCCAAACATAATCCCTATGAATCCCAAATCATGCAGATGGCAATAATTTAAGGCCTCCCTTGACTTCATCCTCTGTCTCTCATCCCTTAGAGTTAGGTACCTGATGATGCCGAAAAAATCACCAATGAATCACACGTTGCTCACACGCTCAAAAAATCACCTGCACAGCAAAAAGAGAAAACCTGCAGAGAGCACCGGTGTGGTGCCGGCCAAATACCCTCCGAAGGTCAAGTTAGAATCTTTTACAACTCCAGAGTGCTAGAGAGGGTCGATTATGCGTACCTCGATTTGTGAAGGTATTGGGGCTTTTATAGTGGTCGAAGATTGACCTCTCTTCCTTGAAGCGAAAGTCTTTTCCATAACAATCCCAAACGTGATGAACAAGACTTTTCCTTATGGAGGAGATCTCCATTAATGCACATATCTTCTAGAATCCTCTTTGCCTTAGAATTCCATTTATACTAGGATTTTAGGATGTCCAAGCGTGGGCCGCAAGAGTTCCTAGGCTAGGGCTCCTTGAAGATAATTGATTTGGACACTACATAAGTGTTAGACCCGTCGGTGTGGAGACCGTCCTCATGGGATCCATCCGGAAAGGGCAATCTAAATGGATCCGCCATACGAGCCATCAGGTGTATAATTTCTCCTCTTCAGTTGCCCCCTTCACCCCATGGGTCCGTCATGACTGAGCACGAGGGCCCATGGGGTGACGGTTCAAGAATGGGATGACGGTTTTTAAAAAATCGATGCGTCATACTTGCACCATAACAGGTTGTCAGAAACGCATTTATTACTCATTGACGCGTGTCGCCCTTCTACTGGCTTTTGTCTCGGATCGAAATGTCGCTTCGGCTTCCGTGCACTTCTTCTATAAATATCACTCACTTCCCCTCTCATTTCTCTGCATTTCGAAGAATCATCTTGTCAGAGCACGACTGTCGTATCTGTCAGAGACTAGTCCGTCCAGTTCCTGCAACCGTTGTACACGCCTTCATCCGTCCACTCCATAGCTTGGTAAGTCATTTCTCCCCGTCTGTATTTCGTTCCTTATTTAAGTTCTGTTATTTTTTTATTCTACATTAGACCTTTCTTTTCCCCCGTCACCTATTCCAACACCCGTCAGAGTCTTAGGTTTTATCATTACCTGTAGGCAATGTCTAGTGCGTCGAGTAATCAGTCAGTCGTCCGTGACGGGGCGGACTACGAAAAGGTATACCCGTAAGGTCACAAAGACCAAGACGATCTGAGTGAGGAGAGGAGTCCGTCTGCATCTTCCCCGTCCTCAACAAATGAGGATACGGAGATGGTAGAGCCAGATGAGGGTTCTGATGAAGGTGAAGTCCAAAGAATTAAATCCGTCATGGGTGCTAATGGACTTAGGCAGTTCATCATGCTACCAGAGTGGACGGTAAACGCTTTCACATCCACTATCAAGGAGCCACACTTCAACACCCTTAGGGCACACTACCAAATCCCAGACTACATCCCCATCCGTCTACCCTATAAGTCAGAAAGGTGTTATTATGAAGGGGTAGACGGTGTTGGAGTGTACGAGCAGGTGCTCAAGGCAGGCCTTAGGTTTCCTCTGAACTCCCTACACCGTGAACTCCTCAAGTATCTGGGTTTGTCCGTCAGCCAGATTTCTCCGAATGCCTGGAAGGTTTTCATCGCAATGGAGGTTCTGTACGGAGCCATGTCGAATGGTAAACGGAGGCTGACGGTGCGGGAATTCCTACATTGTTACCATCCAGACGAGATAGACAAGTCAAGGGGAATGTATAGTTTTGTCCCTAGGAGCCCCGTCTTGAAGGTGATTTATGAAACCCCAAACTCAAACAGGGACTGGAAGAGCCGTTACTTCTTTCTAGAAGGAGACGGTTGGATGTGTCATCCAGGAGAGACGGAGCATATGCCCGTTAACATAACTTGGGGCATAATAGACGAGTCTGGTACACCCCCGTCACATAACATATGAAGGTCTTCAGTGATTTTTTAGCTTCTTCTTTTTTTTGAAATTCCTGAGCTTCTGACGTTCGTCTATTTCTATTATTATTATTTTTTTCAGTCTGACGACGCCCACAGGTAGATCTTGAAGAGTTTAGTTTTTTGGAATTTTTTTTTAAAAAGACCACATCGGAGGAAAGGACCTGGGCAAAGCTTGTCACACTTGATACCATACATTGGTATTGTGACGGACCGGAGCCTTCACCTGCAGCAAAAAAATACGACGCCCGAGTTTGTCAACGTAAGTCTGTCACCCAAATTCCAATAACTTCCTTCGTCTACCTTTTTATTATTGTTTTATTTTTTACAACTAATTCCATCCGTCCACCTTTATAGAGATGGATGATGCTAAAAGGAGGGCTCTGATTAGAGCAAATGTTGCCAAGAAGAAAGACTCCGTCGAAGTAGATCGCAAGGGAACGGGTTCAAGCCAGCCGTCAAAGAGGAAGATGGTGTTCAAAGGGGACCGTCCTCAAAAGAAGCCTAAGGTTCCTTTGGAGCCCGTCTTAGGGCTTACGGTGGGGGGTACAAAAGTCGTTACTCTAGTAAAGCACGGGCCCGGGAAAGGCTTTATGAAGGGCCCGTCCACCTAGCCAGAGAAGCCGCCCGTCCTTCTTCGTGAAGACCCCAAACATGCTTTGGAGAAACTCATGTCCGTCATATCCCAAGATGATTATAAGGACTTGGGCAACCACTCCACTGAAGCAATGGGGGAGACGGGCCTGTTCAGCATTGCACAGGTAATCAAACCGTCTGCTATGCATCTATTTTTCACTTCAGTAGACGGTTAACTTCTTTTCTATTTTCAGGCCATGCTCATGGTGAAAGGGCTAATGACACGGTGCCTGAGTCATGAAACAATCGTGGACCGTCTACGGGAGAAGGCGAAGGTGACGGATGATGAGTTGACCCAACTGAGAGCTTGGAAGGTGATCCAAGAAAAGAAATTGAAAATGGCGGAGGAAGCAAGGGACGAGTACTGCAAGAGGACAGAGGAGATGACGAAGGTTTTGGAAGATAAGGAGAAGGAGATCCGTCAGGCGAAGGAGGTTGCGATGTGTGAGTATCGCGACTCCGACGCCCTTTTATCAAAGCTCAGGTCCTCCTATAACAACGGTTTTGACGACGCCCTTTGTCAAGTGAAGGCCTTGTATCCAGACCTTGACGTGTCCTCCGTCAACATTAACGTTCCCGAGCAAACGTTCATCCAGCCTGCCAGATCCGATGATACCGACGAGCTTTTTGGCGACGAGGCACCTGTCAATGGAGCCCAAGTAGATAGGACCGTCGCTGAGATCGATCCAACAGATGTAGAAGTCCGTCATCATGAGGAAAAAGGAGCCCCAACCGCTGATTAAAATTACTTCGTTACTTGTTATTTTTTATTTTTTTTTATGTAAAGATATTTTGAGAACAATGCCCCGTCATATTGATTTGTTTAACATTTTGTTTATGGAACATAATCCGTCCGCTTCATTTAAAAACGAATTTGTATCCGTCTATTATTTGTGATTGTCATATTTATGATTGAGGCCGTCTGCTTTTGAACATAAATTCCCTTTGTTGATGAACTTAGAATTATTTTACTGAGATTGGTCCGTCCAATACTTTGGACACAACTTATGCCCGTCCACTTTTGGACGGACCCTTTCAATCCATTGAGGGGGTCGTTGGTTTCATGTAGTTAGACTACGTCCGTCCTTTTTTTAGACTTTGGATTTTCAACCTCTTGGGATGATTTGACAATTTTTAGACCGTAGGTTATGTCCGTCTTGTGGATGTAAGTTTTATCCGTCCTCTTTGGGACTATAGATCTTCATCCTCTTGAGATGATCCGTTCATCTTATGGACGTAGGTTTTATCCGTCCTTTTTGGGACTTGGAATTTTCATCCACTTTGGATGATTTGTCCATCTTGTGGACGTAGGTTATATCCGTCCTCTTTGGGACTTTGAATTTTCATCCACTTGGGATGATTCATCCATCTCGTAGGCTATATCTGTCCTCTTTGGGACTTTAGAATTTTTATCCACTTAGGATGATTCGTCCATCTCGTAGGTTATATCCATCCTCTTTGGGACTTTAGAATTTTTATCCACTTGGGATGATTCGTCCATCTCGTGGACGTAGGTTATATCCATCCTCTTTCGGACTTAGGATTTTCATCCTCTTGGGATGATTCGTCCATCTTGTGGACATAGGTTATATCTGTCGACTTTTGGACCTAGAAAAAACATAGTCGTTTCTGAATATTACTCTTATTAATTAAAAAAGAAAATCATGTATTTGTAGAAAAGTACTTGCCCCCTTGGGCTTAAAAAGGCACTTGTAGAAAGAAATGTTCGAAAATAAAAAACTAGCAATAGTAAAAACTAAACAATCTAGGAAATCGTAGAGTATTGATGTTCTTCATATCGTTTCTACTGGTAGTATTTCTGTAGGTGCTCCGTGTTCCATGGGTGCTGTAGCCTTACTCCGTCCATAGTTTCAAGGTGGTAGGTCCCCTTCCTTTGCCATGATGCGATCCTGTAGGGTCCTTCCCAGTTAGGGCCGAGCTTTCCTTGTGGAGGATCTCTAGCAGCGCCCATTACCTTTTGTAGAACAAGATCTCCAATCTAGAAGTCCCTATGCCTGACATTGGTGTTGTAGTGTTTCGCCATGAGATTATGGTACAGTGCCAACCTCTGCTCTGCTGTTTCCCAGACCTCGTCCACTAGGTCTAGCTGAAGGCGTAAAGCTTTTTTGTTTTTGTCCTCGTTGTAGCTCTCCACTCGATAGCTTGTGAGCCCTATTTCTGCTGGGATGACAGCATCACTTCCGTAAGCTAGTTGGAATGGCGTTTCTCCCGTGGGTGTTCTTGCTGTAGTACGATATGCCCATAGGACGCTTGGTAGTTCGTCAGGCCAGATGCCCTTTGCCCCCTCGAGCCGGGTCTTGATAATCTTGAGCAAGGACCAGTTCGTGACCTCGACTTGCCCATTGGCTTGTGGATGTGCTGGCGAAGAGTAGTGATTCTTAATGCCTAGCTCCGAACAGAAGTCCCTGAATGCACTATTGTCGAATTGCTTTTCGTTGTCAGAGACGAGAACTTGTGGTATCCCGTACCTGTAGATGATATTCCTTCATACAAAACTGCGGGCGTTCTTCTCCGTGATAGTAGCCAAGGCTTCTGCTTCCACCCACTTAGTGAAGTAGTCTATCCCAACTACTAGAAATTTCAATTGTCTTACCGCCGTCGGGAAGGGGCCCATGATGTCCAGTCCCCATTAGGCAAACGGCCAAGGGGCCGTCATTGTAGTCAGCTCCTCGGATGGTTGCCTTATGAAATTACTGAACCTTTGGCACTTGTCGCAGGTCTTGACATAAGCCTATGCGTCCTTTAACATTGTGGGCCAATAGTACCCTGCCCGAATCAGCTTATGCGCCAAGGACTGTGCGCCCGAGTGGTTTCCACAGATACCTTCGTGAACTTCTCTCATCACGTAGTCTGCTTCATTGCTGGTTAAACACCTTAAGTACGGACGAGAGAATCCTTTCTTGTATAAGACATCTCTGATCAGCACAAATCGTGAGGCTCGGATTTTCAATTTCCTAGCAGCGTCTTTGCCGTCTGGAAGGGTGCCGGATCTCAGGTATGCTATTAGCGGTGTGGTCTAATTGTTTTCAGAATTTACTTCCTGCACATTTGTTCCGTTATCAATAAGCGGGGAGAGTTAGACAAACAATAATACCTGTTCGGGGACATGCATTAACTCTACAGAGGCTGCCTTTGCTAGACGATCGGCACATTCATTCTCCTCCCTTGGGATTTGAATGAATTGGACTTCAAGGCAGCCGATCCAATTCTTCAGTTCTTCCAGGTACTTCTTCATTCTTTCATTTTTGCACTCGTAAACGCCGTTAATCTAACTCGTTATCACCTGGGAATCGCAATGTATGACCATGTTCTCAGCACCTGCTGCCTTTGCGAGGTCTAATCCTACCACTAAGGCTTCATATTCGGCCTCGTTGTTGGTCGTGGGGAAGTTCAGTTGGATCATGCATTCGATTTTGACTCTGTCCGGAGTTTGGATTACCACATCGGCACCTCCGGCTTGTCTATTTGAAGATCCGTCTGTGTAGATGCTCTATTTTCCGAGGACTTCTGCCCCCTTGTCTTTCAATTGAGTATATTCAGCGATGAAGTCTGCTACAACTTGCCCTTTTATTGCGATTCACAGGCGGTATTGTATATCAAGTTCGCTTAGCTCTATTGCCCATAAAGCCATTTGTCCAGCAGCTTCAGGGCTGCTCATGGCTCTTTTCAATGGCTGATCGGTCAAGACTATGATGGTATGGGCTTGGAAGTATGGCTTGAGCTTTCGGGCTGCAGTTACCAGCGCGTAGGCTAACTTCTCCATCTGGGGGTATCTTTCTTCTGCTCCTCG